>CM057822.1:1202500-1802500 GCA_030067965.1 Latrodectus elegans
GCTGGCAGATAACCATAAAGTATAAATTATAGTAAAATTTTTGCATACATCTTTTTCCACAGCTAATGTTTCTAGTAACATAAAATAGCATATCAGTCATTATAAATTCAAGTTTGTTGTATAAGAGATTGTCAGAAACATTTTGAAGTTACTAATTAATTTAAAATTTTGAAGTTATTGATTAGCCCAATTATAAGGAGTATTTGAAACAGATTTTTATACGCTGTTTATAATATATATTATATTAGTGAAAGTACTGATTTTAAAGCTTCGAAATGTACTTCAAGTTTATGTGTCTTTTATATACAGGGTGGAGTGCGGTAATATGCTGATTTGGAAATGAAATGAAAAACAATAAACACTTTGAAACTTATATTTTTATTTTTTCATATTGGAAAATAATGGAAATTTCTAGTTATATGATTTTAAACAATATATCTGGCAAATGTCTACCTTCACAATACGATTGCTACATCAATTGTTGTCTGAAATTCAAGCATGTCTTCTGGTAGTCTTAGAATTTCACCTTCAAAATTGTTCTGTAGGTCTTCTCAGTTGTTGGGACAGTGGCAATGGTCCTTTGGCTTTAAGTGACACAAAAGAAAAAATCATATGCCACTGGGTCCAATGAGCATACGGGCCACTTGATAACTCCCATATAAGAGAAGTCATTTAGGAATAATAAAAAAAAGGTTTTTTTGGTAATTCCTGTTATCCATGCAGTGGTATCATGTTTTTGAAATCAGAAATCCCATGATTGCATTGACCCAAATTCCTGTTGTAAAAACTCTTGCAACATAGTTAAACAATGATCTGAATTAACAGTTACAGCATGATGATTTTCCTGGAAAAAGTAAAGACCAGTGATGCCTACATATGATACAATGTGCCACACAATAATGCAATAAGCATTAAAGTTTTTTTTTTTTTTTCCGTGCTGCATATTCTATTTGTTTACAAGTTCACTGATATGAAAACTTGTCTCATCAGAAAAGAACATATTTGTGCAGGAGTATGGTTGCAAGCATGTCTTCACAAGTTTTTTTTTTTTTTTTTTAATTACAAAATCCCATTTTGACAGTTGTTGAACTATAAACATTTTATATGTTTGAAAACTTAGTTCAATGTGAAGAACCTGGTAGAGTGCTTGTTTCTGAGCTATGCATTTTGGATACTGCAGTACTGTGCTGTTCTAACTCATTTGACATTTTGTGGTATTGTAATGCTTCTCTCAGGTCTTCCTCATACTGATGATACTTTCTCTATTGTTCTAAATGCATTTACCCAGTTTATAATTGATTGCAGTTCAGGAAAATGTCTGAATGAGGTAACTGCAAATCACAAATGAAAAGCATGCTGCACTGCAATGATCGGGTAAGAATTTGAGAAGTAGACTTCAACACAAAATGAACTCTCCTCGTGTGTCCATTGTATTAATGTAACTGAAAAGCAGATGAATGCAATCCTGCCATCAGTAATTGTAAACAATTTTCACTCTCCCATCTCTTCCACCAACAGCACCACTACTCTGTGAATTCTAAAAAGCAATTTACTGCACTGCACCCTGTATTACTACTTTAATTTTTATATACTTTTTCTAAATTAATCAAGTGTTTGGTTCTAAATTGTGATTAGGTTAAATTACTTAAATTTCTCAAGTTTTATATATTAAAAAGTTGTACTAAACATTAAATGCAATTAATTGCATTCAATCTATCTCATCTGAATAAATAAAATACCAAAATGCTGATTCTCACTTACAAAATTACTGTTATTTATCTCTGTCTTTCTTTTTTTATTTTAAATATGTAAAATTTTGGCTGATTTTTTAATTTATTTGTTAAAATATCCTTCTTGACTTCTCAAAGTTAAAATGTGAAGCTTAAGGGTTCTCAATGCACCAATTCAACCTGCCTTGGACTATGGTAATAACTATGGTTTGAAATTCAATATAAATTCCAAATCCTGGTCGAGTTAGGCCTATGTACTAAAGTAACTCTGGAGTGACTACTAATTTAATTCAATAAATCAAACTCAAAATAATTTTAATAAATATAAATCAATTAACTGATAAGTTTTACTTTTATTTTACTTCCTTCGATTCAGTTTTGATATGAACATTTTGGATCCAAGTATTTTTGTATAATTTCAGTAATTGACAGTTTCCTTGCTGTTTTTGAAAATAGAGATTTTTTAAATCAAAATTTGAATATTTATAAATCAATTAACTGATAATTTTTTTAAGACAATTATTTCTATTTCAATCATGAACAATAATAGAATTATAAATCAGGTGTATATATTGTTTGCAATTCAGTTTTTAAAACTACTTTATTAAGAGAAGATCCAACATTTTCTTCTCTCATTATTTATCAATTCAGTTTGATAAGTAAAACAGGTTGACTTATTTTAACATTAAATTAATTTTTGTTATGTTTATTGTTAATATATGAAAAATTGTAAAATTTCATGTTGATATATATGAATATTCATTTTTAGGTGTGCTCCAGCTTATATTTTACTTGCTGAAGAAGAATCATCGTCAATTATTGAGGTAATATTCCATTTATATTAATAAATTACTATACCCGATTTTTGTGAAAACCAAGTTTGCATATATTATATGGGTTGCAATTCCAAGCTAACCTAATTGTTCTTTGTCAAATTATTTTGCATTAGACAGTGATTTCCTTTGCTAGTTTTTAGTTTGGAAATAAATACAAAAATCTATTCATTTAAAGAAAATCGCAATTTTATAAATTATTTTAATATTTTCTTTTGGAAATGGTAATAAAAGATGTTATATTCCTGAAAAACATTGTTACATTTTAATTTATATCATTTTCTTTCTTTGATGTAGGCAAAAAAGAATAATGAAAAAATGTAATTAAATTATTAAATTCTTATATTATTAATAAATTTCAATTTCTTATATAAAATTATGTAAAATGTCCTGAACCATTTAACGTTTTTTCTGAAACTGCAGATGATATTAGAGAATAATTCTCTAATTTATGACAATGCTACTTTATCTGTCCTGTTTATTTCCTCAGTCCACTTATATTTTCCTGATTTTTAGTTTATTAGTATTTTGCACTACTCTTTTAACACATCTCAAGATATTCTATGGTAATTTTCTCTCCATTGTTGATGGTCATGTTTATCAAATTATCTTAATAATAACAAAATCAAATTCTAAATAAGCTAACCTTGAGTAGGTTTTTAATTTCTTTATCAAACACCGGATATACTTAAACAGGACAAGACAAATGAAGAACAAAACATGAAACAAACATCTACATTGCTCCGTCAGAATATTGATATAAGCACATATATTTGTATTGTGTGCCACCTATAGATTTATAATTGTAACATGCTCTAAAGAGATTGGTTCATCAAACCATTAATATGTGTGTATGTATGTATTAGATTGTAAGAAAAGTTTCCCATCAAAAAATTTCTTAAATTCATGAAAGCTATATCTGTGGTGTAGATTGTAATCACCACCTAAATCTGACTTTCTACCAACATTTTGGTAATTTTGCAAAACCTTTAGCCCAGAAACCTGGTGGTTGTAAGTCTAATAAACAATCAATGTTATTATAGATGTCATGTGACAAATCAAAGATGGCTTCAACAAGATATTATTGCACCAGCATGCTTCCCTGTACCTAGTCCTGAATTGAACTCTACCAGTTAAATGGAAACAGATGGTAGTCATAATTTAGTAGCAGGAACCAAGCAGAAGTTTCCCTAATACTTGATTTCCCATCTCAGAGGTATCATTTTACTTGGAGATCATTTCAAAAGGCAACCTATTTAAGATGCCCAAGCTATCAGTAGTGATCACAATGGATCCTTGGTTAAGCTAAATTTCAAACTTTTAATCTTGAGACAATGAGAATGACATCTTAACTAATCAATCCACTGTGGCTTCTACGACCAAGAAGTATTTACAAGTAAAAAAATCTGAAGGATCAATGTTGGGTCTCTATTGGGGTGTGGAAAAAAATCCCATTTGAGTCTGTTATAGAGGGCAGCCAGAGAATGCACACATGTGATCTTGCATTATCTTGATGGAACAATACCTTTTTCCACTGGAACTTAGTTTCGGGTTTTGGATTTGATAGCTGCATCAACTAGTATCTTACTAGGTACCTAACTACCAATGGTTTTTCCTTTCTCCAGAAATGTTTTTGCATAAAAGCATATCAACTTCACCAGATTCAAAGAACAATCTTCTTCTTAGTTAAGTTGTGCTGTAGTATGCTATCAATGGACTTGCTGGGAACAGATCAATCCCCTATTCCACTTGTATTGAAGGAAATCCATTTTTCATCATAAGTGACAATCTATCCAAAATTTTGTCCTTACATTAATATTCAAATAGATTGGAACAGGCTTGAATACATGAATAAGCTTATGTGACATTCAGCAATTGAACTTACATATCAAGTTTAAATGATATGTAATGCAATTAATGGACATAGCTCTAATGTTTAGCTCCATAGGCTTTCAACTGCTTGAATATTTATTTTCTTGGATAAACTCTCGCAGATGGACCTCATGAACTTCAGTAGCTTGCCCAGAATGCTCTGCTTCTTGGTTGTCATAGTCCATGTTTTTGTTACACGTAATTTGGTGACATTTTGTAGCTGAATTTTTGCGACAGAAGTAAGTGATGCTTCTAATCTGGTAACATGATAATTCCATTTCAGACACTTTGCACTTAATGATGTTTTTATAGATGTCACAACACAGTATTCTAAAGCAAGTCTCTTTTCAAATACCCTAAATTATCTGACAAAATGTTTACATTCCAACATATATGTTAATGTATACTTGGTATTTCATAGATATTTCTCTTGAATTTAATTTTCACTAAAATGAAAGAAAAAATATTGCTATTTATGGTAATATCTTATCTTAAATTCTGATTTTAAATCAGATGATAAGTCCAAAATTATCAATATATTATTTCTTTTTATAAGCAAACTTGAAGTAAAAATATCGTATTTTTAAAATATGTAAAGGTTACTATAAATTAATAAAGATAATATTTCTTACAGTTTTAGTTATGGATTTGAATTTATATAATCATTATGAGTAGTATAAAATTGACTATATAAAGTATTCTCATTTTTAATCTTAATGTGGTGGAAAAAACTTAAATGATTAGTAATAAATGTAGCATGCTTTTAAATAAACATAACATTTTATTAAAAAAATTTAATTTTTAAAATTTGTTTTAAGATTTGAATGACTGAATGAAAAACTGAATATAAGTTTCTGTAACAGATACATAGTGAAAATGGTGATGCCTGTTTTTTATTTTTTATGTTACTTAATCTTGTGTAATGGTTTTCAAAATATGTTTCAGAGTGTATTCCATTGAGTTTTTCTAGTAAGTCCCTATCAGATAATTATTATAAATGAATAAGTTGCTTCTGAATGCTGAATT
Source organism: Latrodectus elegans (assembly GCA_030067965.1). Taxonomy (NCBI): domain Eukaryota; kingdom Metazoa; phylum Arthropoda; class Arachnida; order Araneae; family Theridiidae; genus Latrodectus; species Latrodectus elegans. The sequence continues at coordinate 1,207,962 of CM057822.1, forward strand.
TGCATCTTTTTATCATACACTATCAAATATTCTATTCCACCAATTATATTCAATTGGCTATGGGACAGTTAGCTTTATGGGCTTCAATTAAGTATTTTTAATTCTAATTCCCTCTTTAGGTAGATTTGCATATAAAAATTAAAAAATTTATTTTAAATTTTAATAAGCTCTTATACAAAAATTGATTGTAGACCATCAAACAAACCACTTGGGTCTCTATTGTTGAATTAGTTCCCAAAGAAAATTAAATCAGTTGTGAAATTATTCTGTTCTTGTTTGAGTAAATATTAAGTTAAACAATAATTTTCTGATATATATCTTTTTAGTCTGAAAAATTATTTCGACAAGCATTAAAAGTTGCTGAAGTCAATTACAGGCGAAGTCAGCAAATTCAACATCAAGGCCCAACTCAAGAAACATTACACAGTAAGTTTATTCTCTCTATATAAATAAATTGTTTAGAAATTCCTTTTGATGAAGGTTTCATAAAACTTTTTATTAATATGCTTAGGAATGTAATTATATATATTAAAATATACTCAAATTATGTATGATGGATACTATTGGAAAAAACTGGAGTAGCCTTCCTGTTTGCTTTATTGAGACTTAGCAAGGTGAGCCTAATGAAGTTTTATCTGTCATAACCCTTGAGGGAAAAAGCAACTGGCTTGTGAAATTGTCTGTTTGGTAGTTCTCTATTGCATATTTCAAAGTTTTGGGGGAATCCCATTAAGGTAGACAAATATCCTTATTACTTCTTTGCAAAATAAGTTAGATTGAGTTTAGAGAGATCTGTAATTAGTGCTTTACTGTAAAGCTTTGTTAAAGTAGTTGAAGTTGTTGTTAATTGCTTCAGCTTATTTATCATAATTTTATGGCACAGGTGAAAATATTTTAAATTTTCTCTATTTATCCGACTAAGAGTCTATTTTGTTGGTTCCTCCATTAGAATTATTTATTCTAAATTGGCAGACCAAACATCACTTAGCATCGCCGATAACAACTCTGTTATAAATTGCATATTTTTATATAAGAATTAGCATTGTTTTAAATAAGATTTTCTCATGCAGCAATGCTTCTGTTTCTAAAGAACATAAAGAATTAAATAGTGAAAATATTTAAAAAATGAAGTATGTATGAATATAAATTTTCAGAAAAAAGAAACTAAGTTTCTACATTTTATTATCACTTATTCAATTTATCTAAAATTTGTTTTTTATTGAGTTTGGTAATTGCTATGTTATTCAGTTGTATAAATAGCAAAATAAATATGAGTTTATGAATGCCTTGTAAAATACCTTTCTGAATAGTGATATTCAATAATTGAATACTATTTGAACTGCATATTGATTTTAAATTATTTCTTATATTGTCACAATTTGAAACCACCTAACAACCAAATGCTAAAGTAAAACCTTTTTCATTGTATGTTATTGACAAGAGGACTTTTCACTGATATTGTGTTACATTCACATGTTGTAAACAAGAAAATGTGTAACATTTTTAAATGTCTACTCCAACAGGCACACATACAAAAGAAAAGCACAACTCGCAGTGCTTAACAGTGGTTGGGATCCAACTTAGAATATTCCATTGTGAAAAGTGATGTCCTATCACTGGGCATAATGCTGATTTTATAAAAATAAATCAATATAAATCTTAACAGATTTGTTTCTTTTATGGCATTTAACTATTAATTTTTTCTTGAAAATTAAAGCATTAGATTTTATTATAGAAAATATGTGGGATTAAAATTTTTCTTATGTCTAATTGAATTTTTAGGACGAGACACAAATGTACTTGTGTATATACGCAGAAGACTCGCCATGTGTGCAAGAAAGCTTGGAAAACTGAGAGAATCTGTAAAAATCATGCGAGATGTATGTTTTTTGTTATATTTCTATAAAATTCTTCCAATAATAAATTATTTATAATTATATTTAAAAAATTGGTTCAGTATATCATTAAAATTATTTTTATTTATTTAATAGTATTTGGTTCATTAGAAATTTTCTCATTGCATTTGATTTCATGCTTTATATTATCCTGTTACATTTGTATGTAACAATTTTCCATTACTTTCATTTTGGAGATGCGGCCTTACTACTTTAATCTATTAAGTTTTGCTATTGAATATATTTTAGTGATGCATTACAACAAAAGGACTCTAACAATTTGTGGGTTCAATCTGCACTTTAGAAAACTGTATATTCTGTTTATTTGGTATTTAATTAGCAAATTACTTTTATTTAACAAATAAAAGTTATTTTAATGTACACAGGAAATAGCATATTTGATCAAAATATTTTATAAAATGTAGTGGTTAAGATTCTTATTGTAACTTTTTTCTTCTAGCTTATAAAAGAATTTCCTATGATGAATGTATTCAATATTCATGAAAATCTCATTGAAGCTCTTTTAGAAATGCAAGCTTATGCTGATGTTCAAGCGGTTCTTGCCAAATATGATGGTGTGTAATTATATCCCTATTTTTCTTATGAAAACATGCTGCAGAAAAAAGTTATTTTTCATTATAAAAATTTGTGAGAATCTGGACAAAATTCTATTGAATATGTAAAGTGCCATTTTCTTAGTTACAACTGTTTTAAAAATATGTCTACACTATCCAGTCTATTTTGTAGCATAAAATGTATATTTAGAATTTAATGTACATAATATATGTTTTGCCAAGTATAGTTTTGTGTTATTTATAAATATTTTTTCCTGGGTGAAACTATTTCCCTATTTTATTTAAGTAAGTCTTAGTTTCCTCATTCATTAAAGACTGAAATTATTTTGATTTAAGTGTAATTAAACATTATTATAAATATTTAATGTAAACAAATATTTACAAACTACTTTTTACTTTTCTTGTTTATCTGAATTATTAAAAATATTTTTCTAATTCCTTAAAAACAAATCATTTCTTTCATCTACATAAATTATTGGTTCACTAATCATGTGAGTATATATATATATATATATATATATATATATATATATATATATATATATATTAATTTTCTGATAAGCAATGTTTTGTGTCAGTACTCTGATAAATAAAAAAAAAAAAAAGAAATAAAGAAAGAAATATGGTGCATAAAATGAAAGCTACTTAAACAAATTTGATAGGAAATCTGTAAGAGTTCAGATATGTAGAAAAATATAATAGAAAGAAAATTTCAAATAACTATTCTAAACAAGAGTGCATGTATCACATGGAAATATGAAAATAGTTTAAGTTATAATTAATGAGTCATTATTAATAAATAAATTGCACTAAAACAACTGAAGTTGTATTTCTTATGTCTGTGTAAACATTTCGAATGCCTCATTTCTAACTCCTAATTTTAAAAGTAGTTTTTCTGAGGTTCTTTTTTTAAACGCTTAAATGATGTTTTACTTATGTTAATATATGTATATAATATGCTGTGCTAAATTGATTAAAAATTTTTTTTAGACATCAATTTACCTAAGTCGGCTACCATTTGTTACACAGCCGCTCTGTTAAAAGCTAGAGGAGTCAGTGATAAGTAAGATAGTGTACACATTTTTCTTTATGTCTGACAATGCAAGTTCATTAAAAAAATGGGTTTTGTTTTATAGGTTTTCTCCTGATGTTGCTTCTAAACGAGGATTGAGTACTGCTGAAATGAATGCTGTGGAAGCAATTCATCGGGCTGTAGAATTTAATCCTCATGTGCCAAAAGTAATGACAATTACTAATTATAAACACTGTTCTTATAAGTGCATAATTATTTATGTTAAATATTAAAATATTTTAATCATTAAATTAAAAGATATTCTGTGTTAATCTAAGTCTACAAAAATATTTATTAGTCTGAAAAGTGACTATCTATGTAAACCTTTTGTTCAGCTTTCTTTAACCTGTTGACTAACTTTAACACAAAAATAAGCATAGTAGTTTTTCAAAGATTTTATTTAAAATATCTCATGTGCTCTAAATTACTGATGAATTCTTTGCCAAAAGTTTCACCTTTTTTTAAAATATGTTAAATAAAAGTTTTTAAAATATTCTTAAAGAAAATGAATGCATGCTTTTATTTTGATCACATTCTTTTATTGCTTTTTTGAAAAGTATACAACTTTTTTTTTTCTTCCTTAATTTACTAGTGATGGTGCAAGTGAAAATATAATGAATAGCTAATCGTGAATTTAAAGAATATAGTGTAACATGAAAATTGCATTTAATTTTTTTGAATAATAATTATTTATTAGTGACTGATGAATTTAAATGTGTGATTAATTGTATGAAGAAAATTTTAATAGTTGTACCTTTTACTTAAATCATGCCAAACATCTGATTGAATGATCTGAGCTTTTATTTTCAATATGTAGATACAAACTTTTAGCAATCGTGGTTATTTGCTGTGATTTGGATTCAATTTGAAACAAGCTTCTATAATTAGTTGTTAATAAGAAGATAATTGAAACAACATTAAAAAAACTTTAAAATGAGTACATGTAGGATTCAACATACAAAGAGTGCACAGCAAAATAACATGTTTCCAGCAAGAATTCCTGTCTACAATTATTTAAACGATCTATGTTAAAAAAGTCTAAATAAATTCTAATTTCATATCTTTATAATTAAAGTGTTCATAATTTTATTATCATTTAAAATTTGATTGAAATTTTATAATATTTGAATTCATGTATAATATTACTAAGGCTTTTTAAAAGTGTTTTTGAACAATCTGTTGTCACAAAAATTGTTCTATATTTAGTGTATTTACATTTTTTTCATGAACTTAAAAATATACAGAGCACTTTTTTTCTATTTCGTTATCAAGAATTAATATTAAATTTATTCTTTTTGTTGTAATAGAAAAATAAGTATCGAGAGCTAATTAGGCTGACATCATGCTGGCATCTAAATAATAACAATGTGTTTTCTGACAGTTCAGTTCATGAAGTCAACTTCTACCTCTCAAGTAGGGGGTTTGCTCTGGATTTCAGTGTATTCTTTATTCTGTACAAAAAGCTACTGTATAACAAACTAACTTTGCTAAATATAATTTTGCCTTGAATTGATTTGGTTATCCAAATCACTTCAAAATTTAATTTTTATTAGATTTTTTACAGTCAAATGAAATTGAAAATTCTTAACTGTTATTCTCTTTTAATTTTTAAATATTTAAATGTAAATATTGGAAATTTTTTCATTGAAATTAATCAGGTTATATTATTTTTTACAATTATTTAATGTAATTTTCAAAACTGTTTTACCAGTTTCTAAGACTTAATTTCACTTATTTAGATGCTTTCAAAAAGTCATATTTTGAACATCATACCAGAATTTTATCTATATTTATAAAATATACTATCATAAAATTAATTTTGGACTATTAAATTGATTTTGCAGCTTTTTTTACTTCTTAAAAATTATTTTATACAATATATTTTTACTGAAAAAAATGGTGAAAAATAAAAATAATTAATTGAAATATAAGCTGTTATACATTTTGTAATTTGAGGCAGCTACTGTAAACTTAAACATAGAAATTGGTTATTGTTTCAGCATAAGGTTTCAGCTACATATTATGAATGTTTTTCTAACATTTACTTTGCCACGATACTTTTGTAGTATTTAAAAAGAACTACAAAAATTAAAATTATCAACTTGCTTCAGAGATCGACTTTGACTCAGAAAAATTTCAGCAATTATTTACAATGCACAAAATATTTTACTTTAAACTGCATAAAGTTAAGAAATTCTGTGTCTTCGGATGTTTTGAGTCTTATTGCTTATATTAAACAAGAAAAGAAACAAATTTTTCTTAATTCTTTAAAATCTAAATTTCCATTTTTTTTTCTTTTTGTGTGTGTGTGAGAGAGAGAGATGCCATATTTTTATTACAAAAGCAATAATAAGTCAAAGTGGAACAGTCAATAAAACTTCTGATCTCTGTAAAGAATAAAAATATTAATTTTTAGTAATTATGATTTTACTCTCCTCTAAACTAAGCTTATGAATCTTTATTATGTTAAACATTATCTATGATGTAATTAACTTTAAATTATCTCTACTACATTCTCTTCTATATTTAAATTTTCTCTACTATATTCTTGTTTCTTTAAAAATGTTTATCTATATGCTCTATCTATCTATAGCTTTTTTTTTTTTTTTTTTTTTTTGTATTTCCTCTCTGAATACACAAATGAATAGCCTTCAATTCAACAGTTTTTGGATTCAATTTCTGATATAGATGTTTTTGCAGTTCAGAATCCTTATTTTATTACCATTCCCTGGTAAATTTCATTGTTTCAAAAAGTGTCTATCAAACCAAACCATATTTAATTTTTTTCATTGATAAATGCTTTTTCACCAAAAATCTGTTTGTCCTAATTCAAAAACTGGTTTTTCTTGCATTGCATTTAGTTAATTATCTCATTGAATAAACTATAATGTATAATTCCTTTTACTCTTTTCTTTAAAACAAATATGACCTCCAGATATATATTTTTTGTCAAATAAGATTTTAGAATATCCATTTTGTGCTGTAATGAAAATTCTTAACTGATTTATATTCCCAATCATTAGCAAAATTGTCATTTTAGAAGTTGTTTTAAATGTTTATTATGTACATGGTATATGGCTATATACTACTAAGATGTATGTATTCCATAGTATCTTTTAGAAATGCGAAGCCTCATCTTACCACCTGAGCACATTTTAAAAAGGGGTGACAGTGAAGCCATTGCATATGCTTTCTTTCATTTACCCCATTGGAAAAGAGTGGAGGGAGCTTTAAATCTTCTTCACTGCACATGGGAAGGAAGTAAATACTAAAAATGTTTTTGAATGATTTTATTAATCATATAAAATAACTGAAATAGTGTTAGAAATGTAGCACTTTAAGGCAAAATTTTGTTTTTATAGTCTATATTGAAATTTGCCATCTTTTCAATTTATTAATTTCTAATTAATTTTTATATATTTATTTAATAAAAAGAACATAGTTTTGCGACATTTTGCCTAAGTGACCACTGTTACAGTTAAGAAAATTACTTTAATTTTCTGCATTTTTTCTAAGAAGAAAGTTGAATTGCATAATTGTTGCCTTAATGTTTCCATTATAAAAATATTAATGAAAAATGATGAGAGTAAATTTAAGATTTAGTAAAGAGAAGTGTGTAAAGATAGATTGAAAAAATGCAAGTCTCAAAAATAGAATCAAAATTCAGTATGGCTCTACATTATTAGCTTATGAGATAAAATTGCTTACTATTTTAATTATTTAAAGTAAATATTTAAATTTTTTGTAAAATTTAGAAGCAGTAAAATGTGTTATAATTTCTCCATACTAAAATTTTAAAATTTATTTAGCAATCCATTTCTTAAATTAATCTCTCACAAATTAAAATTTAAAATTTCTACAAATTTATATTGTTTTTTGATTTTTTAAATTAAAATTTATTCCTTAAATTCATTTTTATTTGGAAGATAATAAATTTAAGGAATATTTGCATATTGTTATCTGAAGATTTTTATGTTTGAAATAGAATATAAGATATAATTTTAAATACCATAAAATTTTTCTCTAAAGTATTTAGACATAAAATTTATTAAATTAAAATAATTGGCATTTAAATAAAAGTATTTTATTTCAGCTAATGCATTGTAAGCATGGAAAGTTGATCAATATCAATTATAGAATAATTCAATTATAGCTTAAGTGATGTTTATTCAGCTTAAGTTATGCAATTTTGAAACTGATTATGGGTATTGTGAATATCTCTAATTTGATATGATTCAAAATTTATTGTTCTTGGAAAGTTGGAAAATCTTCTACTTTAGTTCTAAAAGAATAACAAACTTGAATTTTGGAGGATAAAATATTTAGGAAAATTTTTATTTGAGGCTGATTTTAAAAGTTATACGTATTCTTGAAGAAAGTAATGCATTTATCTTTGTATTATTAGTTACATTTTAATTTATATTAATAAATATTTAACAATCAAATTTTATATATTTCACCCATTCATTCATTATTTAGCGTTTTGGCCTTCAATTTATTAAGAGTTGTGTTTCCCCATTAGTTGTGAGTATTTGTAATGATTTAGAGTCTATTTTAAGCTATATATTGGGATTAAATTTGTTCTGGTGTGCAAAGAATTAAATTCCAATGTGACAAATAAGCTTTTTTCAATCAGTGATAAATTTATTTAACAATAAAAATTATTGAAACAAAATTTACTATTATAAATTTCCTATATAAAGTTAGTGTAGCAGAGATGCTTTTAATAATTAAACAGCAATTGTTAAATGATAATAATTTAATCAAAAATCTTATGTTAACAATAAATTTGAATATTAAAATGTTTACTGTACAAACTTTGAAGTTATAACAGATCATATTCAATCATATCACTAAGCTGAATGGTTAGTTCTATTAGTATTTGACAATGGGTTTAACTTCTACCTTAGAGGTTTAGTTATTCATATCCACTTTAAATTATTGTAAATATAAGTATTCAGCGCAAACAAAAATAATTAATTCAAGAATAAATGGGAATGTTTTGCAAATTTGTAAAAAATATATTCAGTATATGTCAATGAATAATATTTAATAATTTACACTAAATTTCTTGTTCTTACAATTTACTTAACCTGAGCACAAAAAAATCATGATTATATTAAATCTTCCAATCAAGAAATTTATAATGCTGTTATTCAGAAACAACAAAAAAGTCATTATGCTCATTTAAAATAGAATCTTGAATTATCTTTCAAAAATTTAAAGAAATAATTTTTAAAGCAAAGAAATTTGCAACATTCAAAAGAACAGACTTTTTATAAACAAAAATGTTGAAAGTATTTCTCATAGTTTCTTAAAGTCCACTATTTTTATTATCTCCTAAAAGGATGATTTTTCTCAGTTTTAATTATTTAAAGTATTAATATAAATAATTAAAAGTATTTTACTTAGAAAAGAAATTTGTCTTATTACAACAGATATTAATATTAAACATAATTATAAATATTAAACTAAAAATCATTAAATCACAATTGATTTAAGAATTTAATGTCTTAAAATGATTATATAATTTAATTTCATATCCAATTAGGTTATATTCTGAAATTTTAAACTTGGTTAAATATAATCATGATTTTATGTAATATCAAATTTACAATCATGTTCTCAATTTTTATGTAATGTGTAAAATTGGTTTGATTTGCTGTTGTTTCATTACTCATTTTAATAAAAGTTGTTGTACTATACTAGATTGTAATGCTGGAAAACTACAGTGTTTGTTTGAAAACATTAAGCAAATACTTCAAATAAATGTATAACAGCTTAATTTATTAAATAATTCTTTTTAATCTTAAAACATATCAATGAGTCACAAAAAATCTCTAAGTCTTAATACAAAAGTATAAACCAATGTTGAAGTTAGAATATATATGGTTTGATATATTTAAATTAAAATAGTGATATTAATGTATTTGTAGAGAGTCCACTATCCAAACTCAATACACTTTGCACAGCATAATAAACAATTTAACTTCCAAAAGCTGTTGGTAAGGCTTTTAATAATTGCAATTTAGTCTCTCATGACGGTATTTTATAGACAGTAAGCGACATTTGCTTGTCCGAAGGAATAATTTTGCAAGCTTTCTAGTATTCAATAAATTGCTTGGTTAAAAAAAAAAAAAAAAAATGCAACATTAATCTTCTATTTTTCAGTAGTGTATGGAAATGAACATGGGGATTTCAACTCCATGCTATGTGACAACAAGTACATGAACTTAAAATTTTTAAACTTGCTTGTAAAGTTTTTTTTTTTTTTTTTTTTTTTTTTTTTTTTTAAATTAAGCTTGTTAAAAAATATAAAAATATTTTCTATAATTAAATTTTTTTTTAAATATCCTCATTTTATTAAGTATCAAAGTAAATTGAACAATCAATGTTAAGTCCTTGATGTATAATATTTTTTGCAAGACATAGCCTTGAAAATATTTCATTGTTTACTTTTATGCATATTATTTATTGAATTGTCATCATTTAGTAATCATACATTTTTAATGCCAAATTGTCAGTTTTATTGATATTTTTAAATAGTACTTGGTTAATGACATAAAACAGAAAATTCCTGCATTATTGGCAATATTATTATACCAAACTTTGTTGTGTTGGTTGAGAATCTATAAAACAGTCTCTTAAAATTCACAAGACTATTATTTGCAGTAATTTCTATAAGATACAGGAAATTCCACCAGTAAAAGTCACAATTTCGCTGCTCCAATTCAGTTAGTGTAACAGGAAACAACTTCCTTACACAAGAGTCTCTAATACTTTCGAGAGATAAGGGCTTCTATTCACTAGACTATATATTGCATTCAATTCTGGTTGTCCTCACTCATCAGCATCTTCATTAACTCCTTCTGAATCAGGCAGCAGTATTTATACCTGACTTGGTGGGGAAAATCTAAGATTTTTACTTAGATTTCTGGAAGACTCTTGGCGTAATATAGGTCCTAAAACATCGGTGAGGGATTTTTCCAGAGATATCTATTTTTTTCTAAGTTGCCAAATCATTAGAAATGCTATGTTTAATAAAGAATGCTCCTAAATTTCATAATTTTGATTCAAAATCTAAATATTTCAGATCTGTCTAAGATATTTTATGAGAAATACAAGTAATCTCTTGAAAGTTGTAACAATATTATTAAAAAAATTTATGAACATGTAAACATACCCAAAAATTGTTTTTCCAAAATTATAAACTTGCAAACGTAACAAAAGTTATATTTCATCTTATAAGAATATTAGCTATTACTCTTAAATATGCATAATGATAGTGTAAATTTCTGTCAAAAAGATTTGTGGGGAAAATAAAAATTAACTCCTAATTATTTTTTCAGCTTGTTAAATATTTACAATTTAAATTTTATTAGAAGAGTATTTTTGTTGCATTTTAAGTTTTAAAATTTGTATAATTTATTGAATTCCATTTGTTTTATGTTTTTTCTAACTTTTATAACAAATTTTTTTCCTTTGTGAGTTTTATGAATTCATTAAGCAATAACTGAAAAATATTAAAAAATCTTCAATATAATTTGATTAAATTTAAAGAAGTTTTATTTTATTGCTGTATCGTTTCATAAAATAGATGCTAAACATTAAGTAGCTAGTCAAAATATCTGAATTGATATTGATCCAACATTCCATTCTACAGCTCACATATTAGATTCCCAACTTGAGCATGAATGCCTTTAATGATTCTAAATCTACTTTTAACTGTAGATTATTCGTTTTCATGATTCAATTGTTCTTTATATGAAGAAAATAATTGTAGCATGGCAAATGAAATAAATTCATGCTTAAGAAATCTGTACACTAATCTAACATTTATATTTTAATGTACTTTATTTTCCAGTTATCATCTCATTAAAACAAGCAGTTCTTTTCAGCTTGTCATTCATTGTATTGGTGATTAATGATGATATTTTTAAGCTTTCAGAATGATTCCTTATCCATTAGAGAAGGGTCACCTTTTTTATCCTTACCCAACATGTACAGAGACAACTGATCGAGAGTTATTACCTGGTAAGGTATTTTTATTTCTTTTACTTCATAGTTATTATTTCCCTCACATTAACTAATAATGTTTATGAAAATTTTACCATTAAACTCTTTGATTGTATTTCAACAATATGCATATTGTTCTTCTTTTTAAAATTGGGTTTGTATGTCATTGGGCACCTCTGCTTCTATATGCATATTGTTTCTTTTAAGGGTTTTGCATTGGAATCATTTAAAGATTGCTACAATCAGTGTGCATTTTAATTTGATAAGTGGTTCATGAAAAAGAAAACTATCATGTATTGAAAAATGTAGTAAAAATAAGATCAACTTATTAATTAATGTTAACTTGTCATAATATTAACCTCTGAGAAGAAATGCAATTGAAACAAAGTTGATAAACTATTGGATTTTTATAATGAATTAATACTATTAACTGTTTTCAAGAATCGTTCCTTGAATTTCTTGCAAGCCATTCAAATAACATGTTAGCAGAATTTAAATACCATTGAATAGAATAAAATAACCTCAAAATTTTATTTTCTGCAGCTGGATTTTTTTATTTTATTTTTTTAGACAATGAAAATTATTAATTCTTAAATTAGACCATTTCAATAATTATTTCTCCCTTTGTTTGTCTACATAATATTTTATGTTTATATGAAGCCTTGTACAAAATAATTTAGCTGTCCCCATTAAATACTGGTCAAATTAAGGAATTTCTTAATAATAAGTTTTCTTATTTACTTCTGATTTTGATTTTAATATCAGAATATTTTTAGTTTTTAAATATCAAATTATTAAAGTTCAGATTGGCAAGTATATTTTAAAAATTAAATTAACATTTGGGTATTTGGAAATAAAACTTAAAAAAAACAACTTGTATTTTATGTCATAGAAATCTAGAAACAGTTTAATAATAAACAACAAATATTTTCATGTCATTTTTGTTCAATTTATATTTTTAAAAAGTTTGTGTCATCTGTTTTTTCTTATTATGAATCTTAATTTTAAACTCTGCTTGGATATTACAATTATAAATAAGTATGTAACTTTGTACATTTAGTTTTAAGAAATTTTAAAGTTACATTTACATGTTTTCATTTGCATATTATGGTGAATTTCATTTTGATATTCTTTATTTTCCTGTATATAATCCATTGCAATTTTTCGGAGAATGGTCGAAAGTATAAGCTGCTGATAATGTGATTGTCACATAAAATGAAGAAATACACTGTATGATTAAAAATATAATACATTTATAATGAAAAATATCTGTTTGATCATAAAATAAACTGAAATGAAAGCTCAAGATCACTCAAGAGCAATAATTCCAAGTCACTAATAAAAACTTATCTTTATTTTTTATTATTTTTTATTTATTTATTTATTTATTTATTTTTGTTATCAATTTTTAAAATTAGGATAGACACATTTTTGAAATATAAAATTTGTTTCTTTTATAATTAAATGTAAGCAATAACATTATTTTAAAAATTACACATTGGATACACTAATTTTTTTTAAACATGTTTGTTGCCATTTTTTATTTGCCTTTTCTATAGCTTTTTTATATTTTTGTGTAATTTAAAAAATTTGCTTTCGCTATGACGATATACAAACTTGAATGTTTCCAGAAGTAAACAATACATGACAAGACAAAACAAAATGTTGATGGCAGCAACTGTTTTTGAGACTATTATATATTTATGAGGAACTCAATTTATTCTTCAATGTAATTGCACAAACCTGATTATAGATGAAATAAGTCAGCCAAGTCTTGAAGCCATCTGTTAATTATTTTATGAAACATAAACATCATTATATTTTCAAAACTTTATTGTAAGCTTTTTGATGGAGAATGTTTTTATTAGATTATCCGCAGCAGCCTATAATGAGCACAATGAAATTTAAAACTTTTTTTTAACTCATAATCCACAGATTATATACAGGAAATTGCAGTATATATCTGTACCTTTCATATTTATTAATCTTTTCATTTTTAATTAGCATTAATTTACTTAAAATCAATTTTAATGTCTGTTTTTGTATGACTTTTCTGTCAAATAATTTATGGTTTTCTTTTTTTTATATAAAAAATTTAATGATAATAAATTTTAATTAAAAATATTTGAATGAATTTACAGGCAAGTTTTTTTTTTATCCAGTTAACTATTGAAAATTGGAATTTGTTGATCAAAATTTCTGTTTACATTTAGTCATTTTCATTTTCACATAGTCATCAATATATGATTTTTATTTTCCTTTCTACTGGTTGAGAATAATAATTTATATTTTCATGATTAATTGAAAATAATTTATCAATATGTGCATACAGCATTTTTTGTAAAACTAGATATTTGTTGTATATGATTACGTAAGCTTGGTGACATTTTTTGATCACTAAATTGCACCATGACATATCCTTTTCTATATTTAAGTATAAAAATTAGATTTTAAGCATATCATATTTGTTCTACTTATAGTAAACTCTGAGATGATAAACTGTTTTTAAATTTTAAGTACATGATATGGATTTGAATATGCTGTGTCTCTAACAAGAATAATTATTTTAAAAACACTGTTTATTTCTAGCATTTCATGAAGTTTCTGTGTACCCTAAAAAAGAACTGCCGTTTTTCATTGTTTTCACTGCAGGTTTATGTTCTTTTACTGCCTTGTTGGCATTGCTCACTCATCAGTATCCAGAACCCATGGGATCATTTGCGAAAAACGTATGTATTTATTTTAAGAATGGAAAAATTCTTATTAATTGAATAATAAGAATAGAAATTCATACTCATGATAGCTATTTACAAATGTATTTAACAAAAATATATGACAATGACAAATATTAGCATATAGCTCCAATTCTGTGAGTAGTAGTTAAAATACCTAATTATTGCTTATGATTTGCATCATAATATATAAAAAGTATTCTTAATTTTTGCAGTTGTTCATATACTCACAAGTGCTTTTTTTTTTTTTTTTTTTTTTTTTTTTACCTTAGAAATGGATTAGTGACACTTTAATTCAGCAGTTTGTACCAATGCAAGCATGATTGCTTGTAGTGGATGTGAACCCATGTTAAATTGTTTGTCCTACTTGACCTAAATCTTGTGCACAAAAAGGAAGATATAAATAGCTATCATGGGAACGAATTTCTATTTTTTGAAAATATGACATGCATTTGTGCAATCTAAAAGTTATGTTTGAAACAAGATTTCTGAGGATGTAGTTTTCACATAAATAATAATATAAAAAGTGAGTTGAATCATATATGGGATAGAATTCAATGTCTACTTTATTTCATATTTATGACATGGGATTTACTTACAATTCTTAACAGCACATTTAAAAAACTGCCAGGATTATGTCATGTCATGAAGAACTGCCACGACATACCATCAGTGACATCATTCTTTGAAATTTATGATCCCACTAGTGCTTTTTTAGATAGCCAACTTTTTAAAAATCAGGTAGGATTGAAATTGAAAAACATATTTATTTTTCTTTATTGCATCATTAGGTTGATCTCAAGACAATATATTGAATTTTAAATTCTTCTTTATTAAATTTGAGAATTGGTTTAAAATCTCAATGTTTTTTTACATTACTGTGAACAAAATATGCTATTAAAAATAATTCTTTTTCTTGTTTAAAAAAAAGTTTATTTTGTATTAATATATGTAAGAGAATCATTGAAACGTTTAATTTTACTGAAAGAAATGAGAAACATTTTTAAGTTATTTTTTCTTCTTATTACTTTTATTGTTAACTTACATGTATATATTTAACAATGTGCAGTTTAATTTTCAAAAAATTACTTGCTAATAATAAATTAAAATATTTAATGTTATTTCACTGTTTTGAGTGTTTAATAAATATTTGTTCTTTATTAAGTCAAAAATTTATTTTCATTTGATGCATGTTTATTTTTAAACCAAATTTGTAGCTATACATAATAATTTTAAGAATATATTTTAAATCCTTCTTAAGTTAATTCAAAATAAGATGTAATGCCAAAATTAGAGTTTTATGTCAATCTAAAAAAGTACATAATTTGAATAGAGCTGCTAATCCAATCAATTTTGTACATTTTAATCAAGCAAGATTTCTTTTTTGATTTTGATATAAATTCAAATGATTTTGCTGTTGTATAAGCTGTAACATAATATTCACATAAATTATTTGCAGTAAGTAAAAATTTTGAGCTCTTAATCTTGTGTAACTGTACTAAATATATTAACTTATTTGGCAACTGAATGGTTGCTCTTTGACTTTCAATTTAGCAATGTGTATTCAATTCCCACTAAATTAGACTGCCAAATGGCTCAGAAACTGTTTCAGTTCTCCATCAAATGAGCTCTTGCATGTAAAAAGTAACTGTAAAACAACAAAGTAGTTCTACATATCTCAGTCAGTTTAATACTTTTACACAAAAATACTAAACAAATTACTTACCTCACTGTGTATGTGTTACATCCCTGTCAAAATAACCCTTGTGTGCAAAAAATAATCATAAAATTACAATCTATCTAATAAATGCATACTGTGTTCTCCAACTAAAATAACATATGGGGGAGGGGGGATTGCAAAGTGATAAATAAATCACAAAACTTAATGAAGTTTATATTATAAAATTCTATGTTTGAAATAAATACTTTCAATTTTATCCATTAAATTTTATTAAAAGCACTTTCACTCAAAATTCACATGTGTTATAAATATGTTTTTATGCTTTTTTAAAAAGAAAAATACAAACTAAATAAAGGTTTTAAGTGATTGAAACAATACTGTAGGAACCATTCGCCTAATTAAAGCAATGGCAATGGGTTGTATCTTAATAAAAACAACAATTTATTTAAAAATAACAAAAACATTAAAATGGAATAAAGAAAATATAGACAACAGACACTTCTGTCATTTTATATTGTTACAGCTTATATTGTTACATAAAGAAGCTACTGTCTTTCAAAATTACACAAATAATTCCCTCACTTAAGTGAGTGAAAGACCATTTATAATTTAATGTAGGTTTTGACAAATCTATTATTTTCAAATTTAAACTAAGTTAAGATAAATTTTATTAAGCTATTGTAAAACAATTTTTAGTGTTATTTTTGTATAATAAAACAATCTTTATATATAAATAGAAAAGAAGAGAAAAATAAAGCAGATGAGAATGGCCAATATTTTTATTATGTGGATTTTCCTAAGAAATAAATTTTTTACAGATATTTAGAAAAATTATCTAATAGTCAAATAATTTTTATAAATTTTAATAAAATGTTTATTAAAATTAGAAAATACAAATTTATGTTTAATCATTTTTTGGGATGTTTCTGCAATAATATTTCCATTCATCAACAATAATTTAAAAACAACTTATTTTCTAAAAGATATCATTGAAGGCCATTTTCAAAAAGTGTGTTCATTATTATTTCATTATTCTTGAAAAATGTGTATATTCACATTAACAAATCTTGGTAAAGCCTTTACATTATTATTGAAAACTGATATTTTACAATAAAAATGTGTTTATTTAATGTGATCAAATGTTAAAGTGGTCTTAAAATCAAACTGCATTTTTAATGCTTACATCTGTTTGCAATCCATTATTGAAACATTTTTTTTTATTTAACTAACATTTGTTTAACAATTTAATAAACTCTTGCAACAAAAAGCTATTTACTCTCAGTTATTAATATATAGTTTTATATCTTTGGAATATTCCAAATTTAAGTCTTTGCATCCTTCGATTAACAGTATAATCTAATACTTAGATTAGAGTAAATGCATTAAGGGAAATAAAACTATACATTGCTTTTAATCTCCGTTTTAGATGTATAGTGACTTTCATAGCTGTTGTTCTCATGGTGCTTAAGTGCACCTTAAATAGCAGTTTTCTGAAGACTCTTCTTTTTTTAAATTGGTATGTTTTCATATTCTCAACATTTCTGTTTGTTTCCTCTTTAAAATTATTTCATAGTTGAAATATAATGTTTTAAATATAGTAATCAATCTATGAATAAGGACTATTCAATTTTCAATTACACTAAATGAGAACACAATATTTATTGGGAAAAGGCTTACATAAAGGTTAAAAATTTTCATGTTTAATTCCATCTTCTGTCATCAGTTCATTTAGCCAATTAGTTGGTCATTGTATTTTCCTATTCTCTATCACTTTCTAAACATTTATCATCTAAAAATAAGAAAAAGAAATTATTTGTTGCAAAGTTAAGATTCTACATGGAATGATCAAAAATATTCCCTCCAAATGGATCCAGTAACTTTTGAATTGCAACAGCATTGTCATGAAAATTTTCAATTTTTTCAGAAAGCAACATTATTTTACTCTTATTTTGAATAACTCACCATAGCTTTCTTAAACTCCTGCAGTAATGATGTGCATTGATCATAGAGGCTTTTGGTATGAAATCTTTCATGAAAGAATTCCATTCAAGGAATTTGTGCATTCTTACTCAAGTGATGTGAGCCGAGCTGGCAGCCGAATGGTTAGCGCTCTTGCTTTCGGTTCAACAGTTCGTGGGTTCGAATCCCACCTTGGGCATGGATGTTTGTAGTGGTTTGGAATCCACTTTAAACCGTAGGTCCCGGTCTATTTAGCCCTCGTGTGCAAAAAATGACCGTTGAGCGACAAACAAACCAAACCAAACCAATCAAGTGATGTGAAACATTACTTTTAATCCCCATATAATATCCATACTTAAATCTCATTATCACTGTTAGGTCAAGAATATTTTATTATTAGTGTTTCACTATGTAATTAAAAACAATCTATTTTTTATATTTAATCGTTGAAAGTCTGAATTTAAAAAAAAAAACATTAATTATAGAAAATGTATATGTTTATACCATTATTAAATTTCATAAATATTTAACTATAAAACGTAATATAAACTGATGCTTAATTTTTAAACTGATATTTTACTTTTTATGTAATGTAACTGCATATAAGTTAGTTAACAAAACTACACTTTAAATGCTTATATTTATCTGTTATAATTAAGCCAAGCTGTTGTACACTTACTTCATTTTTTAAATGGGACGAATTAATTTAGCTTATGATTTTTTCTCTTCTTATATTTATCATGTGAAAGTAGTTTAATTAGTATTAAATTTTAGAATGTAGAAGGGATAGTTTAGGTTTCTAGTATTCATACAAATAAATAAAATTCATTTGTAGGGTTTTATTTTGTAATTTCAAATATTTTTAATTTTTATATTCATATCCAATCAAATATTTAACTATCCACAAATATTAGAGCTCTAGTAGCTTCATGCTGTTTTCCATTAAGATTGGAAAAGGGAAACATCATTAGTTGTGGGCTGTAATCCAGAAGGTGACCATAATCTCCCTCAGTGAAATGGATGCATGTCCACATTAATCTGCTCTATCCAAGTCTGTCTGTGTGTATTGTGGGGATTATGTGTGACCTTATCACACCTGACCATAGTTCAGAATTATGAGGTGCTTGATGAATGACAAATATTCCAAATCTGTTAGCTTTAAGGTAATCTGGATCTAACCTACACCACAGTATATATATATATATATATATATATATATATATATATATAAAATATGTTTTTAAATAGAATTTGCATTTATAGTGGGCTTAGTTATTCATCCCATTTTAGTTTTATTCAGAAATTTAATTTGTTTATTCGAAAATAAAGAATTCTCTTTATAATATATATGTTTAACTGTAAAATAATTTTGCAAAATAAATATTGTTGTGTTTTTAAAAAATATGAATGTAAAGTAGAAATATGCAATATGTTCATGAAATTCATAAAAATTTAAATTTATTTATTTTTTAATATATAAATGTTTTTGTGAAAACAATTGTTGCTATTGTACTGTTACTTAATTAATATGCTTAGTGGAAATAGTTTTGAAATTCCCCAAAATACATTAAATGAAATTATAATTTTTTAAAAAAATTATCACTTATGGCACACAGCTTAACAAATGAAAATTGTTGTAAAGCATTGGGGCAATCTCTATGTATTTTATAAATAGTAGACTTTATTCATTTGTTGCTATGGTGAAAACTAAGAAATTATTTGGCACCCACACTACCACTACCGGGCCGTAGCCAGTGACTGAGATTAAACCTAGGACTTTTTGTTTGTAGATTTATTATTAGCAGATTACGATGAATCAAAATTACATTCTTTTATCATGAAATAAACTGATTATAAAATGTGCCAAATATTATATTCCTGATGCTTAGTCTTCTGCTGCAGTCTACCAAATAGCATTGGTTTGTGTCCTTTATATCAAAATCAGTACTGCATGAAAAGCTAAGGGTCAGCTTTATGGTTTTTTCAGTTCTACAATTTGTAAGTTGCATTTCAACCTTTAGCTTAAATATTTATGATTATAGACCCTCTTTAAATTGTAAATACAAGTCAAAATTGGTCTTGTGCGCAAAAACTGGCAAAGCAGTATGTTAAATTGTCATATAGGTCAATATCATTATTCAATTAAATATATTTTGTTCATTTTTTAAAAATTTTTCAAAGTAAATAAAAATAACTACATGTATTATTTAGGAAATAATTTCATAGTTTTTCATGAAATTTGTATATCTAATATGTTTTTTTTAAATTGCATTTTACATTTGATGACTTCAGTTGCATCAATTTTAACTTAATGTTTCAGATTTATGCACATAATAACATTGACTTTCTCTCATTACAAAAGATGAACAGGCTTATAAAGATTTTTAAATTTAAGGATTCATTTTCATCTTATAATTATTAT
The DNA here is from genome assembly GCA_030067965.1 of Latrodectus elegans. Lineage (NCBI taxonomy): Eukaryota > Metazoa > Arthropoda > Arachnida > Araneae > Theridiidae > Latrodectus > Latrodectus elegans. The sequence continues at coordinate 1,228,314 of CM057822.1, forward strand.
CTTGACTTCAATAGATGCAAAGATATTTAAGTATGCAAATTCATATATTTTGATTCTAAGTATTGATTATTCGAGCAATCAACATGTATTTGATGTGCCAAAATAAATAAGTTTTGATGTTTACTTAATTTAATAACAGCTTTCTATTTTTTTCCTTATAATTTAATGTTGTTGAACTATTTTTATATTATCTTTTTTAAAATTGTGTTAAGCGACTGAGAAAATACAATATTTAGAATATTTTTCTTGTTTTAATCTATCACCAATAAAACAAAAGGAGTTGCCAAAAGTAAATTCAAATATTCACATCAAATACCTTTAGTTATTTTCAACTATTTTCTTTTAAATATATGTCAAAGTACTGATTGTTTTTCTTTTATTCAGGCTTTATCTTGGCTGACCATGCCGCTGGCGTATTTGCTGGAGAAAGTGGAAGCAATGGTCCCAGCTAGTATTTTACAACAAATGTCTCGTATTTAAAAACCTGAATTTGTAAAATCAGTTTCATCATTCATTATTTATGTGAGCATAAAAGTGCTCAAATCATATGATGCAAATAAAAGATGGACATTTTACCTCTTTGCTTTATTTGTCAAAAATCAAGATCCGATACCAAACAATATCACATGACCTGTCTCATTTCTCTTTAGCATTGGAAACCCATAAGCTTATGGGAATAAAAATCTGCTTTGTATGTCACTCAACATATCATAAAGGAGGTTCTTTCCATATGTGTATTGCATTTATCTGAAAGCAAACTTTATATCAACAGTAAGCATGCTTTGTAACAATTGATTATTCCCTTCTGCATGTTTTGTTGTATAATTATGTTTGCTGATATTATTGTGTGAATTCCTACTTTTGAAATACTTTGTTATTCCAGATTCTTTTTAAGATATGTTTCAAAATGTCATAATTTCACATTTAGTCTAATAAGAAGCTCTAATTAAACATTACTCAAATAATTATATTTATATTAATTACAGCACATAACTCATACTAATCATACATGAAAGATTATTAGGAAATTAGCATAATTTAACAAGATTGTGATCGAACTTAATTGCTTAGAAAGATAAAAATTCATTCATTTTTTACTTCAAGTTAACATGCTACCCTGAAATTTTATTTAGTAAATTTAAAAACCATTGTTGCTATAAGTCATTTCATTCACTTGTAAATATTCATGAGATTATTTCATTATTTGCTGTTAATATTTTTCCTTTTTAATAGATTTCTTCCAAGTTTTAATATGACAGTGTTGAGAGAGAAATAATAATGAATAATGACAGGGAAAATATGTGCAAAATTTATGAGAAAATAATAGTTGTGAAAATTTTAAAGAATAAGTTCTTTAATATTGCTAAAAATAAACAAAAGTTTTATGAGTGTTCACATCCACTAATTTAATAAAGGAAATTTTATAATATATTAATATCCTTGCATCGATTTTATCAATTAGTGTTTTTATATTTAAAGAAAACCTTTGAGTAATAAAAAAAGTTGAGCGATATTTAAATTCTATAAATTTTTATTACAGGATAATGAAAAGTTTCATCACTGTTTTTTAAAATTTCTCATGGGCAGTGTTGAGGAGAAGGCCTAATAAAATTATTTGAGTTCTGGAGCAAAATCTTAATATATCTAAAGAAGTTGTATGAAAATGACATTATGTATTTAAAGTAATTTAAATTTACCTAGCTACTAAATACAGTATAATAGTATGAGAACCATAAATTTTATAAGAATCTCAATTTAAATTATTTTAAATAATTATTTAGTAATTAACTGCAAAAAAGTATCTGGTTCAACTGAAAGAATTTTTATAACTAATAATATTAATAAACAGAAAATTATATTTTATTATTATTAATCGTTTATGTTTTTAATAGTGTTTTCAATTTTATCATTTGAAGAATATTAAATTAATAAAAAATGAAAAAGTGGAGTTTTAGTTAGCGTAAATCATTTTAGACAAATTTAAAGATATAAGAATTTTATTCTTTATTTTTAAGTTCATTCTCTTTACATATGTATTTATTCAATTCCTAAACATGATTTACATTACAACCAGTCATGATTTTATAATTGTATTGCACGAAAAATTAATATATTAAGTTATAAATAAAGAATATAGTTTGGGTTCTAGACAATTGTCTTTGCATGGTCACTTTTTTTATTCTTAAAGAGGTATTTATTAACTGATTATTGGAATTATAAAGGAAAAATCATTAAAATTTAGGATCTGCTCCAAATACTTACTTCCTTGAATATGTTACAGTTAATTCGTGGCATGTTTAAACTACCTGAAATCTGTTAATACTTATATGTATTGACACCCTAACAGTTTGTGTTTTAAATAATTTTTTTAATTGATCACATGCTTTTTTTCCCTTATTAGTTTATTGTAAATTTATCATAATTGATTATGTTGTCACTGTTAGAATTAACAAACGCATGTTAAGAAAAATTCAAAATATTCAATTCTATTTCAGAGAGCATTCCAATAAAATAGTAAGGTCAAGCCATAGCTCTATAGGTCAAACGACCTCACATCTGGAATACCTAAAGAAAGAAATGCTGGGAATTTCTGCTTTGGAAATCACTTTGTAAATTCTGAGTTTTCTTAGAATATTTCGTCGTACCTGACAAGAAAACTTATAAGCAATTGAGTTCTTATTCGAAATATGATATGATGTTCTCTGATTAAACAATCCTGACTATTTCCGGCACTTCGTGTAAGTGTCGGAATTCTATAGAGTTAGGATTGTTACATATCGAGAGAGTGAATAATCGTACCGTGATATTTCCCTTCGCACTGATCGAAATCCAACCAATATACTATGTGAATATGGAACCAATGTGTTACTAAAAGCCATAACGTTCAACATGCTGGATATCAACGGCCTCGCATGATTAACGTTAGATAGGAAAGATATTTTGGGATCACCTTTCAAAGTCATGCAACTGCATTAGTCTATTTAGTCAGGAAACGTGATTGTTTGAACCGCGTCTAATATCCACTCGTACAAAGACACTAGTTTTGGAGCAACATAAACTGTCAACACGGTTATCATTAGATCAGCTTTTCTTAACAATGTAGCATACAGAGATGAATTTCATGCCCCTAAAAGTAAAACAGGATACGCGAGCTTACAATGTTGTGTTTTCAAATGGGTTCTGGTTCCAAGTACTGCATTCTTATAGCCTACCACCAATGTGAAAAGAGTGCTTTCAAAGGTTGTATACGATATCGTCAAAGGATTGCTGAATTTTGTGTAATGGTATAAGCAGCTATTGGTTACACGACATGCACATTTCTAGTTCGAATCGGTAATAATCTGAGCGATAATTAGTAGAAATGTAAAATTCCCGGAAATTTCGACACTCGGTAATTTATTCTGGAATTTTGAGACTAAACCGGGAGTTCAGGGGAATAATGAAAATTTTGACGAAATAAATTCAACTAATTCGTTTAATGAATTTTTTTTTTTTTTTTTTTTTTAATACATGAAACAAAAGGAAATAAACTACATGATTATGATGCAATATATATATATATATATACATATATATATGTATGTATATATATATCTGTTTGCTGCTGAAGTCTCAGTCACTAACCAACCATGGTATTGATTCTATCTTTTAATAAGAAAGCTAATTAATAATATTTCGTGTTCTGATAACAACTGGATAGTTCTTAATACTTAAGTAATAAGAACTATCGAGATTTATTCCTCACTATTACCAGAATAAAATTAACATTCAAATTTAATTTGGTTTGTACTAGAAATAAAGAAAAAGTTATTTTCTGAACATTAATTTTTTAAAACTATTCTAAACTATTTAATTAACGCTGAATCACTTTCTTTCCTGGAAAGTTATTTTCCTTCATTTATTAATAAAAAAAGATATATTGTGTATACCTTAAAAACAAATTTTTGAAAAATACTTAAATATAAATAGAAATGTTCTTTTTTTCAGAGCTTAAAAAGAAATAAATTTTACATTGGATTCTTATTTTTACCATAACAATTTTTTATTTGTTTTAATAAATGTTTAATAAAAATAGTAAAAATTTTCAGCTCATATAAATTTTTTATGTGATCTTATCATGAAAATTTTGAAAGGTTTTAAATTTTTTAATCTCTTAAAGCTTTCAAATTTTTCATGAGAATAAACCTATTTATTCTTGGGAATCTAAACCCGTTTTTTACCCAAACTTAAAACCCATATTTGTGCCTTATTTTTGAGTTCTGTGAGACATAATTTTTCATTAAGGTAACATAGGAGCACTTGTTGTGCTATTTGTGTTCTTAAACAATGGGTATTAGATTGCTGCTTTGTTTTGCAAACTCTTCAGTTTTTTTTTTTTTTTTTTTTTTTTTCTTTTAACAATTTAAAACATTTAGCCTTGGCTTGCTAAAGATTAATCGATTAACAACTAAAGTTAATGAAATGGAGCATAATATATTTGAAGGAATAGGGAATAAGTTCCCCGTTTCTGTCCCCAAGCCAAATTCGATATCATGCTTTTCCGGGGCATATTGATTGTTTCAATGGGTATACTGATCATATTGGGTTTACAAAGATGTGAAATCAGATGAAACATTTGCTACCACTAGAAACTTAAAGAGCTTTTTACCCATATAGGCATGATATCGAATTTGTGTTGGGGGACAGAAATGGGGAACGTATTTCCTATTCCTTCAAGTATGGATGGAGTTTTCAATGTAAACAAAAACTAACCTCAGTTGACCGGAAGCCATCTCATATACTTCCGGTTTTCTCTCGTACCATTGAAAATCAATGCAATCGCAAAAATTTTTATTTAAATATCTTTAGGTATTTATTTCTGTTTTCCAAATTTTTTTTTTATTTTATCCGTTAAAATCATAACTGTTAATAAGAGTGCAATCATTGTTGATCCCGTAAATTAAAAGAAATTTTTTTTTAATTTTTACTTAAATAATCCTGATGGATTATCATATTTTGCGGGGAATCGTTCTTATTGGCGATATTAGGATCAATTGTTGATGAATGATGTATTGTAACCAACGACCAATGATTGTAATCCACACATTCTAACTCTTGCTATTATTTATCTCAATTGTTAATCTTTTTTTTATTAACTAATTTTTAATTTTATGCATTTATTCCAAAATTTCAGGAAATATATTTTGCGCGTGATTGAACTATAAATCATTTAAAATATTAAGCAAGTAAATTATATCATTTATCCTTTCATCCATTTTAGTATTAATATTATTTATCCTTTCATTTATAGTATTATAAATTTTATTAAAATTTTCTTGCTCATGCTAGAATATATGAATGGGTATCAATAATGAGTAGAACAAAATTGTTATGATGTATTTATATACTCATTGTTTATTAATATTTTAAACAAATCTTTGTTTTTATTCCAATTAAAATGTAAGTCTTATTTTTAAGAGTTGATTTAATATAGAGCTAATTAAATTAAGGATTGTAAATCGAGTTCCATTGGAAATTTAAACATTTTCACTTGCGAAAGTAAATTTGTTCTAGCTCGCATATTGCAATCAAATGCTACGCAACAACTACTACATTTATTTGCTTTCTGCATTTCAAACAATTTTTATAGGATAATTACTTTTATATGAATATTTCTGGAAAGCAATGAAAACTACAGAAAACAAGCACTATGGTATAAGACAACGGTGCTACACTGGAATATGAAAATGCAAAGAAAATTGAGCTAATAGCAAATAGTTTAGAATACCAATTCAAGTTAAACAACATTATAAACAAGGAACTCGAAGAAAAAATTGAAATGTATGTAAGCACCTACATTGAAAACATTGAACATAGTAACCAAGAAAGAAAACAAATTAATGCCGCATTCTTAGAACTAGAAATTTCACAACTTCAATTAAAAAAGACTACAGGTAATGATCGAATTACTGATAAAATAGTGAAACAACTACCAGTTATAGTAATTTGCTATATAACAGAAATTATAAATGACATCCTTAGATTATTATATTTCCCCCAAAAGTGGAAAGAAGCGATAGTTGTCCCAATTTGGAAACTTCGGAAAAATCCCAGAGAAGTAATTAGCTATAAGCCAATGCCCACATTAGCCAAACTGGCAGAAAAATTTATCTTGCGAAATCTTCAGGAGCATGATACGGCAAAACAAATCAGCATTCCACAGCAATTTGGATTTAGGGAAGGGCTTTCTACCTGCCACCATCTCCTCAGAGTATCTGAAAAAATTGCCATGGGTATTGGAAACAAATAGTCTACAGGTGCTATTTTCTTAGATATTGAAAAAGCTTTTGACAGGGTTTGGCACACAGGCCTTGTCAGTAAGATGATTAATGAAAATTTCCCCCCATACTTAGTAAAGCTTGTCAAAAATTATTTAAGCTTTAGAACATTTAAAGTAAAAATAAATAACAAGTTCTCATCCTCCAAAGGTATAGAAGCTGAAGTCCCACAAGGGTCTATTCTTAACCCATTTCTCTTTAATCTATATATGAATGACATCCCTCAAAATCCAAACAATATACTAAGTTTATTTGCTGATGACACAGCTATCCTTACCACTGATAGAAATCATGACATAATTGTTAAAAACCTTTCTAACCATATTAACCAGATTGAAAGCTGGTTAAAACTATGGAAAATAAAAATAAACCCCAGCAAATCAACTGCGGTACTATTTACTAGGAGGAGAGCACCGTGTAAAACTGTTGACATACATGATTGTGAAATACCCCGGATGTCTCTGGTAACCTACTTAGGAGTAATACTGGATAAAAAACTAACATGGAAACCCCTTGTTACTATTATCAAGCGTAAATCATCGGGAGAAATCCAAAAATTATACCCACTCCTGGCAAGAAACTCAAAATTAAATATTAAAAATAAATTGTTAGAGTACAAATCATATCTAAGACCGATGATGACGTATGCCTAATCAATTTGGGGGGGGTCACTTGTGACTCCACAATGAAACTCCTCGAAACTCAACAAAACAAAATATTAAGCCTTGTAACAAATGCTGAATATTATTACAGAAATACCCTAATAAGAAAAAGTATTGGCATGCTTACACTCGCTAACTTTATAAAGAATAATGCGCTAAAATTCTATAAAAATATGGAAAAACTACTCAATTTATAAGTCAAAAAAAAAAAAAAAAAAAAAAAAAAAGAAGAAGAAGAAGAAAAAGATGTAGTACTTATGAATTAAATAATTTCCATAGACCGAGGTTGGTATTAGGATTAAAAGCAACGGTAGAAAATTGAGACATATTAAAGTAAGGAATGATAAAATTTGAAATGTAAGCTGCGCAATTTGTATACAATCGCTTACCCCCCCCCCGGCGAACCCAAAATGCTGATTTTCATGAGTGTACAATACTTTGGTGGGTGACTACAAAATGTGCGATACATAATCAACATTTATCAACCATTATGAAAAATAATAAATAAAAAAAAAACTAAAATTATAAATAAACTATTTATAAAATTTCCTTTACTAATTCTTTATATGGATGAGTAAATAATATATAAATTTTTTTTTCTATCAAGCAGCATCATGTGAATTATTCCCAACTGGGGGTGCATACCCATTTATGTAAACAAATTTTAATTATCAATTGTATGGTAATTAAGAAAGCTTATTTTTGCAATTAGAAGATTGTAACTAGCCAAAAAAATTTATAATTTATATAGAAGAAATTTGTAACTGATAATATAATATGTACTAACAATGTAAATGGCTTATGTAACTTCACTTGCAAATTGCAAGATTATGTAAAAATTCTGTTATGCACAGCAGAAAGATTCTTGGTTAGAGGAACAGCATGTAGGGCAAGCAAACTAGACAGCAATGGTGACTCCACTTGGAAAAAATCAAATATAATGAAGAAATATTAGGCTTAATTACAGGTTATTCCTGTACATGGCTGAGTAGGCTACACACCTCAAATCAAAACTAGACCGAACTGTGGCATAAGACAATAATGGAATAGTAAGCAGGAAGTTTCGTACTGGAAGTTTTCTAGATCTCCACGGTAGTAGCGCTTTCTATTCTACGCTTTACAGAAACTTGCTCCATTTCATTACTACTGCTCATAAATTTATAATGATTTTTTCTTATATGTCATAATGTTCACACATAGTGCAATAAGCAACTTTGCTATCTTTAATGATGCTGTAAATGATCAGCATGATCACAATTATCGATATTTTGATTTCTACACTATATAAAAATTATCTTCACAAATGAAAAATATGATCTATATCTAATATTCAATTATAAGTAATATTTTGTCTATACGTTTAATTCAATTTATATTAAAATAATAAGGCACTGAAATATCAAACTCAGATGATAATGAATAAGATATTAATAAAAAATTTTGAAGTCAATCGTATTTCACTATTGCAATTTAAAAGTGTGTAGTAAAAGTGTAAAAGTCTGCCAGTTGAACGGAAACTTGAAGTGATTGCCGGCTGGCAGTTTTCAGAGGTCCCTGGATCTGGCAATCCTCTACCCTCATTAGATAGCTGGTTTCGTGGTTGGTGAGCTATAACTTGAATCTGATTGGCTTAAAATGAGTTTGAAATTTGAATGGACGGTACTTTGGTTATTTCATAAAATTTATTTCAGAATTTAAAAAATTATTGTTGATTAATTTATCATTTATATATTTAAATTAAATGAAAGTAATAGAATAATAAAGGAAATAGTTAAGGAATAGATTGAGAGAAATAAGAATATTTACATAAGAACAGGTAAAGGTATTTACAAGAATTTATACGCGCTTTAATATTTACAAGGTATAAATTGGTCTGTAAAACAATATATTTATCTTTATTTTTTTTATATATATATATTTTATGTACTTACATATACATGTATATTTAAAAAAAACCTGTTTTTATATACATTTAGTATGCACACTTATATATGCATTTTTCCTCATCATTTTTATTTTAAATAGTTTTTTTTTCCACATATAGAATAAGATGTAACAAAAAAAAAAATCCTTTTATCTTTTTTTTCCATACAAAGAAGTAGTTATCAAAGATAATTTTTTTTTTCTATTTACAGTTTATTTTATGGTGATCGGTGAGGAGCTTTGGGCAATATCTGAGCAATGAGCAAGGACGCAATCTATTATGGGTACTTAGGTCATTATAGGACGAAAGGCTAATTATTGTTTCGTTATTAGTTTTATCAATATTTTTATACATGTTATACATTATTTTCGCGAAGAATTCTCTCAGGGTAGGGATTTTTAATTCTTGTCTGATTTTTTGGTTTCTAATGAACCAGGGGGCCTTAACTGCCCATCTGAGGGCTTCATTTTGAAGAGTTTCCAGTTTTTTAATTTTAGTATAGTGGGTGTAACACGAGATAGGGCAGGCATAGGTAATAAGAGGTCGAAGATATGCTTTATAAATGAGCACTTTATTTTCCATGTAAAGTTTTGAATTCCAGTTGAAAATGTGTATAATGCAGCTGTTTGCCGTTTAAATTTGTTAATAATTTGGATCAGATGCGAGTGCCATGTTAATTTTTTGTCGAAAGTTACTCCCAAGTATTTACAGGTTTGTGGCCATGGAACGGAAACTTTGCATACGTCAGTGCAATGAACAATAATTACCATTCAACTCAACTTTAGTTGTTTTGTTTTTGCTATCTACCAAGCCTCAATCTAATTTTATTGGTCGTGTTGTTGGTCTATGTCTTGCTTTGCTACAGTTATTATTTTTGCTGTGTTAGAGTGTTGAAAGGCCAAGGAAATCAAAAGAATGGCTTCAGTAGTTGGTCGATTACTACGAAATGATCTTATTCGTATTCAGAATACATTTCCATCTAGGAGGGTAAATAGTGATGTCCTTTTTTTTATTGAAAAAAATATGTATTTGTACTATCCTCGTCAGAAGTATTCAGTGACCTTGCGGTCGCCGCAAATTGAAAAATCATTTATTTAGTTAATTACTAGCCATTAACATTTGTTAAATTCAATTGCGTTTTAATTCTTCAATTTTGCATAACACGAGAGCTATTTATGTATGCATTATGTAATCGATTCAGTGGAAAAGGGTAGTTATGAAACCAAAGTTCATCAATGTTTTGGAATTTAAAAGTAACTCTCTGTTGCAATGATTTTGCTTTATGTTGTCAAAATTTTAATTATAATTTATTCTGATTAACTTTATGTATTTAATAAAAGTAATCTTATAAATTGATATCATCAGATTATGTAAGAAATGAGGACAAAATATTGAATCAATTTTCCTACTAAACAGCTGTTTTTTTTAACTGCTCAATTTTTATTTTTATAAGTTTGTTGACAAATAGTAAAGCGAACAAGTATTATTTAATTGACCAGTTCAAAAAGTTCTCTAAATATTGTTGTTTAAATTGATTGTGTTACATGCTAATAAAAGAAATATCTCATTTGAATATATAGCTTTGAATGCTAAAAATTAAATTGCATACATTCAACCTGTAAGAAACTTTATTAGATGTTATTGTGACATACGAAAGTTATAGGTTTTCTTGATATTGCAAAGTTTCCTAGTAGAAAAATAAACATATTAAAGTTTATTAGATATCTGGAGGATATTTTTTTAAAAATTCAAATTATATCACAATTGCTTATGAATATTAAAGTCATCCATGAGACTTTTATTAATTAATTTTTAAAATTATTAGTTTAAGAAATGACATTTTGTTTCTTTGTTTTGTTGAATGGGATTTATTTTCAGTATTTTTCCATCTTAAAATGTTTTTTTATTTATTTTTTTGTCAATTGTTAAAATGTTGAGATTTTTAATATGAAATAATTTGAAGCAGTATATGTGATATTTATGCACAATATTATTTTTGTGTTGGCTAAAAATGGTTGTAAGCTGCCTCAGCCCTTGTTTCCATTAACTGCCCATCAGTTTAGTTTTAAGGTTAGAGGGAAAATTGACCAACACTTAGAGAAAATTTATGCAGCAGTAAAAAGTGGAACGCTCTTATGAAGTCGCCTGCCCCGATGGATTTGCCTTGTGCAAATTTTCGACTTTTAACTGGATATGACTTTTTGTGTAAACATCTACACTGTATCTGTGTAGTTGCTGATGATACCTGCCCCGTTTGTTTGTCGTGTGAAACTATGGACTTTGATCATTTGACAACTTGAACTGCACTTGCTTTTATTACTTTTAAACCTGACAACTTTACTAAGGCTGAATTTTATTGGATCACCAGAAGTCTTATGGCAGATAAATGCCACAGACTGACGTAGGAAAAAAAAATATGCAGAATACAGGGCTCGGAGTTGTCCTGATATTCCTGAATTTCTTGATTTTTTAAAAAACATCCTGAAATGTCTTTATTTTTCAAAATAAATCCTGGAATTCCTTATTTTTTATTACATTCTTTTGAAAGTTTAATTTTAATTAATAATTTTATATTTTTCAGTAGTAAACTTTTCTTCCAGTGGAATATATATTTTCTTTCAACTGCTTTCTATGCAAGAAGAAAGAGAAAAATTTCCCCCTTTTTTGTTCTCCTTCAAATTGGAAATAGGGTTGCCTTACATTCGTCTCCTCCTCGTTTTCAGCCATTGCTCACGAATATCCGACGTCAAAAAGTTTAGGTTTGGTTTATCATTAAATTCTATTTTCTGCCTTTACAGACAAAGATTCTGGTTTTAGTAGTGCACAACTATTTACAATGATGGCGAAAATTGTGAGAATTATTCGCCTACGTTTATGCGCATGCGTGAAATGCTTATCGCGGCTTTTTGAAAGATTTTAATGGGTGTTTTGAAGAATGTTTATTAGCAAGCTCAAAATTTTATTTTTTGAAAACAATTTTCTTTTAAAAATGCCAAGGAAAACGAAATTTTCCGATAGATGGTCGGAACTGCAAGATGGGAATAAATGCCTAATCAAGACCTGGTGCCGAACACTTGACGATGTTCATTCTGCGGAGTGCTTTGTATGCAAAAGCAAATTCAGTGTTTCAAATATGGGTTTTAGACAAGTGCTTGCTCGTGCAGATGGATTAAGACACAAAAAAGCTGTGAACTGTTACAAGAATCAAACACTATTTACTATCAAGTAATCAACTTCATCTGAATCCTCGACTTCGACTGTAGTAGTGAATAACAAATCATGGCTTCCTAAAACGATATCAGAGAAAACCATTACAGCTGAAACCATTTTACTTTTGGTGGCAATAAAAAATAATTATTCTTTTTCATCTTTGAATGATTTAGCTAACATTTACAGAGAAATTTTTGGTGATCCCTCCATAGCAAAAAATCTCAAATTATCTGACAAAAAAGTCATGTATATGATTAATTTTGGATTAGGTCCATATTTTAAAACTCTTTTGTTTCGGGATATCGGCACTTCATATTTTGTTTTACTTTTCGATGAAACTACTACAAAACAAATAAAGAAACAGTTAGATATTTACATCTCATACTGGTCTGATAAACAAGGTAAAAATATCATTTGCTACCTTGAATCACATTCTTTAGGGCATGCTGAAGCCAATAAAATTGTAAAAAGTTTATTAAGTTTTATTCAAAATAATGGTTTGAATTTAGAAAAATTAATGGAATTGTCAATGCATGGACCAAGTGTTAATTTAGCTGTTTTAAAGCAAATAAATAGTGAACTGAGTAAGCAAAGTTTACCAGTACTAATTGATTTGGGTATATGTTGCTTACACATAATCCATGGAGCACTACGTAAGGGTATTGATAAAATTGATTGTAATGTTGATGGATTTGCTGTAGATATTCATCAGTTTTTCAAACTATCTCCTGCAAGAAGGGAAGATTATCATTCCTTACAGTTAGAAATACTGGAAGAAACTTTAGCTAGACATAGTTTCCTTCGTCATGTTGAGAGCCGTTGGTTAACTTTGGGCTCAGTTTGTGAGAGAATTGTTGAGCAATATGATGTTCTAAAGGAATATTTTATTGTTAAAGTACCTAAAGAGTCGAAATCTCCTCTTTTTGATAGACATCTTCGGATTATAAAACATTTGAAAGACCCTAAGACTCTGGCATATCTTGTTTCATTTTTTTAAAAAATTTTTGAACCATATTTACTTCTAATGCAAAAAGTCGAACCTTTAGTACATGTGATATACAGTAAGTTAAATGAACTTGTTCGCAGTATTATGTTTAAATTTTTAAACCCAAAAGAAATCTGTGAAAAAAATGGAGTAAAGTTGCTACAAATTAATGTTGATTCAGGAAAAAATTGGTTAAGTTTAAACAAGATTGAAATAGGTCATAGTGCAACAGCAATACTGGAAGAGCTTACTGATAAAACAACATTTCTACAAAGTGTCAGAAGCTGCTACATAGCAACTTCAAAGCATTTGCTTCAAAAACTTCCTATAACAAATCCTTTACTCACAGATCTCCAGTGTTAGTCTCCTTATAATAGAAAAAAGGAAGAGTATAGGAGTTCATTTAGCAGATAAATTCAACATAATCCTAATGTGAATAAAACTTCTTCAGATATTGATAAGATGAATGAAGAGTGGATTCTTTACATGCGTGAAGATGTGACTTTGATTGTGAATGATTATGATAATAAGCAAAATATCTGTAAATATTGGAATTCAGTTTTCAATATAAAAGATGCTGGCGGTTATATAAAATATCCTACTCTTTCTAGAGTGGTTAAAGCATGTTTGTCGTTATTGAATGTAAATTCCCAACTAGAAAGAGGTTTTTCAGCTAACAATTCTCTTGTGACATAGGAGAGAGCTTCTTTATCGGAATTAACAGTTCAAAGTTTACGGATTTGTCATGATGTTATTCGAATGCATGGCAATTCTGTATCCTCCATTCCATACACCAAAGAAATGATGCATTATATTCAGAAATCTCATGCAGAATATGCATGGTATATGGAATTTTGATTTTTCATATATGGAAAAATCAAAAGATGTAACACAATTAGAGAAGAAAAGAAAGGATGAGGAAGACATAGAAGCTACTTGTGAAAGAAAGTTTAAACAATCGCACCTATTAGAAAAAATTAATGAACTTGAGAAAGAAAAGAAAAATTTGCTTGACAATCAGTGTGTAGCTCAAAAACTTTTGGATGATGCAACTAAAAAATATGTGCTGTCAGTGATGATAATATGAGTGATGTGAAAGATGGACAAATTATGCTGTCTGCTGCTAATGCAGAGATTGCATCTGTGAATGATATGTTAAAAATGTGCAGTATTAAATTATCGGAATTAAATGCTAATGCATCCAGTTCAAAATGAACATTATTCAATTATACATAAATTAATTGTTAAGTTAAAGCATTTATCATGTAACTTATTAATTTTCAAAAAATGTTCAGTTCAGTATAGTTTAAATTTCTGTATCATTTTTCATATTGTTGTATTAAAAATTAAAAAACTCAGAATTTATTAAATAGTTTATTCCTTTCTAAAATGTGTTTTATGCATAAAACAGAAATTAATATGTAAAAGTAACATTGGTTTTCTTTAATTATTAAAACATGTCCAGAAAAATGTCCTGATATTTCTTGAAAATAGTGTCCTGAAAAAAAATTTTCTGTACTCCTACCCCTGAGAATATCTTCTAAAGGTTAAACCTTGACTAAGACTTAAAAAAAACTTAGATTAAATATTAATATTAAGAAAAAATAAATGCATTGCAATGTTATTTGTGAATTTTTATAAAGAAACTTTTATTTGTTAAATTAAGAAATGTATATGACATTTCTTAAAGGATTAAGCTTTTCCACACATTTTTTTCTATTGGAAATAATGTACTTTAATTGTATAAAATGAAAATATATGAGAAAAGCACCAAATTTTATTTCTCTTATTGATTCATTATATTTTTGTAAATTTAAATAAATTTAATTTGCTTGGATTATAAATTTTTCAAAAATGGGATGCAATTTTTTAACTTTATTTGTTATATATATATATCTTTGCAATGTGACTTTTTAATGCTGAGCTGGCAGACTAATGGTTAGCATTGGAGTCTTCAGTTTGTGGATCTCCTTTTCTCTTTATAAGAATGTGTAATTACAGTGGATTAGAATCCCTTGTAAATTCTTTGAACACAAGGATTCCTTTCATAACTTACATTTATATAATTAATGAAATGATTCTTTATATTAAAAAAGGAAAAATTTTACTAAATTCATGTTTATCATTAGATTGAAAAAAATGCATAAACTAGATACTCATTTGATGTATTTTAGCCATCTCACCAATTGTTATTACCTGCATCAAACCTAAATGATTTGTCTGGAAAAAAATCCTGAAAATGACATTAAAAACGTTTGTTTTTAATGATGTAAACAAATATGGAAAATAAAATCAAATACAAATATTTTAATAGTACAAAAATAAGTGAACAATGCTTAAAATTACTTATTATCAATGAAATATTCATATTTATGAATACAATGTTTTAAGCAGAATATATATATATCGAAGTTAAGTAATAAATATTATAATGAGAATCAATGCTGAAATGAAAAGATATTACATTTTTAACTGAAAATATTATAATATTTCTACTTTTATATTTCATCATTTCACTGTTTTTGACATATTATTTGTTTCTCTATGGAATACCTTTTGTTATCAGTGTTATCCTATCTATGTGTAAGCTTTATATATTTCAAAAAGCCTTACATTTTTTGTTGACCAAACATTAAATTCAGCATTTAAATCTGAGTTATTAGAAAAATTAAAATCAACAGTATATTGAAAGTAAAACATACGACTGAATTAGCCAGATCATTTTTTGTAATCGCTTAACTTAGTTGATCTGTTATAGTGTCTTGGCAACCAATCAGTGGAGTGCTGAAAATAGACATGGGTAAAAGTTTACAATCAGGTATCCGTTGGTTGTTTGGTGATTTCCTTGATGTTAAAATGGGACTAACAATATTCCTCCTACACAAAATCTATACAAAGATAAAGTTTCCAAAAGTTAAATTATATTGCCAAGGTGTATCGCCTAATTTTTTGCTAAACTAAGGGGTTCCCGATTCTATACCAAGGCCATAGACATAATAATATTCTTCAAGGAAGAACACTGTACAACAACAAAACCAAATCAGTTGAGTAATCTGTTATTAATTTAGTGCAGAAATTAATCATGAAATAAAATCAAACTTATCTCACATCTTCCCAAAATTTTACTCTTATGTATTCTTTATTTTTTAAAATAACTTAAACTACTGAGTAGTATCATTTAAAATATTTAATTGAAATCTAATGATATTTTATATTTGTTAAAAATATTAATTTGTGCTTTAACTTTTTAACAGTACTCCAGTATTCCTCGTTTCACATCAAGCACCAAAAGGGTGAGTTGCTATTTAAATCCTGATATTTCAGATGTATATGATTATTTAAAATTACTTTTTAATAAGATTATTATATTTCTATAATTTTATTAAGATTTTCCTATAAGTAACCAAATTTTTTATATATTAAAATTAAATAATTTTCATTATTGTAAGTATAT
This sequence comes from Latrodectus elegans, assembly GCA_030067965.1. Classification (NCBI taxonomy): domain Eukaryota; kingdom Metazoa; phylum Arthropoda; class Arachnida; order Araneae; family Theridiidae; genus Latrodectus; species Latrodectus elegans. Next base: position 1,244,866 of record CM057822.1, read on the forward strand.
TGAATATTATTTTTTCTCTTTTGTTAGAGTCCATAAATTCAAATGTTTGTAGGAGTGTTAAAATGTGTATAAATGATGGACCTAGTATTGGTTTTTTATTAATTATATTTAATAACAATTAAAAAAAGAGTAAATAAGTAAATATGAGTATAAGCATGTAAGTTACAATGAGCTAACAATCAGTCCAGCTCTGTTCTCAGTAGTAGAAGGCAGAATGAATTGTTTACAAGGAGGGCGCTGATGTTTGAGTTTTTCAGCTCATGCACCAACATATGTGTTGAATTACCAGTTATAGTTATGAGAAATCTACTATGGATTAACCATTTATTATCTTAATTATTTGAAGTTTTCTTATTTTTATGTGACATTATAAACATTTAATATATATCTAATGTGATTTAAAGAAATTTTATTACCTTTTCCTTTTATGTGCTTGTACAGCCAAATTTGACAATTTTTATCTTATTTGTAATGATTTAAAAAATAATGTAAACTTTCAAGTTATTGGAATTTTTTGGATTCAGACTTAATTCTTAAAATAAAATTGTCGCCTTCAGTCATTTCTATTGTTGGATTAAAATAAATTATAATAATTGATAATATTTTTTAACATATTTATACGAGATAGTTCAATTTTATTCAGTTTTGCATCAAATTTAAATTTATTAAAAGAAGAAATTTTAGTTAGAAAAATTGTTATAAATATATAAATTTTGGATCCTCTGAAAAAATCCTTTCTTGGTTTTCTTTTATAGAAATTTATTTTAATGATAATTAAATTATAAATTACAAAATAATTTTAATTCAAATTAAAGTTATGAAAGATTTTTTTAATGTTGTTGAGTTACTAAGTATATTAAAAATTAAGTATATTAAAATTAAATATTTGCAGATTCTAATTCAATAATTTTAGGATTGGTGTACATTTAAAATTTATAGCTGTCACAATTAACATATGTTTATGTAATTTAAATTTATCAAGAGCATTCAATTAAGACTTAATCATTTATAATTGTATTGTTTCAACTTTCACAAATTAAAATTAATACATTTTGTAATTTTATAGTTATAAAATAAGTACAGATCAGCAATCATTTTCAGCATTGAAAGTCAATGTATCTGATTAGAAAAATATTTTAAAAGTTCATTAAAATTTTTGAGCAACATTCTTTATAATTTATTGTTTGTTTTTGCATAGTTAAATTTATCTGACATTTTTATGGGATTTTTTTTCCCTAAATGATAATCTGAAAACTTCATAAATTAATGTATTAATTTAAATAGTTCAGTAGAGACACTCATTTTTTCCAAATTTGTGGGGACCAGTTATATTGTTCCTAAAATTAAAAGTTTATAGAATAGAAGTATAAGTGTGTAAAATTTTAAAATTATTTTTAGTGTGTGCTATGTAAGAAACATGAAAAATGAAATTCCTATTTAAAAACGGTTCTTACTTTCATTTTCTTATTTTTTCTGTTTTGAAGCTTCCTTTTATTAATGTAAGAAGCATTTCATTTTTTCTTTTCTCAATAGATTAACTCATTCTTGTTTGCCATTTATCTATTTTATAGATGGTCAAAACATTGTTTCTTGTTTGATACTGAAATAATTCTTCATTTTCATTCATTATATTCTCTCCTCATTTAATCATCTGATGTTTCTTACATATAAATAACATTTAGTAACACAATTTAAAGAGTTAAAATTTCTTTAAATGAGCTTTTTTGTCAAAGTTCATGATTGAGTAACTGATTTTCATTCAAATCATTCATTCAATGTTCTTGGTTTTTATAAGTAGCTGTGGCTTCTTTAATGAAGCCTGCTTGTCAGAACGACATAAATGTGGTTTTTCCTGTAGCATCATTCCAAGCTTAGAGTGACAAGTTCATTGCACCTAAAATATCAACTTCATGCAGTGATTCCAAGGTGTGATCACTCCTTTCAAAAGCATTTACACGTGAATCTGTTAATTAAGTTCTGATGCATGAACTATAAGATAGGCGTTAAAGTTAGTGAAATTCCACATGATTTTTTTTTTTTAAATCTTGAATTTTAACATTTATAATATCCAAAATTTAAAGGACTTATAATTCTCCAATAGATACACTAATCAAAATTTCTCAATCATAAAGTGTAGAAAAAATGAAAGAAATCAAATGTTAGAAATAAACGCTTACAAATGAGGCCTGAAAATGAGTTTGTAGAAAAACATATTTTTAAAATGTTAATTCGTAAATGAGAATGAAAGTTATCATTGTCTATGTGACAGTTAGAGATCAAACATTGACTTATGAAATCATGCGTATTTGTAAATTAGGGCTAGTAAAAAGGAGCAGCTACTGTAATAAGTAATAAAAAGAACACAGATGTGTGTATGGAGATTGCAAATTGTTATTTTTAATTATCATTGGCATTCTAATATTAGGAGAAAATAAATAATTTGTGTATGTATACATATTCCAGTAATGCTTATTCAACTTTAATCTAATGAAATAATAATTATTAATGAATTTTTGATGTTATTTCTATGCAATTTTGTTATTTTTTATATCCAAATTTCTTTGAAGGATTTTACTACTGCTTGCACCATAAAAATCAGCAATTTCAAATAATTTAAAAAAAATTATAGCTTTTTTAATTAAAAATCTTAATTTTTAAAAAATTGCTTTTTACGAGAAAGTTATGAAATTTGATATATGCAAATAAATAGGAGCAATATTCTCGAGAACCCTTATATTTAAATATTTAAAACTAAACTTCTAATTGAATAGTGATTCCTCTGGATTTGAATTCATCACTTCAATTCCTGTCTCAGGTTTGGTCAGTTAGGTTTTGTCTCAGGTTGTTTCAGGTTTTTCACACTTCTACGTTTGTAGAAGTGTGAAATCCATTTCAAATTGTAGACTTTGATCTTAGTAACCCTCATGTGTTAAAAATGATCTTTAAGCAAGAAACATATCAGTCAATTATGTGAAAACAAAAAGTAATGATAATATAAACTTAGTTTTCAATGGAAAATTTAAAAATGTGTTTATTCCAAGTCTCCAAATGACTCTGCCTATGCTGCTGACCATAATAAAATTTGAATTGCTCACAAGTAGTCTGGTAATGAGTACAGGTAACTGTCTTTAAACTATGATTTAACTAATTTATAAATAGAAATACATTGATTTATGCTTAAATATTAGATTATGTGTCTTGGTTACAAATTTTTAATAGCAATGGCTTTAGTCTACTTTGAGCATATATCTTTTTCTTATATGTATTGAAGAGAATTAGTATATATAAATTCATATAATTATTGTTAAATTATTTTAATTATTAATAATTTTATTAGTTTTGTACTTAGAAAAAAAAAAAAAAAAAAAAAAAAAAAAGTTCAGATTGAAAATACTGCTTTTTTGGTTTTGTTAGCTTCAGATAAATTGCATAAGATGAAAAAATGAAAAAGTAAAAATTAGATCAAACAAGAATTTAAGATCAAGTGTAAGAGATAATACAAAATAGTAAAAATGGTATAATATGAGTAAACTGTATTTTACAAAGTTAGATATTTGTGTATGAAAGAAATAAAAGTGAATATAAATACATTGAAGTTACAAAAAATTATGAGTAAAATAAATATATTACATATTCATTTGAATTTTTTTGTACTTTTATAATGTATTTCATGTAATATTGTAGTGTCATTTTATATTGTTTATGTTTTTTATGTAGTTGTTAATATATATGAAAGTAAATTGTTTAAAAAAATGTATATGTTCTTATCTTCTCTTTATAATTATTTGCTCTAAAAAATGCTTTTTGTGCTTTTAAAAATAGAAATTATTGGCAGACATTTATACAAAATCTGTATGTTTTTGTATTTTAAGTTTTATCTTGCATGTGTTAAATGCATACGAGTTTGCAACATCTTGTTGATTTGGTGAAACGAGAGTAATGAAAACAAATTTAAATTAAAATTTCTGTAATATCACTGAACAGGTAAAAATACAAAATACAAATGTATAGAAGTATTTAACTGCTAGATTTAAATTTAAACTTTTGGTTTAATAAAATAAAATTTTCAAACTCATTTATTCATTTTAATTTTTAGTATTATTTATAGATGGTTACTTATGACATTTGTGAATATATTTGTATTCAAAATGATTCTACACTAGGCGTTGACAGCCTATTGAAACCGATAAGCCAAAAGTTAAAATTTATAGAATTTTCTAGTTTTCAAAGAGCCACTAAATTATATTCCAATAGTATGGTATTTGTTTATATATATTTGGCATTGGGTTTAAAATAAACTTTAAATAACAAAAAATAGTTATTCTTATCAAAATACAAATGTATTTAGTTACATTCAATGGGAGCATTGCATGTCATTGAAAGTTTGATTTTATCTGACTTATAATTAGTTGTATTAAGCACGGTTGTTAATTTTTGTTTATTAGTTGACTTCTATCTTTACTTTTTATTATGCATGAGAATCCTGGCTCACATAAATATGTTCACATGAAGATTGTTAGCACTCCACATACTAACTTCTTTATCTCACTCTAGCATTCTGAAAGACCATTCCATGCTCTGAATATAAAGGCCTAAACTCTCAAAATCTTATAGCTGTCCACTTAAACCGCATGATGTGCATCCATTTCTTTGTAAAGAGTGATTTTGTAAAGTGGCAAGCTCCAAAACATGTTGTGTACACTTAATATGTTCTGGAGCTTGCCACTTTACAAAATCTTAGGTTTTCAAATCCAAAAATTGCACCCATTGTCAATTCTAAATAGGTTAATGTTGATCTCAAGTGTATTGATATTGAGAGGATTTGCAATTATATCATATGAATGTGAGATTACTTTTGTTTGTTTTGAATTGCTGAAATACCTCAGCAAACCAATCCTTAAATTTTATAGCTATGTTGAAGTAAGTTTGTGTCAATAGTTGCAATGGTTTTATCAGTATTTTGTTTTAGATTTTTAAAATGAAGTATTTACCGTTTGTCTTAACAAAAAAAATCTTTTTTGAAAGATACTTTTTTTCAAGCAAGGCATAGACTGTGTTGCCCTTACCTTGTAGTTTTAGATCTAGTTAATTTAGTTTTATTGTGGTACCTACCATGAAGTTGAATTTTTTCTGCCATTTGTTTTCATCCAAATTAGGATGGTCAATGTTTTTTTCATCTAGAAATATTTTTAATAGGAAGTTTATAAATTTTTTTATATATGTAACTTGAGAACCATTATTTTACATCAAAAGGTTCTCAGGTTCTTGACCCCTCTTCTCCATTGTAATTAAAATCCAATTCCAAAAACTAAATCTGTAAAATATTGAAATAGTTACAATATTTTTCTAAAAGTATTTGATTGAAATAATCTTATAGGTGTTGGAATGATTGCCGATGGGTTTCAAATATTGGAAAATTTTCCATTCCTAAAATTTTTATTTCTTTGATATCTCCTGAAAAATATTTAGCTGTAAAAAAAACCGAATTTATTCTCGTGCATTTTTCATAACTATTTATTGTTGCGCTATTTTTATTACTTGATATGATATTGATTACTTAAATAACATCTTATTTTTCACTTACAAGAAAATATTAAATTTTTAAAAAATATCTTTTTAAAGATTTAATATTTTCTTGCAGGCATAATTTTTTTTTCTTTTCAATATATATAAAACAATATTTTCTATAAATATTGTATGGTTATCAACAAAATTTTATAATTTAATGTGCTTTTATTTAACATATTTTAATTTATTTAAATGATTTTACCTTTCAGTTACTAGCTCTATCGGGTGTCGCTCTTGCTGGAGCAGCTGGTTTAACTTTAGCTTTAAAAGAAACTGTTTCAGCTGGAGAATTGATTGTCCACCCACCCAAGCATCCATGGAGTCACAATGGACCATTGAGTTCACTGGATCATGCTAGGTAATATAGCAGTTTAAGTTTTAGAAAAAACTTCACTTACTCTATAAAGGAATATTCATTCAATCAATTATGTTTTTTTTTTTTTTTAACTATACAAAAGTTTCCAATTTTTAATCGAATTAAAAATTGGAATATATTTTTATTTATTCTAAGAAATTAAATTTGTATTTAAAAATTAACACTAGCAAAAAAAAAAAAAAAAAAAAAAAAAAAAAGTGTCATCCCTTTTTTTTTTTTTTTTTTTTACTTTTATTGAAGCTAAGCTGACTGCTGACTGCCAAATAACTAGCTCACAAGCTTTCAATTTATTAGTTCGTGTGTTCAATTTCTATCTTGGGTTTGTATGTTCTTAATAATTTGGAATTTACTTTAAACTGTAGGTTACAGTCTAATTGGCCAAAATTAGGTAAAAAATGACTGTTGAGAGATTATTTTGATTCAGGTTCATATATAGAATTAATCTACTTATTAGTGCTGGCATTTCATTTTTCCTTTATATTTTTGGCTGAATCTTCATGATTTTTAATTAAATGAAATAAATAAATAGAAAAAAAGATTTTTTTTTTTTTTTTTTTTAAGAATTTTGAAAAAGATGTTTTACTTTGGTTATCGTTAAAATATATAAAACAAATCATGAGATATGAGCATAGGAATTTCAGTAGTAATATATATATATATGGAAGTTCTCAAAGAAGATTTGTAGTCACTATTTTTTTTGTAGAGTTTAAAAAACTTAACATTTTTTTAAATATACTGTAATTTTCTAAAATACCTAAAAAAAAAATTGAAATTTCTAAAATGATAAAATTTAAAATGGAATAAAATATTTCCCTAACACAATGCAATTCATTCTTAAATTAATCTTTATTAAATTTCATCTTATTCATGTCTTAATAATATATGCATTTTATAAACTTTGTCTTTACATGTATTGGTATTTATTATTTTTGTAATTCATTGAATCATTGTGCATGTATCAAATTTTTTTTTTTCTAAAACGGTGCTGTGTAAAAATTATCATTTCAAGGAAAAAATTCAGAAAATTATAATTTTTTTTTAAAAGAGGGCTAGAATTGAAACTAGTTTTGTATATTTTTAATGAAACTTTTAAACAATTCTTACTAGGATAGTTATAAAAATACAAGATTTTAAGATAAATTTTTTTGTGAAATGCATATGTTGATATAAATTCTTTGTTTGAATGGATTTTCTTGCTCTAAAGAAATTAGTTTAGGATATTATGATTTGTTAAAAATTTAATTTTAACAAATCATAATTTCCTAAACTGATTTTTAATGTTTTTTCATGTATTTGGTTACATTATTATTAAAATTTAAAAAATGCATTTTAATTCACTTTTCTTAAAAATCATTGTATATCTAATACAATCAAAATATATGTTTGAGAAGGTAATGTTAATGAAATGTAAAATTACACAGTTGGATTCAAAAGCAGTTTCCCCCCTCCAGCCGTTCATTTGTTTGAATTCCACCTTGGGCATGGATGTTTGTAGTGGTTCAGAATCCACTTTAAACCATAGGTTCCAGTCTAATTAGCCTTCATGTGCAAAAAATGACCGTTGAGCAACAAACAAACCAAACCAATCCCCAACCCCCGGGTGTTTAGAACATATTCAATTGAGGAAACTCTTTTGTTTCATGGCTTTTCCAGAAAAAGCATTGAAGAGCAATATTTTTGAATAGACCAACTTTGTTGGGAAAAAAATTAAACAAAAATGGAAGAAGATCAATTTGAAATATTAGAATATATTTTAATCCATTTGTTGTGTTTATGCTAATTGAAGAAAGTTCATTATTCAATACTAAGTCTTTATGACTTTCCAAATTTTAATTTAGTTAACTATTATATACTTCTGTTTTGGAAAAATGTTTAATTTGAAAATTTAACTATACAAAAATCTCCTTAAATCTAGTATTTTATTAATTTTTTGAAATATAGTGGTATAAATACTCACTTAAACTATAAAACATTGCTGATTATTTGGTGCCATGAGACATTAATCAAAAGTTGTATAAAATTGTAAGGCTTAAAACTAAACTGAACACTGATCTAAACCATTCAAATATAAAATTCTTTATCTTGCTCAAAACTCAAATATATCTTAAATATTAAATCCTATTCTCGTTATGACAAGCTATCTTGTGGTATCTGGCATTGCTAGATTAGATTTAAGATAGGGTGGTTCTGAAAGAACCTAGCCCCACGACCATAGGTCTATTGTACTATAGTCCTTAGAAAGCCCTATTTGAAGAGACCAGTGGCTGAAGCAAAATTCAGCAGACATTTGACAGGAATTTCCTGCAACATCCAAGGTTCAATCAAGTGCTGACCCAGTTGTTCAAATCTATGTGCCGAAAAGGTTTCACATTCACATAAGATGTGTATTGAAGTTTCTTCCATATGATGACAACCTCTACAAGTGGGATCATCTGAAACTCCCAGTATGGTGAGATGTCTTTTAAGGTGGCAGTGTTCTTTAAGTAGTCCCACTGCTTTCCTTAGACTGCTTCTATTGAGCTTTAATAATTCTTTTTGCCTTTTACTAGGGCACATGCTATTTAACAGCCTTACTTGTCTTTGATCATTGGCATTGTACCAATTCATAAACTGTTGTTTTCTGAAGAGATCAAAGACATTCTTTCTGATCAATTCTTTAGAAATACCTAGCACTGGTTCAGGACCAAAAAAGTCGGTTGTTGATCCATTCCTTGCCAGCTCATCAGCTAATTCATTGCCAGGAACACCAGAGTGCCCAGGCACCCACATTAAAGTGATGTGGTTATTATTAGCTAATTTACACAAAGTGAGATAACATTCCCAGACAAGAACAGAAGTTACAGTAGACTTCTGTAGAACTAGTAATGCAGCTTGACTGTCAGAAGAGATAATTATTCTTTTACAAGAATAGAGTTTCTGTCCAAGCATATTCTACTGCACATGAGAATGGCAAAGACTTCTGCTTGGAATACAGTTGTATATTTACCCAAGGAGAATGATAGCTTTGTGCCATCAGCAGGACAACAAATACCAGTCCCAGTGTTGGAATTCATTTTTGAGTCATCAGTATACCAGTAAATGCAGCTTTCACTAATGGCAACATTATTCCAGTCTTCTCTCAAGGGAAATTTAATTGTATAAAGCTTATCAAAAGCAAACTCAACAATTGTATAATCAGTAGGCATACTTATAAAAGGATGACTAGATATGTCAGCATTGAGGTTTCCCCAGGATAAAAACCTAGAATAGTCCTTCTTCTGACCTGTATTTTTAAGCCTCTTCATGCTAAGTATTGCTTTTGGTTCAATATGCATATAAAGGGGTTGCATACCAAGCAGAAGCTCCAGTGTAGATGTGGGAGTTGTTCGAACACACCCAGAAATAGCTACACAAAGCATCCTTTGTAATTTTGTTAATTCTGCTTTAGCAGTTTCATTTTTGATTCTAGGCCACCAGACCACTAAGCCATAGGTGATATTGGGACAAATGATCATAGTGTAAATCCAATGAATAACTTTGGGATTTAAGCCCCAAGTTCTTCCAAATGCATTTCTACATGACCAGAAAGCTTTTTTTGCTGTTTCAATACAAAAGTTGAAGTGCTTGTTCCAACTTAAGTTCATGTCAAAAAATACTCCTAAGAATTTAACTTCTTTGGAGCAAGTTAACTCTTGACCAAAAAAAGTTATCTTTCTCAGATTAAGATTCTTTTTCTTTGTGAAGGCAACCATAATGGTTTTTTGAGGGTTTACAGAAAGGCCTTTTTTACACCAAGTTTCAACTTGTTTGAGGGTGTTGGACATGATGCTAGGGATTGTTTCACCAAACTTACCTCTGACGATTATAACTAAATCATCTGCATATCCAATGGTGGTTATGCCTGGTTTTTTTAACATCTCTAAAAGGAAATCTACAGCATAGCACCACAAAATGAGTGAAAGAACCCCTCCCTGTGGACAACCAACTTTGGTTGGATCATCATGCTTTCACCTAAAAATGAGGCACTGACAAATCTGTTATTGAGCAGATTTTCTATCCAAGAACAGATTGCGTCATTAACTCCCTTTCAAGCAAGGGATTGTAAAATAGTTTCAATGGGTACCTTATCAAAGGCACCTTCAATGTCTAAGAAAACAGCTAAAGCAGTTCCTTAGCCTTAAAGTTCTTCTCCAAAATGAAGGATAGGTTGTAGGTGGCACTGTCAGTGGATTTACCACGTTGATATGCATATTGAGAATCAGAAAGTGTTTTTTCCACTAAATGGACTCCTCTAATATATCTGTCTATCAGCTTTTCAATTGCCTTTAGAAGAAAAGATGTTAAGCTGATAGATCTAAAAGATTTAGTTTCATAGTAATTATCTTTCCCTATTTTAGGAATAAAAATTACTTTTGTATGCATCCAAGCAATAGGTATATGCTCAAAGGCTATACTTTCCCTAAAATTTCTACAGAGAATTGGAGCAATGCACTGGACTCCCTCAATAAGCAGAGCCGGTACAATTCCATCCATTCCTGGTGATTTAAAAGGTTTAAAAGACATTATTGCCCATTTTGTTCGATCATAAGTTATGATTTTTTGGCAACATCCCATTTACTTCTACCACAATTTGATGTAGAAAGAGTAAAATTAGGAGTTTCATTTATTTTGTTGGAACCTGGAAAGTGAAATCTGAACAATTCAGCCAGTGTCTCTCTCCCAGATTCTGAAAACTTACCATTTGGCAATTTAAGAGTGTTTAGACAGCAGTTCCTGTCTTAAGACATTATTTTAACGAGTCTTGCAGTAGCAGACACAGTTTTAATGTCAGTACAGTAATTTTGCCAAGAATTCTTTTTAGAATTCCTGATAGCTTTATTGTAAGTGGTAAGTCCCAGTTTATATTTCTGCCACTCACCATTCTTTTTGGCTCTATTAAAGAGCTTTCTACATTGTCTTCGCAGTTTACTTAACTCTTTAGACCACCAAGAACTAACCTTAGAAAGCAAGTATTGCTGACACCACAATTTTGATAGTATGCTTGGTGAATGGCATGTGATCAACGGCCAACGCCAAATCTGCTACCGAAGATAACTTACAGAAGTCACCTTCTTTGTGGAGATCTTCTAGATCTTTTTTGTAGGAATCCCAGTTGGTATTTTTTGGGTTCCTACCTACCACCTCTAGTCTGTTTGCTTCTAAAACAGAAAAGATAATGTATTGGTGGTCAGATAAGCTTATTTCATCAGACACTTTCCAATCTTTAATAAAGTCAGCATACTTACTGTTACATGAAGTGATATCAATGACTTCTCTTCTATTTATAGTAATAAAGGCAGGTTCATTACCTCTATTAAGAATAGATAGATTATAATACAAAATGTATTCTAAAAGATCCTCTCCACGTCTATTGCAATCACTACTTCCCCACACAGTGTGGTGAGCATTTGCATCATATCCTATGATGAGTTTCTTACTCAAATTGTTATAATCTAGAAGACTGACAATTTGCACATTAAATGTGTCTTTATCTTCTAAAGGTAAAGGAAGATATGAAGGCATAAAGATGATTTCATCTTTGATTCCTTGCAATAAACAGGATACTTTTACACAACATTATCCCCATTTAGGTAATTAACCAGAATGAGGGCATTTAATTTGTTGTTTATAGCAATACATGCTTTTGGTCTCAAACAACATTTATCATAAAATATGTTAAAACATGAACACGTAGGCCCAAAACAGAACCATTGCGAGTCCATTGTTCTTGAATGTCATAGTCAACCTCCCCTCTAGTCATCTTCTTGCTAAGAATAGCTGAAGCTGATCGACTATGATGAAAGTTGATCTGTGCTACTTTGATGATACTTACCACTGTGGCACCCAAAGAAGTTAAGAAGAAGCAGTGCTCCCCAAATCTCTGTAAGTAGGGGACTTACTTACTTGAGTTTCCTGCAGAACCTTTTCTATCTCACTCATAGATAGAGGTGAGCTAGGTTGCATGGTTATATCAGAACCAGAATCTAAATCCAGTTCTTCAATGTTAGGTAATTAACTTTCCTTACTAGAAGTAGGAGAGGATTTACTTACTTGAGAGGAAGTTGCACCTTCTTGTACAACTTCCATTCTCTTCAGTGTTCTGTACATCCTTCTGGTTTGAGTCCCAGAGAATTTTGAATGTTCCTCAATCCGACAGTATAGGCACCATAATTTGCCTTTTTAATGGCTTCTGAGACTTCCATATCAACCTCAAAGATCCATCTAGTAGAAAGTGTCTCTACAGATTTCTGCAGAGTACGCCATTCTAAAGACTTCAACTCTGGGTTGAGTCTATTTAGCCGTTTCAGAAAGACTGCAGGATCCTTGGTATGGGTGTCCCTTGTCCTAAAGGCCACCTTTACCGGTTTAGGTAGCTCACTGGGATCCAGAACACTGAGCCCCTCACCACCAAGCAGACTCTTGTTACCATGGAAGGATTTTTTAATCCATTCCACAGTTTCAAGGTCTTCACATAGGAGAATTAATGCCCCAGACACTAAGCTGAAGCCTCGAACCCTAGGCAGATGATTTCCTATGGGGACCTCATCTGTCCTGGTCAGAATCTCCAGCTGTATGGAGTCAACATCCTCCTTGTTGAGTTTGATGGTTGGGAAACCATCCTTCACAATAGCGGCTTTATGTCTTTTAACAGCCTGAGCAAAAGTCCCAGGTTTATTATCATCCCTGAGCTTTTTGGAGGCAGTGTTATTGGGAGAAGGGGTTGGCCCCTCAGACCTAAGTCTTTTGGTGCCACCCACCTCCTGAGCAGTCTCCACCTGCTCCCTTGCTGTACTGTGACGCCTTAGATTGCGTCTTTGTGTTTTTGTGAGAACTCCTGGTTCTCCAACTGTGGTGTCTGTGTGTTGCCTTGTGGTAACTCCGCTTCCTCCAGCAGCCAGATTGCCAGGTCTCTCCTTTTTGCCGGGATTCTGTTCCTTAGGAACCGTTTCGCCTGCTTATTGGATAACACCAGGTAATTTATCCAATCCTTTTTTATCATTTTTATTTTTTTGTTATTGTCATTCATATGTGACCTAAAAACTGGGAGGATATATAAAGTCACCAGTTGCATAGCCTCCCTGTACAGGTGGAAGGCAAACATACAACGAGGTTTTGCCTGGTTCCTCAAGGGGCCCGTTAGCGATACCATAACCCTGGTGCCATTCATCCATCAGCACGGAGCCTAACACTTTGGATTGGGTTACCTTTCTGTATTAGCCAGGTGTATTAGCACAGCCTTCTCGTCATGGGTGACTCTACCAGGAACCTAAAACAAGTTTCGGTTCCAGACGTACATCACCTGTGCTACCTGTGTACACCCTCGCACCACTTTGAGGTTACAGAATAGGATTTTGGGAGGGATCTGGCATTGCTATCTTGAAAGTAGCATTTTGTGAATCTACCTCACACATACAACAAAGGAAAACATAATCATCTAGAAAGTCTTTCTATTGAAACTGCTATACACCAGTACCAAGGATTTCAGGCCTAACTCTTTACTTAAAATTAAAATTTCTCCTTAAACATAATACCACTCTCATCCAGTATTACTGTTGTCTCAAAAAAGTCTAAACAGAGGTGATTGCAAGAGAGATTCCAAATCCCCATGTCATCAAAATGATATTGGATAAACCTTGAACTGTTGTTTTAGAGTACCTATTTCTCATATATTCAGACTTACTGTTTCATTGCTTCAGAATGCTTGTTCTGTTATCCACTTTGTTGACTTTTGTTTTCTTTAAGGTTGAACCATCAACTCAACAATTTCTAGGTTCAAATTCCATCTTAAGCATGTATCAGGAATGGCCAACTTGTGGCTCTCTGAAGGATTTTTTGTGGCTCTCGATGAATGTACACAGTTTCCCTTTTTTCATATTTTTGTGTTATATTAAAAAAATATTATTATTGTTCCGTGTGTGTCTCAAACAGCAAATATAAAGACTAAGTGCAACATTGTAACAAATTTAAATTCTGTCCAGTCCAATAATATTACTCATTGAAAACTATGTGCATGAATGTAAATAGTGGTGTAATCCACTAACTCCAGACCAATTTTGAATTTGTAAACTTTCATTGTAATGGACACTTAACATTGTGTTCTGGAGAAAACAATTTATATCACACTTCTGCTAAGCATATAATTTGTAATCCATAAATTTTGTTTGCTAACTATAATTTGTTTCATAGTATGCAACAAGTAATGTAAAATAAATTAATAGGTTTTAATAAATTAAAACATATATTTTCTAAATGTTTTTATTTCCAGTTCTTTTAAAAACATAATGACAGAAGGAAAAAATACGAGCAGAAAAATTGAAGTTTTAAGAATGAATGGGAGTTAATTTCTTTTTTTATTGACAATAAAGGAAAAACATTGTGTTTCTTGTAATTTAATGCTCAAAAAATTACAATTCTAGCAATTAACGTTGACATGAAACCAATCCTTCTCAGTTGTCTAATCAGTATCCATTGAATTCCAAATTAAAATTAGATAAACTTGCTTCTTTAAAATCTTAAAATCAAATTTAAATAAACAACAGTCAATTTTGATGATCCTTAGCAATCAAGCAGTTAATAATGTAGCGAAGGCCAGTTTTGTTATTACCTAGGATATAGCTCATGTAAAGCGCTCATATAGAGGGGAAAAGTTTATTTAAAAAAAAAAAAAGAAAAGAAATATTCGAAGATGTACTTAAAGCTTTAGATCCAAATAATGCAGCATTACACAAAGTTGTCTTCCAAATTTCCATTTCGAGACACACAACAAAGCATTGCATAACTGCAATTAATAAATCTCTTGAATATAATTTTAAAAAATGATTTGAAGAACGGTATTGCATTCAACTTAGCCATTGATGAATTGACAAATATCACAGATCTTCCTCTATTGACTGTATTCATACGTATTTTTCACCTGAGTTTTTGTTAAGGAAGAAGAATTAGATTTAGTATCACTTCAAGAGTCAACCTGTAGTGTCAATATTGAAAATGCATAGGATTCCTTAATGAAAAATTTTGGTGTGCCTCTTAATAAACTTATGAACATTGTAACTGATGAAGCTACAGTGATGCTGGGTAAAATAATCAGTCTTATTCGTCTTTTAAGATAGGATTCTCAAATTCTGCCATTTATACCAGTTTACTGCATAATTCACCAAGAAAATCTTATTACAAAATATTTAAAATATTCTGACATTATGAAAACAGTATTACACACTGTAAATTACATTCACACCAATGCAAAAATTGACAATTCAAAAATTTCCTTGAATTAAAGACAAACTTTCTAATAAAACTTTTTTTTCTCAGATGGTTATCTAGCTACTTCATATAAAATGCATTTGTAGACATGTTTGATTTGATAACTACAATTCTAAAAGAAATGGAAATAACCTATTTAGAATTAGACGATGAGGAGTGGGTGGTTACAAGACTAATTGTTTTTGACTGATGTCATGGAACATTTGCAAACACTGAATTTAAAATGGCAGGGGAAAGATAAATATATGATGTCTCACTGTGTGTATTTAGTTTTCAAACTAAATTAAAACTTTTCAAAAGGATATTAAAAATAAAACATTTTGTCATTTTCTTCGAATAAAAAAATAGTTCTTATATAAAATCTCAAAGTGTATGTAAATAAGCTAGAAAGATTATTAGTGGAATTTCAAAGTAGATTTCAAGACTTGAAATATTTTAAATCATCCCTTGAGTTTTTTTTTCTGAATCCATTTGAAATTAACATAATTCAAGGTGAGTTATCCTTTTTCTAATTATGACCCAAAAAACCTATGGAGAATTAAAATTAATAGAGTTGCTAGAAGATCAAGCTCGACAATTAAAATAAAAGTTGGCCCCAATTACTGAATTTTGGAAATTTGTACTAGAATTGAAGTATTCTGAATTAAAAAAGACTACTTGTCAAATTGTTTCAATTTTCAGAATACTGGGGTTATGTAAATCCTTTTATTCCTCTTTAAAATTCATGAAATCTGAACATCAATCAGAATTAACTAACCAGCATCTCAAAGAATGACTGAACCACAATTATTCACCAAATTTTTAAGAATTATCAAGAAAGTAAAGTACATGTACTTTCTTGATAATTCTTTAAAATTTGTAGAAAAAAATAAATGTGTTTAAGAAAGTAATAAGTGAAATAAATGTGTTTAATTTTTTAATATTCAAATTCAATATACATGTTTTGTACTTTTATTTATGTTTTATTTAATTAAGTGTAATTTTTATAAAAATGTTTTTAATATCTTTTGCACACATTTTTAAATGCGTATTTAATTGCGGCTTGTGAAAAATTTTAAATTTTGAAAAATGGCTCTGTTTATTAAATAGTTTGATCACCCCTAGCTTATATGTTTGTAGTGGTTTAGAATCAGTTTTAAACTGTTGGCCCTAGTATGCAAAAAATGACTGTTGAGCATCTAGTAAACCAAACCTTGTTAACTGTGTTGATAAGCTTCTTCAGAGCTGTTATTCATCAACATAATGGTTTCAGATTCGGATTGTTAAAATTATTTGCAAACATTTTGGGGATAATTATGATTCTTTGAGATCATTCTGAATGATATCTTTGGTCTTGACTTGCTGATTTCTTGAGTCTGCCTTGTCAGAATTTATTCCAAAATGTCAGTGTACCTTCCACCTGCAGGACATCTAAGTCACTGCTGATATTTAATATTTCAACTCTGGAAATATTACATGTGAATCACTATTTCTATGATAACTAATAACTATACTTTCCAGAAATGAAAAGATATGGAAAGGAATGTTACAATTATTTGTTTGCACAGTTAAAGAGCTCTTAACTGTGCAAACAAATAATTGTAACATTCCTTTCCATATCTTATATAATTATGATTGGCATAATATGTTGCAGTACTTAAAGTACATTATTTGAATGGCTGTTTCAATTGTTCTTAGGTAGTGTATAAATTAATCCATATAACTATATTCTGCTAATAATCTGGGATATGTGTGCATATCATTTTTTCAAGCTCTCTGATTTTAGTAACTTGTAACCAAATTTTTCTTGTAACAATGTTCTTTAATGTATTCCATACAAAATAAAGTTATTCTTCAAATATAGTTAATACACTAAATTTATTTCTTGACTATTTTTCTTCCTAGTATACGTCGAGGCTATGAAGTTTATAAGCAAGTTTGTGCTGCATGTCATAGTATGAAATATCTTCATTACCGTGAATTGGTAAATGTTTCTCATACTGAAGATGAAGCTAAGGCTGAAGCCGAAGAGGTAATATATTTTATTCTTTAATTATTATTGTGATAGATCTATTTTCATCATTCATGGCACGCCACCCCAGGATGGGCCAATGTCTTCTGAACAAGTTTCTTCCAGCCACCTTGCTGAGCTGGCAGCCGAATGGTTAGCGCTCTTGCCTTCGGTTCAACAGTTCGTGGGTTCGAATCTCACCTTGGGCATGGATGTTTGTAGTGGTTCGGAATCCACTTTAAGCTGTACGTACCTATCTAATTAGCCCTCGTGTGCAAAAAATGGCCGTTGAGCGACAAACAAACTCAAACTCTTCCAGCCACCTCTACTGGCACCTAAACTACTCAAATTTTTTGTTCCAAGGGCACTACAGTCTTCTTCAACTTCATCCACCCATCTCTGATCTTCCTCTTCTTACGCTGATTGGTTTTGCAAAAAAGATTTCCCTTAGTGTTTTATTGTCCTTCATTCTAATTACATGTCCAACCCAATTGAGGTGGCTTACTTTAATGGGATGTATAATGTCTGGCTCCTTGTACATTCAATAGATTTCTGTATTGTATCTCCTGTGCCAGGCACCGTTTTCCTTCATACCTCCAAAGATACTTCTTAAAATCTTGTGTTCAGATAGGCCCAACAGCCTGTCTTCTTTTACAGTCAAAGTCCAAATTTCCAAGGCATAAGTCAAAATGGGACAGATAAGCGTTCTATAGATCTGTAATTTAGTTTTTTTGTAATAAAAATTTAGTTTTTAATAAATATCTTAGGCCAAAAAGGCCTTGTTAGCTGCAATTAAATGTCTTCTAATCTCTGGGAGAATGTAATTATTTTTGTTAACCATTGAGCCAAGATAGATAAATTCATCATCTGTTTCAAATTTATAATCACCAATGAGTAGATGAGTTTGGGTAAATTGGGTTCCAGCTACAAGGAAATATTTAGTTTTAACTTGATTAACAACAAACCCTGCTGATCTGGCCTCCCTCTCAATGGCCTCAAAGGCTTCTATTAAGTATTTTTTCCTTCTGGTTACCAGTGCAATGTCGTCTGCAAACGCTAACAGTAGAACAGATTTTCCGAAGATACTGTCCCTGGTATTGATACCAGATTTCCTGTGTTGACTCTTTTAAGAACGATTTTAAACAAAATGAAGAAAGAGCATCTCCCTGTCTTACTCCTTTATCAACAAGAAAGTCTCTAGAGAGTTGTCCTGGATGTGAGGACTCTACAGGTAGTCAAGTTGAGGGTCATTTTTAGCAAATTAACTAACTTTAATGGAATACCAAAAACAAGCATACCCTTAAATAATTCATTGTGGTCTATAGAATCATATACCGTCTTGTAGTCAATGAACAAAATTTGTAAATCAATATCAAATTCATGACACTTATCCATAATTTGTCTGAGACCAAATATATAGTCTACTGTAGATTTGCCAGTACAGAATTCACACTGAAAGTCACCCACAATATTATCTACATACAAGACAAGTCTTTTGTACAATATCTTGGAAAGAACTTTGTAGCAAATGCACAATAAGCTTATTCCTCTATAGTTTTCACTTACTAAAGGATCACCCTTTTTGAAAATTGGACAAAGCAAGCTTGTAAGCCAATCCTCTGGCATCTTCTGGAACATACTGGATTACTCCATGTAAGAGCTCCAACACCTTTGGCCCTCTTTTTTTTTTTTACAAGTTCAGCCTGTATGAGATCTATTCCAGGCACTTTATTATTTTTGAGCTCTTTTATAGCAAGCAGTGCTTCCCTCATAGTTGGAGGATCTAGCTCCAAAGGTCAATCTATGATTTCCTCTTGTGTAATCGCAGGATCAATAGTATAATCATTAATCTTTAGCAGGTCTTCAAAATGCTCAACCCATCTCTCCAAAATTTCAGAGCCTTCACTAAGGATAACACTAGCCTTATTTCTACAGTAGTTGATTTTAAGTTTAAAGTCTCATTGACACTAACTGACCTCTTGAAAGAATGTGCAGCATTCATTGGTCTTGAGGTGTTCCACAATGAATGAATCTGTCTTCCTCAAACGCCCTTTTCTTAGCCCTGAAAACCTTCTTCTCATATCCTTGTTCTTTATGGTACTCCTATAACAAACCCTTAGCACCATGCTGCAAAGATCTTATATATTCAATAGGTTTTTGCTCATTTGCAGCTTTACATTCTTCATCAAACCAATCCTTACTTTTCTCTCTAGTCTTGTGGCCCAAAATTTCAGCTGCTGTATAAGAAATGTCCCTCTTAAATTAGCACCACAGTTCTTCAAGATCGGCCATATTGGAGGTATCCAATTTCACTTCTGAAATTCTTCCTAAAGTCTCTCTATCGTTATTGATCATTGTATCTTCTTTAGTTTATTACAATCAAACCTTTTTATCTTTTTACTTTATTCTTTATTGGCATTGGAGACTTTACCTCTTAGCCTAGCTGACACTAAATAGTGATCACTGTCAGTATTAGCTTCTCTAAAAGCTCTAACATTAATCAAGCTTGTAAAATGCCTAGCATCAACAAGAACATGATTAATCTGGTTAAGTGTTACACCATCTGGAGATTTCCAGGTATATTTATGAATGTTTTTACGTTCTAAATAGGTACTACCAGCTACTTGTACTATTTTATATCAGTAAATTATTTTAATTAAAAAATGAACTATCAAAATCTAATTAACTTGTTTATGCATATACTATTAATTAATTAATGAGTAAGGTTGTATGTAATTTTCTTTAAATTGGGACTGAATATTCAATAACAGCAAGATTTTAATTAAATATATTTATTCTAATTTGTTTGTATTTTATTAATCAATGATTAGTTGATGAATTCATTTAAATTTGAATTTAATCTTAAATACAATAATATATTATTTTAATATTTTTAGTCTTTTTTTAACCCTTTAACCGTCTGGGGTTCTGTGAAGAGAGTGCATCATTTTTCTTTCGCAGTGGCAACATAGTTTTCGCTTTCACTGCAATGCAAATTTTCCCCCTTTAGTACCTGTCAAGAATACAAAAGTCTCTAATTCTTGATGGAACCTATTTCCCTTGTACCCTGGACCACCTCACAATAATCACATTCTAATGACTTACAACGTGGAAGCCCATCAATCGCTGTCAGCTGTAGAAACACACATGTGTTTGCAGTTTGCTTTGTGTGAATGTTCTGCTCGAAAATTTCTTCAAGTTCTTATTATAATTTTTTATTACACTAAAAATGAATTTTTATTTAATTATTTTGTAAATTATTATCAGAAAATTTAGTTTATTACCAAGCAGTTTTTGTAATTAAAAAAAATCTTAAACAATTAAAAATATATAAGAAGCCATCACAATGAATATCACTTTTTAAATTTTAAATGATAAAACATATATATATATATATATATATATATATATATTATATATATATATATATATATATATATATATATATATAATTTCCCAGATAGTTAAAAATGTATTGATTTTAAATAAGTGTGCTGTAATAATTAGTTAATTTGATGTTTATTTGTAATTGGTAATCCTTGTAGATACTTTTCAAAATCAATATTATATTTTTAAAATCATCAAATAGTTTTCAGAATCATTAAAAGAAATGTTTCTGTTGCTTTAGTACATACAGATTGAAGAATTTAGCTTTTGTATGCCTTTAATAATTTAAAAAAATAAAAAGCTTACTAAATTACCAAACAATAGATTTTATAGTATATAGTAAACTACTGACAACATAAAATTTTGGTGATAATTTTGAAAGCAAATTTTTCATATTAAATTCCTCGTACTGAAAGATTTCCGTTTCTAATTATGTAAAAAATGTCACTCAATACAAGACCCTGTATTGTTATTACATACATTTTAGTATTTCTTAAATTGTTTTACACAAATACTAAAATTAATGAGTCTCTTATGAATATTTGTTTTTCAACAGTAGAAAAATATCAAAAATATAAAAACAGGGACACACCTTAACATTATCTTTTACAATAGCATTCTAATAATTGAATATTTAATATAGAACTTGTCATAGCATTCTAATAATTGAATATTTAATATAGAACTTGTCAATATCATATTTATTTACATATTCATATTAGCCCTACATAAAATATTTTTTGCCTTCACAGAATTGTAACTTCTTTGACATGCAAATCATTATAATCTATAAAATTAGAGAAATATATTTTTAAAGTACTTTTTAGTACAATAATGATTTAACTTCATTCTTCTTTTGATGGTTATAAATAAAAATATTTAGCTTATTTTATTTGGTTAATAAAATATTTTTAAATACTTTTGAATAAAGAAGTAAATATTCACAAAATTTATTTTTGTAAACATAAATTCACTAACCAGAAATGAATACTTTCTCCAGCTCGAAAATTATTAATTTTACATAAAGTTTAACCTGTTAAAAACACATATCATAATTTATTAATTTATCACAAAAATAAATCTTTTCTTTTGTTAGAAACATCTGATTGAAGATTAAATTATTTAGCTTTAATATTAGAATTAAGTCATTGAACTTTATTTTCGAAAATATAATATTCTGTTTCAAGAAGTTGAAAGTATATCTTTTGTGCAAATCTGTTAGATATTGAAGTATATGAGAAAAAAGCTTAATACTTAAGATGTAATATTTCTTTTCCCTTTAAAGAAAATTTCATATTTTCCAGAATTTGTAAATAACTTTAAGTTTAATTTAATAATTTTAAATTATTCTTACAAAATATTAGTTTAAAATATCCTTAATTTCACAAAAAAATATTGAAATAATTTGAAAACACACAATAAAGACATTAAATATTTTAACATGTTCTCCACTGTTTTCCTTTTACGGAAAAAATTTTGTGATTACTAAAGAAATAATATCAAACATTTTTTAAATATTTAGTTTGATCATTTGTTTATGGTTAACTCATATTATAATGTTTCTGAAACATAAATGTATTTATTAAATATTTAAGGGAAAATTTTCAGTAATTTTTCTGAAATTAGCTGTTCTTGATGTATTTTAATATCATTTGCCAGTCCTATACCAAAATGTAAATTTAGTGAAAGTGTTAATCAAAATTAAAATTTTCTTGCTAAAAATAACAGCTTCCTTGTAAAGTTTAAGATCTTACTCATAACAAAATAATATAATTTTATGTGGAATAATGAGTAATATAAGTCCCATTCTTAAGTTAAAAATAGTTATGTAAGAAGATTTATTCTTTCTTATTTTTGAATTAGCTTTATCTTGGTATTTAAGCCAATGCTTAAAATATATGTATTGAAAATTTGAGTAGTGAAATTTTAAAACATGTTTAGTCAAATTCTCGAGTAAACAGAAAATTAATGCACATGTAGTTAATTGTAAATTGTTTACAAATAGATAGCAAAATGATAGATTGGTGTTACTGATTATATCAATTTGACCACAGGATTGACAAATGCCTAACTAGTGGAACTTGGGAATTTTTTCAAATTCCGTGGAAAACCTATAAATGTAAATTTAAATCAAATATAGAACTGGTGTAGTGGATGCACATTTCTAATCGAATTATCTTGGAAACATCAGTTTCATGATGTATTCCAGGTGAGCATGTTAATAAATTGCCTTTAGTTGGCCAGAACAAATTATTGAAATGCCATATTGTCAGTTCCTTGTCCTTGTTTGTATGTATGTATATATATATATATATACACACACACACACAAACATATATATGAGTGCCGTTTTACTCTCATAAGTTATTCTAGTAGCTAATTGTATATGTGAAAAAAATTACCGGCTTACGAAAATTATGCCTGATTCAATCAGTGAAGAAGAATTTTATTTTTATTATGAAGATAATGTTTCAGACACGGACTGTAAATTCGTTGATCTTTCTGGGTCTCGCATTAGGTACCTAGTCAACAGTTAAGCAGTTCCGATTTTTTGACACTGTTTTATAAATTAGGTAAGCATTTAAAATGAGATATTTAGTCGCAAGTTAATCAATTTATAAGCTAAAATTAGGTACATTGTAAAATTAAATAATACCCTAGATATTACAAAGATTAATTATTCGCAGAACCTTGAAACACTTTCGTTTTTCGCTCGCATTTGTTAAATCAACCGTGACCGTTCAGTAAATAAATTTCCCAGCTACGATTTCACGGTAATCCATCATTTCTGGGGGTTGAATTTGAAGCATTGCAGTGAAGCCAGTTGCTCCTACCAAGGGGCTCGGGAAAGCCAGAAAATGTGCAGAATTGTTTGCCTGAGTTACCTCGGGATAGCCGGTTAAAGGGTTAATAAGCCAATAAATTCTTTTAAATTGGTAATAAGCATAAAATTAAAGTGCATGTTATCTCTCAACATAGTTGATCATAATGCTAGTCATTAGATATCTTAATTTCACTGAATTAAGAAATCCTGTTACTAGTAATAGACTAATTAATTTTGTATTTCATTAAAATTTTAGGTAATGGTGACTGATGGTCCAAATGATGAAGGTGAAATGTTTAAGAGGCCAGGAAAACTGTTTGATGCTTTTCCAAGTCCTTATGCAAATGAGGAACAAGCTAGAGCAGCAAATAATGGTGCTTATCCTCCAGATTTAAGTTTAATCACCAGTGCTCGCCATGGTGGTGAGGTATGCTTAAAATTATTCACACTAATTGATTGCTAAATCTGTCTTTTGATGATCATGTGAGCTTTTTGAAGTGATAGAAATTTAAGATATTCCCCTGCTACAGGAGGAAAGTTAAAGAAAAGATCCTACAAAATAGAAGTTTAATAACTCTATATTTTAGCTTTAGAAAAATCAAGAAAATTTAATGTCTTAATTTTTACTTTTATTTAAATGATTATATAAGCAGTAATATACATCAATATTAGTATTTAATATTTTCCAGGAAGAGAATTTATTATTGTGAGGAATGATTTGCAAAATTTAACTAACATTATTTTTAAGGAGAAATAAAATTTAAAATGAAAACTGAATTTGTAGAAAATCTTGAAGCACAGCGAAATGCAGAATCCTGTTTAGTTTGGTTTGCAAGCTATTGTGTTTTAAATCATAACTACTAAAAATATCACCTTCAAACTCTCTTTAAAAAGCGAATAATCACTTTTACTCTCTCACTCATTAGTTAATTTAACATGTGAGTAATTACATTTTTGTGACATAATAATGAAAATAAGGTTTTGTAAGTAAAGAAGCCAAAATTGTATGAATATTAACCAACAGTTGAATCATATAAAATTTGAATAATAGAAAAAGTAGATAATTGTCATTGCAAATTCTGCGTATGGAAAAGAAGCAAATTTTGTATTCCTTTGTGACCATTCCACCTGAACATGAATCAATAGAAGGTAAAGATCTTAAAACTACTTTCAATTTGAGTATAATTTTAAAAATGCTATGTAATGATCATCAAAAATTGTACCAATTTAAGATGTAGGTCTCCCATTGAATGAGCTCATTTTAATGCAATGCTTAAGTGACAAATGGTCTTTTCACAGAAATTTATTATTATTTCTAATATTTCATGAGATTTATTTGATATATCTGTTAACTCACTGTTTTTGTTTGTTCTTAATTTATTCATTGTCTTTTGATGATAATTTTTCAATTATATTTACTTCCTAGTTTTAAATTTTTGTGACAATCAGTTCACTAATTGGATGATTATTTCTAGGACTATGTCTTTTCTCTTCTTACTGGATATTGTGATCCACCAGCAGGTGTAGAGCTGGGTGAAGGACAATATTACAATCCTTATTTTCCTGGTGGAGCTATTGGCATGGCTCAGGCTCTTTACAATGAAATTATTGAATATTCAGATGGTACACCTGCTACCCTTAGTCAGCTGGCAAAGGATGTCTGCACATTTTTGAAATGGGCTGCTGAACCAGAACATGATACTAGAAAGAGGATGTTTATAAAGGTTACTTTTGAATTCTGTTTTCGAATAACTAATGTTCTTCTGTGTGATAGTAATTTTATATGCTAATGTGTGTTTGTCTAAATTTTTAATAAAAAAATTATCTGTTTCATTATCAATTAAATGTTAAAACATTTGCTTTTGAATTAAGCACCTACAAAAATTTATTTATGATTTATGTTTCAAAAGTTTTAAAAAAGTTTTTCTTAAGAAATTAATAGAATTTAGTTATTTAAGTTAGCTGTTCTAAAAATTTTTGAGTAAAGTATGAGTAACTTGTGTTTTTTGTGCATTATTTATGAGCTACATTAAGATTAAATTTGCAAGAGGAAATTTTATAAAATGATTAGTTTTCACTTTCCTGATCAATGTTGATGCTGTTGCACCAGAATGCTTTCCTGTACCTAGCTCTGAGTTGACCTCTGTCTGTTAGACAAAAACAACCAAGTGGAGTCTTCGTGATTGTGAAGGAGAGACCAAACTGAAGGACCCTAATACTTGGCCTGCTACCCTCAAAGCTATCATATTACTCAGAAAATATTGTGACCATATCATATTTAATATGCCCCAGTCATCTTTAAGAACGCAATAGACCTTCTGTTCAGCTGAGATTTGAATTAACTAGCTTTTGATAATAAGAATGATGCCCTAACCAACTAGGCCTCTGCAGCCCTTCCTGATATCCTGCTCTAGGTCTGCCATAATTTTAAAGAAAATATAACTGGGTTTACCATAAATCCTATACTTATCAATAAACAATCAACTTTTTTTTCCATTTATTGTATAAATCAAATTAAGAAATGTTACAAAAAATTCTAGATATGTACTTATATATGTGAAGTAAATTTAATGTGTTTCGAAACTATGATATAATAAAGTTGTATAAGTATAAGGTTGTCTTGGAATGTGTCTAAAAACAATTGGTCTTGTTTAAAGGTCACGAAGAAGAAACTAAAAAAGTTCTCTAGCTTCTATTCCGATATGCATGTATGTAGGGAGAAAAAGAAAAATGCGACATTTAGTTTTCATTGTTCAGTAGTGAGTGAGATCTAATTAGATATATTCCACCTTAAAGAGCAATTTCCAAATACTATATCACAATCAGTTCTGAAAGAGAAGATATTAAACGCTCATATTAAGATTTGTTTCTTAGTGAAAAAACATGGATGAAAAATGGAAACAAAAATGCAGAAACATTTTAATAATTATAAATTACTCTATCTGAGTTAAACAGGAAATCCAGTGCCTTTTATTAAATAACTAATGCATGATTAGAATAAAGTTCAATAAATCGAATACTTCTTTCCTTTTACAAATATAATTATCTATTAGATTATATTGTATATATATATACTAATATTACAAATGTAAACAACAGATTTCATACTAAACCTTTGAGTTAGGATTTTTCTAACATATAACTTTTTTCTGTGTAAATAATTTTAAGAATAAATTCTGAAATTATTTATAAAGAAAAAATATAAATTTATTCTATTAAGTGTTCCATCTATAAATTGATTCAATGTCAATCTCAAAACAAGCAATTTTGATCTGCAGAATTAAAGATACTCTTGTTGTTAGGGATTATGATTATTAAAAATTTCCTTTCCCAGAGAGTATTGTATAAATTGAAAGGAGAGACATATGTCACTGATAATATCAAAATCTCATAAATATGATATTGTGTAATTCAAAAACACAACAAAACTATAATTAAATTTGTTTTTATAACAACTAAAAATAATAGTACATGCATAAGAACGTATGATGTAACAATTAAGACATTTTGTCTCTCTCTCTCTCTCTATATATATATATAAACCTATATCTATATATCCTATTTATATGAAGCATACATATTTCCTTCATCTGCCATAACATTTAAAATACATTCTGAAAGAAAATAAAAAAATTGAAGGTCATCAACTAAAACATTTATTTGTTCAGAAATTCTTAAGTCTCTTGTAAATTTAAAAATTATAGGATTGTCATTTGTGTAAAGCATTCCATTAATCAAAATTGAATGATATGGAAAAATTTGATTGGTTATTATCATCAAGAAAACTGCTATCCCTGAATTTAGATTCAAACACATCAATCAGAATCATCTCAAAATTTTCTTCTAAATTATCCAATATTTTTTTAATTTCTTCAATAGTCAAACTTATAATATGAAG
Source organism: Latrodectus elegans (assembly GCA_030067965.1). Lineage (NCBI taxonomy): Eukaryota > Metazoa > Arthropoda > Arachnida > Araneae > Theridiidae > Latrodectus > Latrodectus elegans. Next base: position 1,272,188 of record CM057822.1, read on the forward strand.
CCATTGAAAATATTTCTTCAAGTGACTAAAAAAGAAAAGGTTATAATGATATGCTAAATAGGCTTTCCTCCTTTAAAAAAAAAAAATCTTTGTTTTGAGAATTGCAACTTTCAGGCACAAAAGAGCAGGAATTAAATCTCTCGACTGCCCAAAGAAATTTGAACAGGAAAATGTTGAATGCATGAAAGGGGACAAAAAATCCATGGTACAACTGCTATTCCATAAATGTCTTCTGAGAGACTCTTATGGTACAAAAGTTGTACCACTGAGATGAAAAGTTTAATACATTTTCTCTTATATATATATATATATATTATATATATATATTTACTTCTTTGAAGTATACTTTATAACTTATTACATGTATATAAGTAGGTGTGTATATGTGTGAAACGTATATAATCATAAATTAATCTAAATTGTTTAGATCTGTCATTAGTCAATAACAGCTGGCTATCTCTAGGTGTTTGTTTTAACAGTTTGTTGGTTTTAATGTCCATTGTGGTTTAGAATTCATTTTAAATTTAGATACCAATGTAATTAGTCCTTGTGATCTAAAAATGGCAATTAAGTGATTATCCAAGCTAAACCTATCACTAGTCGAAACAAAAAATTTAGTGTTCATTATAGAATATGTGATTTTTATTTCTTTCAATTTCCAAAACAATAATTGAAATTTACAATGTTACTTTCAGGTGATATTTTCATATTAAATCTCCTTTATAATTAATAATAAATTTTGTCATATGTTAAAAAATTGTGTATACTGATTCACATTCATATAGTTAAATTTGTAAGTGTATCATATGTTCCAAAGTATTCCCATAATGTGATACTTAAGCAATATATTTTTAAAAATCCAAATCCCATAATTCCTGAATTTGTTCTAAATTTCCTGAAATGCATTGCTTGCAAGAGGTGTCTCAAACATTGTCCATTAATTTTTGGCTATCTTTAACGTAAAAGAGTATTATGAAACAAACATAAATCACTGTGCACTTCATGTATATTGAAGTTTCTTTAATATGAAATTTAGAATATTTTATTATTAAAAGAATGTTTATATATTCTAATTACTAATTACCTTCTAAATAAATCTAATTAAAATATTTAAATACTATTTAAATGTATCATTTTTTGTTTCTTTTTAGGTTATAGTGGTTTTGTCTTTACTAACAGGAGTGTCATTTTATTACAAAAGGCTAAAATGGAGCCCTCTGAAATCTCGAAAAATAGTCTTCAAGAAGAAATAAATATAAAAAGAAACATATTCAGCTACAAAATGCTTATTTATGAATCAGTGAACTGAACCTTTTCTTTCCCAAATAGCTGAAGTGCGATAGAAATCTGTAGATATTCTTGTTTAAATTTTAATAAAAGTTTATATGTAAATTACCTGGTAAATACTATAAAATATGTGCTCAATCGCAATCAGTAAACTTACATCAAAGTTTTATTGTTATTGCATGTATTAAAGCTATTTTGTTACCCATATGTAAGATTCTTGATTATTTAACATGTTACCACTTTTTGTTAGAAATGTAAAACATCTTAAACAATAATCATTAATCATGAAATGCATTTATGTTTCATCTCTGATAAACAATATTTTTCGTTATCATAATTTCATTTGTCTTAAGAAGTCAAACTAATTTAAAAATAAACTTTCAAAATAAAGCAAGAATATAAAATATTTGTGTGAATAGTTTTTTTTAAATTGTGAAACATTTAAATTGTTTAAAATTCAATGCTTGATTCTTTAAATCTAAAATTATTTTGATATTGACTCCATATAATTTAGAGAACATAATTAATCACAGTAATTTACTTATTATTTTACAGAAATTATTATTGATATTAACTGTCCTATTATATTTAACTGCCATTTTTTTATATAATATAAGATTCAATGCAATCAGTTTTAGAAATAAATTTCTAATTGACAAGATTTTAAGTTTTTATTTCATTTGATTATAAAGTTAAAATAATTTTTAAATGAAACAATGATATGAAATATTTATGTGAATAGTTTACATTTGTATGAGATGTGCATTTACTTACTGTCCAGTACCTGATTCTTTTAATCTGAAAATATTTTAATAATGACTCATAATTTAGAGATCATATTTAATTATGATAACTTAATTTCCTTTGAATCTGTCATTGATTTTTAATTAGTTCTTTCATTATAAATTCTTTTTTAAAAACTTTATATATTTGAGTTGATACTATTGAAGAAAAACTTGCTTACTCTAGCACTCAGACATCTTTCAGCACATTCTTCTATCTAGTTGACAGACGATGCTCTGGAATCTGGTTCAACAATTTGTGCTTTCAATTCCCCTTCTAAGGTTTGAATTTTATTGTGGTTCAGAATATAAATGTAGTTCCCAGATGATATGAAAAAAGTTGGTTGACAACCATACCAATTTTTTATCAAATCATTTGTTAGTTCAAAACTATATATATATGTGTGAGTGTGTATATATATATATATATATATATATATATATATATATATATATATATATATATATATATATACATATAAACTGTGATATATGACATTTTAAATGTTTTTTTTTTAATGCTTAGTTAGGATTCTTGATAAAATATTTAAAAAAATTAATAACTTGGTTCAAGCTTCATTCATTTTTCGATTCTTGTAGGAACTCAATATTTCATAGAAAATATTGCATTTCAAAGTAAATCTTTCAATGTTTTCAGTTGTCCTAGAATTGTTTAGGGAAAATATTCTTGAAACATCAATAAGATTGTGCAATCTAACTGTCCCCTATCCCATTGCTCCTACATTCTGTGTTGTCTTATCTCATGATTTCTTGTTTGAGATGCTATTTTGGATTCATGTGGTGTATATGTTTAAATATAAATGCCAGCATTGAGTTTTCTTTTCTTTTGACGTAGGAAATGTCTTTTTATTTTTAATTGAGAATATATTTTTGTTAAAATAAGAATTTGTAATACTCTCACTTATTAAATTATTTTTATGATAATAGGAATGAATAATTTATTTTAATAATTACAGAATATTGCATAGTTTCTCACTTTTTAATATACTTGCATTTAAATGTTAAGGTTTATTGGATGTTATTTTCACCTCTATCTTCATTGCTAGTATATCTTATTAATAAAAAGATATTTGTCAAGTTATTTACCAGTAATCCTATTTTATCAATACATGTATATCGAACGTATTATTTAAAGATACCAACATAATATTTTACAATTTAAGATAATAGCATCGTCTTATTTTATTTCAATAAATGGATCAAATAAATGAGGAAAAATTAATTCCTGAAAATTAGAATAGAAAACATTTTATTCTATAGCTTAAAAGAAGAATCTCGAAAATCGATCAAAGATTGTAATCAGCTGTGATTTCTGGTTTCATAATGGATGTGTTTTAGAGTAGACAATATTTTTATTAACCTTGTTTTAGTTTCTAATATATATATATGTATTTCCAATGGTCATTGTATGTCGGGATGTATTGTCCTTTTATATCCAAGGAACCGGCCGGAAACAGCGACCTCTTTGCCGCCGAGGCGTTGCCTCGGGTGCACCACAGGGGGTGGGCCACCATCACATCCTAGATACCGAGATACGTATGAAGAATGGTGGACAAACATGATTACTATATGAGCACAGCAGATTTTATTAACAAATGATGCATTCCGGCGACACATAACAACCACGTCTAACTCGGGAGTCGAACCCAACATACTGGGCGACATATATATATTATGCCTTATTTATGCCGTTTATATATATATATATATATTATGCCTTACTTATGCCGTTTATATATATATATATATATATATATATATATATATATATATATATATAAACGGCTTGCGGAAAAATAATTGCCGTACTTAAAATCGGGATCTTGGATCTGTGGTTTTACAGAGTGTCGGCATGCGAAGCAGGCCTTTACTCTTTCATCTGATCTTCTTCCGTTAAGGAATAACTCTGACTATATTCACTTTTAGCGCTTAGTTTCAGCGGTGAAGGAGAACTGTGTCTTCCTTTGGACCAATCAGCGGTGTGCTGTCGTGGTATTTAAAATCGGCTGTCTCATTTCCCTTTATATAGCATTACCAGGGGGAGGGGGCATTCTTGATGTGCGCATGCGCCTCAGTGGTATCTTATTGCCACGAACGATTGGCGTGCTTTCTTCAGGGTGTTGCATTTTATATATGGCCGTCAGAATGTAATTAATACAAATTCAATCGTGAAAGCTTTGTAATCAGAAAAAACAGTGAGTATTTGAAACAACAGCTCCAAAGAAATATATGAAAAATTGAAACAGTAGTAGATATAAATTAAAAATATCTAAAAAGCATAAATATTCAAAATATCAAAAAATTTGGCTAAATTCTGAAAGAAATATTCTGTTTTCTTTCAGGCGAATCTTTTTTGTTTTAAATTTTGAAATCATTATATTAAATAATATTTAAAGAATTCGTTATTGAGAAAGAATGAAAATCTTTTTCTGCTCTTTTTTAATATTTTAGAAAGTTCTATAATTTAATGTGTTTTTTTTCCTACGTACACTGCATGTATTTTAATCTATTATTAGTTCAGGGGTGGATAGAGCTGAACTAGTGAGTAAATATGTAAAAAAAGTAAACATTAAATTTGATGAGGAATTTTTAGTGATCTTTCATGATTTTACTTCTGTGTTGAGCAATTTATTGCACTAACTACTGCCAAACGACTGGTATTTAAAACAGCAATATACAAAAATATTTTATGTAAAAATATCTTACAGTAGAAGCGTATAAATTTACAAAATATCCCCCAAACGCTGATAAAGTCTATTTGGTGAATTTTATTTTGTTTAATAATAGCAAAATTAAGCAATTTGTATCATTTAAACAAATCAGTCTTGATTTTTACTGAACGTTTAGTTTTAAATAAATTTTGAAAGAGAGTTTGATTTCAATTAAATTATTTTTAGTTTAATAATTTTAATTTTAAGGGGGAAAAATTGTATGACTTGTGGTATATTAAAAATCTACGGTTCTCTCATGAGGCTTACATTTTATTCCAATCGAAACACATACATTAGCTGTTCCACTTTCCTGTTAGGCTTAGGAAATCACACACACAATACACCTAAAACTCGACCTCGTTATCTTATTCTACATCAGAGATTTAATTGGCAGTATCTGAGATAAGGGATGCAGCAGCTTGATTGCGAAAACTGCTTATAACTGTTTTTAAATGACCGCATCAAATAAACATTGAGATGGATCGATATAGAATTTTTCACGATTGATTTATAAATTGCTCTATTTTAACACTAATTTTTTTATCAACCGTCAGAATAATTGCAAAATATAGCTCATTTGTACTTGGGTTACTTTTCAAGATTGTGGAAGGAAAGAACAAAAGTATAGTTGTATAATAATTATAAAACTTTAGCAACAATATATTTCATTATTATGCAACTTTTTGTTTTCATACCTGGTCATTTCTATCTTATCAAAACTTTTGGTTCTACAAGAAGCGGAACTGACAGCTTCTTCCATTATCGGCCACTTTGTGTGTACGACCGGCTCCCGTATATTTAGCAGTACAGGACTCCCATGATTGGCTTGTGCCGAGCTGGCAGCCGAATGGTTAGTGCTCTTGCCTTCGGTTCAGCAGTTCGTGGGTTCGAATCCCGCCTTGGGCATGGATGTTTGTAGTGGTTCGGAATCCACTTTAAACCGTATGTCCCGGTCTAATTAGTCCTCGTGTGCAAAAAATGACCATTAAGCGATAAACAAACCAAACTAAACCATGCTTAGCTTGTCACCCCTTGAGATTTCATTTCACATGCAGGACGATGACCTGTTCTACGTGTCCTAGCAGACATTAATGGACACTGGATCTTCCCGTATAGAACCCTCATCTTCTGAAAAGGTTCCCAAACCAGGTGACCGCGGCCTCCTCATTCAACTACACAGTTATCCAATTCATTATGATTGCTGCATTAATGAAATAATACGATTTATGTTATTGTATTTGTATGAATTAAAAAGGCCATTATTAACAAACTGGAACATCTTTCATCCTTTCATGAGCTGAATTTTCAGTGACACCTGGTGATATCTTCTCATGTTGATATACATTCTGTAACTTGGTTCACAAGTTGGTAAAATTTATGAATAGTAATCTTTGGGCTTGTTGTTGAAAACGATAATTAAAAAAAGCTCCTCCTCATTTAAAAATTAAAAAAAATTGATATAAATGGTAATGAGACAGCAGTTATTTTGACTAAAGCTGTTGCTTTTAAGCCTTTAGATATACCTGAGTCACTGACTCATTTGGAACTGTTCTTAAGAGATTTTTTTTTTTTTAATTTTAATTCTTCTTGGACCATCTCACCTGTTCCCCAATGATAACAGGAAAATGTCCTGGAGGCACGCTATCACTTAAGCGTAGTAGGCGGAACCGAACGGCCATCACCAGACTTATTAGTTGTAATAAGAGATCAATACCATGTTCCTTTGAAAAAAAGAAATTTTTTCCCAGTCTGTTTGAAATTTGCTGACCATCAGGCCTCTTCAAACCTTATTTTAGATTGCTTGGCACTTTCTAGGACAGATCTTTCCACAAGTCCAATTTTAGCTATAGATTTTCTTAGAATAACAAATTTCATAGACCTGATTTACCATAACAAAGTATTGGAAATATGCAACAACAGTATGAATTTCAAAATAATTTCCTCTTCCAATTCTGAAGTATATAATCAGAAATTTGTATTTACTTCATAGTATAACTGAACAATGGACTCAAAGACGATTCAAGAAAATGGAATCCTGAGAGAATTCAAGATTTTAATTTTGTGTAAGATAATGCCAGAGTATCCATCATTATTCGTATTTTTTCCAGGCAAGTTGAACCTAGACTTATCGATTGAAAAATCGATGTTATATATTTCATGGACATTAAAAATGTTATACCAAAAACAAGAAATTTAATGGCAACATCGTTTTTTAAAATTTTATTTCAATTCTATACTGTCATATTAACTGAAATATTGCCTTTCATTTCAACTGGTATTCTCCGTGCTGCGTAAAGAGATGCTTATTTTTTCCTTATCTTCAAGAGGGATGAAATGGTTTATTTATAATATCTGATGAATCAGCAAAGGGCCCTTTGCTGAATTTATCTTTTTTCCCCTTTAGCTTGCACTATTTACTAAGAGCTGATATCTAATTCTTAAAATAATAAAAATAGAATAATGTTCAAAAACAGTGATGTATTACATGGCAGCAGAATACATTTATTATGCTATGGTAAATCACATTAAAGTATTTGTTTGTCTATATTTTTCTAGTCTATTTTTGAAATGTCATTTTAAACACTTTTTTTTATGTCTTTTTCAAAGAATATATGATTATGTATCATAATGTGTTATGCCATATAAGTTTAATGCTCAAATTAAAACTGACACAATAAATTTAATATTTTTTTAAAAATAATCTTATTTATAATCTTATATATAATTTTTTGTGTAAACAAGTTTATTTTGCACAATTTTTAAACCTTGCGGAAAAGAGCTTTGAGATATAAAAAATTTCAGTTTTAGGCATGCAGTGTAGAAGTAGTTAAAAAAAAAGGCGACATTTAATTTGGTTATTGAAGGATATATTACCATCGATATTAATTTATTTCTTACAGAATGCTTTAGTTTTCAGAAATAAATTTCCTTTCATTTGATCATATATAATGTTTATATTATAGAAATTCTTAACCATTAGTAAATCATTGTAATAATATTTGAATAACCATAAAAAGATTCAAATAAATATAATTTAACTACACATGTTATATTCATCTTTCATATTAAAAAAACTATTCATTTGATGTTTTAAAAGTAATGTTTTCAAAGCATAGTTTGTATACAATGAAACTATGTTTTAATTTTTTTGTTAAAAATTTAAACTTAATAAAATAAGTTATTTGCCAAAATTAAAAAAAATAATTTACTGTTGTTAATTATATTTTCGAAATTCAATAGAATTTTCAACAAAATTCTTACTGCTACTCATTTTTAGAAAAAGGAAAAAAGATTTTTAAAAAATGCGCTTTATTATATATAGAATTTATATTACACAATTTATACTTAAAATATACTATCAAATGTAAATTTGCAGAAAAATGTGAAAATTTTGAAATATAATTTAGGTAATTCTAATAGATTCTCTCTTTCTTAGCTATAAGTAGCATTTTATTTTCAAGCTTAAAAATATGTAAAATGAATTGTAAATTATTAAAAGTTCTTTATTTTTCTAACCCTACTTGTATAAAGAAAAAGAAAAAAAATTGGTCAATTTGATATATAGAGAATGATACATTCATAGTTAACAATTTAAAAGTAAAAAAATAAATAAATAAAAATAAAAAATAATAATAATAATTTAAAAAATTTTGCAATTAAAAACATAAGAAAATTCTAACTTAGAATATATATATATTATTTCAGAAAATTCTAATATTGAAAAACAAAAAAGGAAAATATCTCATTTCATGAAAAATTAAAGTTAATATTGCTCTTGCTATAGGATGATTGTATTCTCAATTCACTTTTTTTAATATTTTAAATTTCTTTAAAGAGATTCATTTTCATATGCACATATATGTGCATATGAAAATGAAGAACGGTGTAGAATTTGATGGAATTAAAAAATTCTCCAGATAGAATGCCTTCTGCACGATTTTTAGAATTTGTTAGCACATATTAAAAAAATGAATTGTTTGAAAGTAAAATAGCAAACCAGGAAAAGTAAAAAAAGAATCATGCATATTTCCTTTTATTTGTATAGTGAAAATATTGTCTATAATTTACTTGTTGGTTAAACAGATTTAGTTCATCTATTTAAGCGCTCACTATCAAAGATGAACACTGAGCAGATATTCAATCACAGACAAGTATCATTCGAGACTGGAGTACTTACAGCATCGAAAGGTTACAGCAGAAATTCACTCATGGGAATCGGCGATTTTGTCTCCTTTTTGTACTGTTTAATTTTGTATCGACGATGGATCCCTAACAATAAACATGTGAACAGGCTCACCCCTGCCACAAGACCTATTATCAACAGGTGGTACTTGTAATTGGGTTTCTTGTAGACTGTCACGTCCATCCGCCGATGACAGCATGATGTTTCTGTCAATCGTACGCACACGTAAACGCCGGAGTCTCTCTCCTTCGCCTGAGGGATCGCGAAGTGGAGCTGGTTGTTGCTGGCCGACGTCTCCAGCAGGAAGCCGTCACTGCCGTTGTTTTTGTACCACCGGAGCAGTTCACTGCCCGTGAAATTGTCCACATTACACGAAAGGATCAGGCTCGCCTCTTCTGCGACTGTTTCTGCGAATCCAGGATGTATCCTCACTTGTTTCCAGTCGCAGGTGGTGTTGAGACAAACTGCCAAGGAGGAATTGTTTGAGAAGTCCCATTCCTTCACTGGCTGTGTGGGAACGGGTGTGGGAGTGTCTTCGCCGGATCCTTCTACTCCATTATCTGGATCCGGAATTTTTTTCGTTGTCTTTGGATTCTCTTTGGTCCTCTGAAGCTCGCTTGGAGTGTTGAAGAGTTTGACGGTCGAGGCTTCAACAATCAGACTGCTACCACCACTTCCTTCCTCCGTGGATAGAAGTTTCTCGATGTCTTTGTCGGTATTGACCTTGTCAACTGGTTCGGGGTCACCGTCACTCCATCCCTGTCTTACTCCGACGTCAGGAAGCTTGTCGAAGTCCTCATCGATGAGAACGATTCCCCTCCTATGTCTGCTCTTTCTGCTGTTTTGAAAAAATACCTCTACTACATCGACAGGAGGCTCCCGTACACCTGATTTTTCGGCACGTTGGTGGGATAGAAGTTGTATTGATGAAATCGATGACTTTACCAAAACTTCTGAGAACGTTGGTGAGATATTCGAGTCGTGTTCCGGGGAGCATGCGCAAAGAACACCGTTGCAAATCAGGAGTAAAAAGCAGGTGATTCCGCTGAGCATGACTGCCACGAACACCTCAGCGATCTTTTCTCAAGACGCGCCCCATCTGAGACTGAGTCGAAGCGCCAGAATTATCTGAAAACCACTCGACTCTTATCTAATATTTATTTTAATGATTTCATTTTTTATCTTGCATCCAACATTTCTCAAGGTCCACCTCAGAGGAAAAACGATGAGAAATAAATAAAATAAAATAAAAAATAAAAATAAAAAACTCTAACCGACGGTGAATAAATGTGTCATCCAATTCAGCCGCCAACAACTATATTGGTATTTATGGGGTGATTAGAGGCCGATCTGCTTCAGAATTCTCGCGATGAACGCATCATCGACGTTTGCAATCGCGGCGCTTCTTCAACTTTTTCTCGCAACTCATTGCGACATGAATAAATTAAGATGCGGATCCTGATAGCATCTCGGAGATGAACACGCTGACGGATTTTTTTATGTAAAAAAAATAGCCGAAATCTTCGCTTTTTTGGTGGATGTAAAGTGGAGTGGGTGTTTGTGATTGATGCATAAATTTTACCAAGAACAAAGATTGCATAGTTTAGTGAAAATAAAGTCCTTTATGTTTTTTTCCAAAACATTTATCTCTGTTCTCTTATTAAGTATAAATATTTAATGTTTTTATGTAAGACATTAAATTAAATGTTTTTAATTCACTGTGAAAATATATTAGTAACATTTACTTCAATCAAACTATCAAAATATCTTTATTCCTGATAATGAAATTGATCCCTTACTTAATGTAAACTAAATATTTTACCTTCAAATTGTTAAAAAATAATTTTGTTTTATTCATATTATATATATATATATGAATAAAACAAGATATATATATATATATATACTGTTGTGTAGAATTTCTCACAGTGCAGCCTTTTCATGTGTAGTTTTTTCACTTTCTTAAAAAGTGGTCTTGATCCATGCATAATCGCTAAGAGTAGAAGAAAAGTGTTAGCGTTAGTTGATATACCGACTTTTCTACATTCCCACAATGTATTTTTTATATTTAAGAAAAGTTTATTTTTCTATGATTTTTGAAAAAGTATTTTTCTTGCTTTCTTCAGTGTTTGAGTTTCCTTTTTTCCCAATACGTCATAGCTTGGAAAAGCACTAAAAAGCGCATTTGAAAATTTTTATCTTCTGTATTTAATAATTTAATAGATATAAATTTTCCGAACATTACATACCTCGTTCAATTCATTTTTAAGTAGTTTGTGCATGGGACTTCTTCTTATAATTCAAAACATTATTTTCAGGAAATATTAATGTTTTGTATTGCATACGCTTTCAGTGTGTTAAATATCATGAGTTCTTCTTTTCACTTCTGAACTGAAGCTTTCGTCAGAAATGATTTGATTTGTTCAATTCTTTTATTTATTTCGATATGCAGTCTACGAAAAATATCCAATGCATGTTCAGCTTCGGTTTCTATTGCCTTTATTTAAAGTTTTATTTTCAGTTCATAACTTAGTTAAAATTTGTTTTATTACATTCATTTTATTTTGTAGTTTCTACTGCAGAATTCATAGTTTTCCCATATAAAACGTAACTTTAGTCGGAAGTGATTTTCTTTATTATTTGGGTTTCTATTTGTTTTCATCTGCTACTTTGCAAAAATGCCTAAAGTATACGAGTATTCAATTGCATTGTATTCATGAAATGATTACTTTTTCAATTCAAAACTAGGCAGCGCCCCCGAAATATATGCGTATGTTTTCTCCTGCTGAAATCAAAGCTAAGTATGCATAAGTATGCATCGAATGAATAATTAATTTTCACATTATTGTATTATTATGAGTGAAAAGAATTTTGCATCAAAATATATTTAACTTCTTCCATTGTTAAAATACTGAGTACTATACTTCACTGAAAATAATTATTTTACGACGAATATTTTACTCTTGGTTTAGATTTTTATCAGCTAAAACTTATTAAATATATTCAAATACAATATTTTTTTTTAAAAAAAAAATGAGCTACTTTGGTGTTAGGTCCAATGATCTGATTAAAATTCTCGGCAAATCATTTTTTAAAACTCACTATTAAAATATCGATACAGATTTTTTTTATAAATACTAATCGAATATTGATACTTTTGTTTTTATTAATTTCGAAATGTATTATTTACACTAGAATAATTTAAATATGGTTTCAAAATAAGCAATTAATTACTTGTAATCAAGCTAATATTAATATTTTATTATAATAATGATATTGAAGTCATCTTTTCAGCTTTAGAGGGAAGACAACGAAGAGGACACCCCCCTCCAGCTCGCTACTCGAAGGGTAAGAATTGAAGCAGTCTTGGCCAATAACAAAGAATGATCTTAAAGCGGCATGAAATTCAAAAATAATTGTTATCGCTTATAACAATTAAGTAAGAAACTAACATTTTGTGGGATTCCTTATTGAAACTCATTACGTGGGCATTGTATGTGTCCCAATCAAAATTTATTTAAGAATCTCTCATAAGTTTGGAAAGCGTAGCAATGGACTCGCATCTCTTAAGAGTGAATAAAAAGTCAGCTATAAAAATGATTTTTTACAATTCTTTGATTGTGAGTTCATTCATTTGATATATTCTCGATTTAATGCATACTTTAATTCTTTGATTGAGAATACAGCATATCCTTTGAATTTCTTTTTTCCTCCGCCTGTTTATCTTTCTCGCCGCGTCTTGAGTGGGCATGAATGTGATCTTAAAAATTCGAAATGAGCAGGAGGAAAGCTTTCTGCTGTGCAAGGTGGTCAAAAATAATTCATCAGGTGTCAAATGAATGCACGAGAGATCAGTGAATGGTATACTGCATGGAAGAGAGCACATGATATTTCCAATATATGAATATTATAAACATAAAAATTCCTATTGAATCAATTACCCCATAATAACTCCCAATAAGAATATTGTATTTATCCTTTTTTGTCTCTACTACCATAAATTATTCCGTTAATTAATAATTTAAGAATTTAATATTAATTAACAGAAGTTTAGAATGTGCTTAGAATACTTCGTGAGATTTTTTTTTTCACTTTATATATTTTTACAGATTTCATAAAAATATTTAATACTTAAACGCTTACTATAAAAAATCTTTCTTAAATAAATATTTCTAAAAACAAAAAGCAAAACCAAATTTTACATCAAAATAATAGCCACTCTTTTGTGCATTTCTGCAATATATGAATGATTATATATAATGATTTATGACCGATTCATAGCATTAAATTATTTCATAAAATTTAATACAATGTTAAATTTTGAGAATGTACCTGTATTTATAAAGTTTAAAATAAACTAATTTAGCCGAGTCAATTTTATTTAATGAAAAACGATATTTTTACAGTTTACCTGGTATGGGTAAAATTTGTGTAAACTGGGAAGTGGAGCAGGCATATTGTTTCAACTAAGGTTCTTTTTAGTTTCTGTTTACAGTAACATCAAAACATTAGCAACCGAGAATTATTTATTCTTTAATGTTATTTAAACAAATTCAAAACATTCAGATATGTATACACACACACACACACACACACACTCACACACACACACACACACACACACACACACACACACTCACACACACACACACACACACACACTCACACACACACACACACACACACTCACACACACACACTCACACACACACACACACTCACACACACACACACACTCACACACACACACACACACACACACACACACACACACACACACACACACACACACACACACACACACACACACACACACACACACACACACACACACACACACACACACACACACACACACACACACACACACACACACACACACACACAATCACTTCCAAAAGTTAAGCACAAAGATGTAAAATGCAAAAAAATCAACAAATACTGCTTTGATTGACACAAAATTCGGAAGGAAAGTAACATATATATTTAAGCATATAATAAAATCAAAAATTATATACAGAAATGAAAACAATATAAAATTTTTGTACGCTGTCAGATAATGACATACTGGAGATTTAATCAGAGTTATGTATAAAGTGAAAATAAACAGTATAAAATGAAAAAAGGACATTAATACGGTATGTGATCCCCTCATTTGTATACAAAGTTTACACCTTGATACAATGCTTTCAATAAGGTGGTCAACCACCGAAGAATTAAGCAATAGCCATTCTTCTTGAAGAGCAATTTCCAGCTCCATAAGAGTCGCTGAAGGTGGGAAACGTGAAGATACAGCTCTGCCGAGAGTATCCCAAAGATTTTCAATGGGATTAAGGACGGGCGAATATGTTGGCTACTCCATACGTGCAATCCCTTCCCTCTCCAGGTAGTCATCGACGATGTCAGCTGTATAAAAGCGTGGGTTATCGTCCATTAAAATAAAAGTAGGGCCAACTGTGCAGCGTACAATCTCACAATGGATTCTAGGACCTCATCTCGATACCGGACAGCCGTCACAGAGCCCCATTTAAAGATGTGCATGTCGATGCGGTATCCTAATGAAATCCTTGCCCACACCATGCTTCTGCCTCGGAATGCGTGATGTTCGGCCATGTTTTGGGGCTGATTGCGTGTTCCTTGTCCCCACCATATCCTGTACGCTTGTCATCTGGCCCCAGAGCAAATCTTGACTCATCAATAAACATGACATTTCCCCAGTCAGACACAATCCAATTGACATGTTCCCGGCACCACTTCAATCGTGCGCCTCTTGATTGGACGCATAGACAAACATAAATTCGAGGTACATGGGCGTACAGTTCACTCATATATAATCTTCGGCGTACAGTAGCTGGATATATCACATTACCAATGGACGGTGTAACCACAGATGTCACATGTGTAGAGGTCACTCTGTGATTCCACTTGTCTAAAATCGCAATATACCGACCTTCCGCGGGGTTTGCAACCCTTAGCCGACCGGCTACGGGCCTTCGGACAACTGTTTGCGTGATTTGGAATTGTTTTCATAAACGTGAAATTACAGAAGGATAAACGCCGAAGAAAAGAGCAACATCTGAGATCGACTGTTCTGCTTCAATACGTCCCAAAGCCAGAACGATTGGCTGTTACCTAACATATTTGCATACTTCAATCTACCGCTGCAGCGATTTGCATCCTCTTCAATTCGGATTGGCTTAGCATTTTCATCTCCGTGCTTAACTTTTGGAAGTGAGTATATGTATATATATGCATGCTTGGGCATTGAGTCAAATAAAGTTTGATACAGATGGAATTGTGCTCATGCAATACAATATAAAATTCATCTTCTATAATGTCATATGGTTACGAGAAATTCTCTCATTAATAATCGACTAGACGTTTCTGTTGATGCGAAATCTGGGAAATGTGTGGGCAAGGGCAGCAACTAAATATTTTGTGAATGAAGAAAAGTTCACACAGTGGCGTACTCTATCTTTCTGTAACCAGCTTTCGTACGCTATCCTGCTGATACGCAGTGCTTCGTAAGGCTCGAATGAAGTATAAAGCATTGTCCCTAATACAATAAAAGTGTGACGGGTAGTATTTGCTATACATGTAAATAAGTAGTGATCAAAACTCAATTTCAGCGGCATCCCTTACCTTCGCTTCTGGTTATGAGATAGCATTTTAGAATTTGAAAAGACGATGGCAATGTGAATTTTCCTTGATTATAGTAAAAAAAAAAAAAAAAAAAAAAAAAAAAAAAAGATGCAAGCATCATGATTTAAAATATACCACGATTTGCTTGATAAACGACACCACACCTTTTCTGTATCCAAGTTAGTCTAGATTACACTACCGATAATGTTTTTGCCCATGATATGGCTTCAAGAGTATCCGAAGACGTCGTCGGTGAGTTACTAGTCCATGCCTCTGCAAACGTCATCGATTTGCTCGTGGTGACACTCCTCAACATTTAAGAATCTAATTTCCTTACTCAGAGCTGTACTAATTTATTAATTTTAAAAGTAGCACGTCTGTATTCTTGTTTGTCAGTGGTAATCGTTTGCTGAGAGTCAATTCGGCATTCCGCATGACAATTTTGAAGCCAGTGTTTTCATATTCTGCAGACAATCACGGTATCTGCGCAAGCATTAGTACGGAGATACAATAAAGCCGAATCTTCGTATTCAATAATTCATTCTCTATCAATGTATAAACAAAATTCAAATGCAAATTGCACATGAAAAATTTTTTCATTTAAATGATTTGTAGCCTACATAGGTGTTTTGAAAACTAATAATTTACATATAGCAGCATCTTCTTTCTATGCTGAAACTCTCACGTGTGCCATCTTGATTATAAATAATTTTAGTAAGCAGTTATAAATAAATAATATATATATATATATATATATATATATATATATATATATATATATATATATATATATATATATATATATATATATATAAACTGCACAGAGTCAATGAGAGTAACGATGGTGTTTGAAGTAATAGTTCTCCATTCCCTGTCAACCATTTGTCAAAGTGTGTCTTCTAAAGGTGGCAGTTGCAGGATCTGTAAATGGGGTTCAATCATATTCCAATTTTGTTCGATTGGTGAGAGATCTGGAGAGCATAATGACAAAGAAAACAGCTGATACCTTATGATACCTTACAGGGAATGTTGGCTGATGAAAGCAATGTGTGGTCGGATGTTATCCTTCTGATAAAGGGCATTGGGCACCCCTTGAAGGAAAGGAAGTGTCACCGGCCGTACATCATCTGTGTAATGTTGGATTGTAATAGTGCCTTGAATACGAACTACAGGTGACCTGCAATCGTACGCAATGGTTCCTCAATCATTGATGCCGCATTGCCACGTGGTGGATCGTTCCACAATTGCCGCAAGATAAGACCTCTTTCCATGTCGACGCCATTCTCTTACACGATGGCTGTCACTGAAGAAATAGTAGCATGACTCGTTTGAGACGACGAACCTGTGCCACTCCGTCGTTAACATTGCTCTATTCCGGCTCCATTCCATATGTTGTCACTAGCAACCAATCGTTGGCAACTGGTTCTGCATACAGGGAGTCTTATATACGCTGCAAAATTTCAGTAGACATGCTTTGCGGAGCCGCAACCGCAAAGCATGCCTACTGATTGCCCCACCGGTACCCCGAAAATGTTCCCTAGTTCCTTGTTTCAACCATTTTCGTCACAGTTGGTGCACTGTGGGCACGTCAAAGTGTCTTTCAGCTGCGATTTGCTGTAAGAACCATGTTACCCTTCTCTGTCCGATCACCATATCTTTCATAAACTCATCTGTTTGCAGGAACTGACTTCAATTATTTTCTACGAAGCAATAATGGCTGGAATCTTGCCCCCTCTGCTGGTTCCTCGCCTTATGTCTTATACTATGTGCGCTAGAGAGCTGCGCATTTCATTTCTTTTGCATAACTCAGACGCGTCTACCTGAAATTTGCATAATTTTCTGGCCACTTCTTTTTTGTGTTGCATTTTTAATGTCGAGCGGTGCGTACACACACACACACACACACACACTTATTTATTTATATCTTAGACGCTCTCGTTATTACAAATCTCTAATTTACGAATACTGACGTTCGTACGAACTAGTGTCAAGTACGTCCCTTAAAAACATTGACCCAGTGATTATTTTAAATTCCATTTAAGAACCAAAATTTTGAAATATATATATATATATATATATATATATATATATATATATATATATATATATATATATATATATATATATATATATATATATATATATATATTTGCAAAATTTCGTTTTTTAAAAAAATAACTTTATTTTCCCTTTTTTTAATTTTAATTTTATTTTATGGCCTGAAATTCATTTTTAGTTCTCATTTTTACATGGTGCCTAGAATTTTATGCATTCTCGAGCAACGAAGAGACATTTGCAGGCAGTCTAGATTTTGTTCAAAAAGTTATCAGATATTTGATAAGAAAGTTCATCTTGTTCCTGTTCATCCCGATCGTAAGAATAGAGAGAGGAAAAATAACTGTTCTTTCTTGATGATACATTAAAATATAAAAGGGCAAAATCTCTTTAAAAGTTTGAGCTGTGCAATTCTGTAGTTGATTTGTTTTATTTCAGCAACTTAATTTAGGAAGTTTCATTTACCGAAAGTGACATTGAGGCGATTTTGTTGAAGATTTTATGCAGTTGAAGAAATGAATTTTTTATGAGATGAAGTAAAAAAGAAATGTCTAAAAGAAGTAGGTAAAAAATATTAAAGAGACAAAAATCCAAAAAAATATGGAATTCTAAAGAAAAATCTCTCAACCATTAAAAACTTGGGTAAGAATCGTTGAAATAGAAATAGTAACGGCAAAAACGCTCCCTCTTGTAAATATATTCGGAATCTAGAAGCTGTTTCCACTCTTGCAGCAGCAACTGCTTCGAAAGTTTCATTCGCCGCTGCTCTCTGCCACCTTCCAGGTAACGCAGTCGACTTACCAGACTCTCAAATTTCAATCTACTTCAAAGCATTTTTGGACACTGAGCCGTTTGGCAATCCTTCAAACGACGATACGTATGAAATGCAGATAAGCGATTGTTGACGCTTTGATTAAAGAATTTAATCAATCAATAAAACTCGATCTTCTTTACACTAAGGTTAGGATTAACCATGACAACGGTACGTAGAGTGACCTTTTAGTTCTGATTACGTGTAGAAACACGTAATCACGTAATACAAATGACTAATTTTTGTAAAGAATGCTTAAAAATCGCTGTGTTTTATAATCAAAACGTCAACAATTTCTTATCGCAGAAATTGTTTTCCCACTGTCCAATTAATGCATGTCTCTTGAGCAGAGAGAGTTCTTCATGTCTTGCTATGTCTACCTCAACACCCATATACGTTCAATGAATAATATAAGACATATTAACTTGACTTAAAATAACTTACAAATTTTGTGTACATTCAACTATCTAAGTTGTGTAATTAATAAAATCAGCGTTACACCTTCATCAGAGGTTACGAAAATCAATACTAAATTCAAAACAAACAACAAAACCGATAACATTTGCTGTTTAACATCAATAGATCAAGGTGGCTTCCATTTCGAAATTTGAAAAATGAAATTTATTCTCTCTCTGAATAAAATACTTGACCAAGTTTTACTTATTTAAATTTTACTTTTCACGCATAAATGGGTGAATATTTGTTCATATCAAATGTTACTAGTTTACTTTGTATCAAATTGAATAGTTGATTTGCCTTAAAATTCTACGTAAGCATATTTAATTGACACCATGCAATTTACTGCCTGAAATATTATTCCATTATACACAAACAATCGATCATCGAAGCGAATGTGCTGCTGGTAGAGGAATGGCTAACGTTCTTATCTGCAGTTCAATAGTTAGTTCCTGGGTTCGAATCTCATATTGGGTTTGAATGCTTGTTATTGTTCAGAATTCACTTTAAGTCGTAGGTCCCAATCTGATAAGCCCTCGTGTGGTAAAAAAGGCATAGGGTGACAAATTAAACCATTGAAGCAATTGTTAATCAGTTTCCACCAGAAATAAACTTTTCCAGCAAAAGGTAATTATTCAATTTACAAAATGTTTGTGTAATTTTTTTAGTAGTTTCTGAAAATGTAATTATTTTTAAGCAATACACAACGCAAATACTTATGAGTGTAATTGTGACTTTTTTCCCGTCACGATGATTATCGTACAGGGATATAGGGGTGTAGTGACTCATCATGACTTCTCTAAGAAACTGTGGTGACTCATCACATCTTTTCTGAGAAACTCTTGACCTTTTACAAAACACTTGAATTCGCGAAGTAAAATTGAAAATTGCGAAGTGAAGCTAAATACTTGTCTATCAAATTTCTGTGCCAATGGTATTAACTTCATGAAATGTACCCAACCAATCAGTACACTTTGTAGGCGCGATTTATATATACTCTCAGTGATATTTGAAACGAACATAGAACACTTACTCTCTTAACTTCATGCTAAGAGGATGCACTGTTTCATAGTTTTCCTAAATTTCTTTGTTTCTATGTAACTTGTGTTGTCTGCAATAAATGTAAATAACATTTATTGCAGACAACACTGCCTTCTGAAAAAAGTTAAACATCAACTAAATTACACCATAGGGGAATCGTACCCAACTTAACAGTCAAAGGTTGTTTTGTAAAGTCTTTAACCATCCGTTAGATTTGTTTTCCGAGATTCATATAAAAAAATATAAAAAGACTCTTTTTCCACTTATCACAAAAGAAAAAGGTGTTAAAATTTCCGAGCTCTCATCTCCGATGGACATGCGTGATGAAAGCGTTCGTCTCTCATTTGTTCATAGGAGTTGGGATCGAATCATTTACTCCCAGTGAAAAAATTTTATACAAGAAGTTAGAAGAAAAAGTAACTTTTTGAGAACTTATTAATCAAAAGATTTATAATATCCATGGACTTAATCAATATCATAATTTTTCATAGACATTTACATGTCATAACTGGGGCATCATGTGAAAAAATTAGGATTCACAAGGAACATAGTGAATCTACTGCATTCATTAAGTTTTATTGATAATATCTCATGAACTTACCTTTCTGGAATCTCCTTGAAATACTGATCCATAAATCAAGATACATAAACATCAATATAATTTGGAGCATAATTTTAAACTAAAATGTAAAATTATCTCAAATGCATGAAAATGAAACTGGCCAATATAATGTTTGAAAATATTTTTAAATATTTTCTTCATTTACACATCCGCAAGATTTATTGCACAAAATATTGATATAGCACTATAAATCTTGACCAAAGTATAAAATTTAAAAAGAAATCATAATAATCGAAAGCACGATTTTTGTATTTATCAAAATGAAAATACAAAAGTAAGAAGATTTTCTCTTATGGTAAGCTCCACCAGTAATTCCATTATCTGACCCCCACATTCCTCTTCTTTTTTTCCCTCTTCCACATATGAATCTCCTTACACGAAGTGTTTTATTTTCAACATGATATGATAATTAATAAATTTACAATATATTTTCCCGAATCAAATTAAAATTTATACAAAAAATTTGAATGTTTTGGGAAATTTTGTTTGTTTTAGTAATTACTTACCTCCTCTCTCCAAGATATGCCAGGTGAATAACAGCCAAGCTGGCAACCGAATGGTTAGCGCGCTCTTGCCTTCGGTTCTACAGTTCGTGGGTTCGAATCCCACCTTGGACATGGATGTATGTAGTGGTTCGGAATCCACTTTAAACCGTAGGTTCTGGTCTAATTAGCTCTTATGTGCAAAAAAAGGACCGTTGATCGACAAACAAACCAAATCAAACCATGTGAATAACAGACCTTATTTTCCACCCCCCTTGTTATCACACACACGCCACTGCTTCCTGCCGAATTCTCTCTATCATTATAATAAACTTCTGATATAACTCAAGCAGGTTTGGTAATGTTCTTTCCCATCATTGGTGCAGTTGTCTAAATTCGGTTGCAAAAGTTTTCTGCAGTGGGGGCTTCAAAAATCGCATATTCAAACTGCATGGAATCATCAATATAATTAATCTATACTGAGTGACCCATTTTTTGGCATGTTAAAAGTTCTGCAAATGGTAGTGGTGTGGAAAATAGAGTCCCAGTCAGGGGAATCCCTGCGTCACTCATCTGTGGTTCAAAATTATGAGTCAGTTGACAATATTTAGCAGGTTTGATCGCCAGGAAAGACAGCTATAAAATATATCATATAACAAAATATCGATATTAAAGCGATATTGTTTGCGGAGACCAAAATAAAAATACACACAAAACGAAACGCGGGAATAAAAATTCTACATGATATCTAATATTATAAATTAAAAGATAAATGTTTCCAAATTTTAGTTATTTCTGATATAGTTTATTGATTTGTTATTCCTAAGACTATTTTATATTTGTTTTACCTGTTTGTAAGTTTCGATCATGTTGACGCTGCAAAGATTTTTGTTGCATTATCTTGAACAATGATAAACTATACGTTTTTATTGTTATTCTTAAAATCTAATCAGAAATGACATTATTTGAGCTTATTGCAAAGTTAAATTTGTAAATGAATTTCAATTTAATTTTATGCTTTTCATATTTTTTTTTAATTATCTTTATTTTGGACTAAAATGACGGACTTGTTGGAAGCTATTTGCAAATGTAATCTATGGTAATTATTTTCTCATTTATTCATATCAGTATTTTTTAAACTTTTTCTTTAAATTAGTTTATTTATTTTCAAAATTATGTGTTTAATAGTTAGTTTAACTTTAAAAATATCCTGTTTACATATTTGTATATATTTTTTCTAAAGGGCCATTGTAAAACTACAAAACATTAGAATTTTTAAACTTAGAAAAATTAAATTCAAATGTGTAAAATTAAATTCAAATTTTACACCATAAATTAAATTCAAAAATATTTATTTATTTGGTAAAACATTTTTGATAAATCCATTGATTTTAAACAGAATGATACAAATTAATATTACATAAAAGTATGACATTGGCGAGATTTCGTGCTCCGCAAGGTGAGACCGTAATACTCAGTTTACCCTTCAAATGAGTATGCATAATTACATGAATGTAAACAAATTATATAATTGTACATAATAAATAATTTTTTTCAACGAGATGTGATATGAATGTCTAAATAATGTTGACCACTTTTAAAAAGTAAATAATAAACATATAGAGATTTTAATAAAAAATATAAAAAATAAACTTTAAATAAAAATTGAAAACATAAATTTTTATGCGTGAATTGAGTTTTTTATAAATTTTATTTTCATTTAATTTAGTTGCAAAATATTCTTGATCATTCCAATATAAACATTTGAATTGTCAGAAGAAAAAAGTTACTGAAAATAATAAGTTACAAATATTCTATTGAAAGGATTATATGACTATTGTCTCGTATGTTTGTATAGGTGTACATACACCAACATATATATATTTTTATGGAGGTAGTGATTGTTCTAAACAGAATATTCTGCTATTATTTGTTATCTTTGGCAATGCTTGATAGATATGACACCAACAATAAATATATAACATTTATAAAAAAAAAAATTTTTTTTCTGTTTTCTTGTTTGTTTCTTTCAAAAGAATTTTCAATGTACATTGTTATATGTTTTGCTTCTTGAACTTTTAAGAGATACAAACTTTAGTTTCCTACAATTACTTTAAGTGCAAAAGTTAAAAATTTTATCTCATCAAACCAACAATAGGTAAACAGAAAAATTATCATAAAATTTGAGTACCATTCTACCAAATAATTCTCAGTATATATTTTAATCTCGTTGTGACTCGTAGTTCCATCAAATAGTCTTCAGTTTTATATCATAATTTTTTTAGGTGTATGCAAAAATTTCATTTGTGAGTTTTTTATCAATCATTACTTAATTTGCATATGTTTGTAGAATGCTGCCTCATTTTTAGTTAACTTCACACATTCATATATATTCTTATATATATAATGCAAACTAATTGAATGGTATATTTTAAACTTCTCAGCAGAACTATTTTATATGAATTGGAATACATATCATATGTTGTTGAAACAATAAACATTGTTGCCACTTAGCCTTCCTGGGGTAAATTTTCACATTTTGAAAACTTTTGAAGTTGAAATTTTAATTTAAAAAATCATATTTTAAGAGAAATTGTCTGTTAATTTAATGCTTCTTTTCAGTCAATATATTAAAATTATACATTTACAGGAACCACTTGGAGCTAGTTTTATGTGAAATTTAATTGGTCTTTAAAGTGAAATTTATCTCCTCATCACACATTCTATACATTGCTGTGATGATCTCATCACATATTGCTGTGATGAGACTTATGATCTCTCTTTCAAGACTCTATACTGAATGTCTCTCATTATTAGGGATTCTCTTATTGTCAATGACAGAATAGTATTAAACATGGAAAATTATGAATATGTTAACATAATCCAGTTTTATTTTGGATATGTTGAAACATGAAAAGCTCTCCTCATAGCTAATTAATGAATTACCAAAATTTTCTAGAGTAGAGAACTAATCAGAATTTTACTGTACTTAAAGAAAGTAAAATTGTTTAATTCAAATATATCTTTGACAATCCCTGTCTATCTATATAACAATCCCTATCTATAATAAGTTATCTGTGAACTGTAAAATGTAAGGAAAAATAATCAAATTTTGAGTCTACTGTAAAAATATATAGTTTTCTAATGGAAATTAACATATCTCAATGAAAAATTACAGAGTTAAAAAAATTTATTGTAAAATTGACCATCGATAATTTTAATTTGAAAATTCTATGTTGGCAATTTTTTTAAGGGGTAACCTTTGCATGTATTTGGTACCATACATTTTTTTTTTCATCAATTTATCACTGACTTCTGGATTATCTTAAAATGAATGATTTCTTATAAACTACTGAGAAAACTTCTTATTAGAATCACTTTAACATTAATAGAATCAACAAATCTTATACTTTGAAGTATGTATATAATTCAGTTTGTTTATTTCACAATTTGTGAATACTTTAAATTTATTTTTGAAATACAATCATCTAAAAATTAAAAAATCAAAATTTTTATCTTAAAGCAAAATAGTTTATCAAAGATGTTTCTCTTTTTTAATCATTTATGAAAGTCTTCATTTTGGTACAAATATATCTTTCATAAACATGGCATGTGATGAAATTTATTTAATAATTTTTTAATACATTTACTTTAACATGTTTTTATCATTCTATGAAATGCTGAGATAGTCAATGGTTTGATAACATTTTATATACTATTAATTATGCATATATGAAATGGATGTTTGTTTGATATTAATGTATCATAGAAAGAATGATCCATTTTTAAACTACAAGTAATTGCATCTACTTTTCCTTTTATAATAGCTAACTTTTGTGCATTAACTTTTCTATATGTGTTGAATAATGTTATAATATTGTTTAATAACAATTCTATTAACAATTTTTTTTCCTAATGCCTATATTTTCTGTTACATAAACTTTTAGATTGTAAAATTTCATAATCAGGATTGATTAGTATTTTAAGATTTTTTGCTTTTTATCTCATTTCCCCCTTAAATATGCCAGTTTAATCTTTTTAAATCTTGAATTGTATGAATCAAATCTTTTTAATATTCTCCTTTCTCTAAATATATTCAATATTTTCCTTTTACAGTTTAAAATATTTATTGTAAATAAATATAACACATTTTCAATTCCAGTAAACTCTTGATTATCTGCAGTGTCTAAATTAAAAAAAAAAATAATAATAATAATTTTTAACAACAAAGTAGTTTAGAGCAAAAACATTTTATTGATTTCCTGAGGAAATTTGTGACAAAAGTTTTATATGGTGAATAATTTCATTATTCCTCAAGTTATAATTTACTGTCTTAGTTTGAATGTTTAAATAGTTCAAATGCATATTTCATTTGATTTGCTTCTTACCTTAATTTTTTTTACTATCCATGAAAATCTCATACACAATATTTGTGCTACTCAGTTCCTCAAGTAATCAGTGTTTATTATACTTTTAATACAGTCAGCTCTTTTATATTAAATTTATAAATATTTTCAGCATTTTTTAACTAAAACTTGTTATTTCTGACAGTTTAGAAGAGTTTATGCTATCCTAAACAATCTATTTATCTAAAAATAAATATAGAATTTTTGAATGAATCCCACGAGTTTGATGAATGCAAAGGCACCAGGCCAACATATTATTGTGCCAAAATGGATTAACTCAGCAATTCTATTACTTATTTGTGTGTGTGAGTTTTTTTGTAGTTTTAGTAACCTTTGAAGTTTATGGTGTGTTGTATTATTCAAAACTAATTTTTAATTGATTGTGTATGAAATTTTAATTATTTTTGTACAATTTGAAAGTTAATTAGAAGTTATTAAGATGTTTTAATTTCATAAAGTTGTTTAATTTGTAATATATAGTTCTTGTTGTTGTTATTAATCCTTCATGAGAAAATAATTTATAATTTTGAAGCATTTTCAAAACTGAGTTTTTAACTTGGGGCATAATGGAAACTGATATCTGTTAAAAGTTTTGGTTAATTAGAATCTGAATTTTTATAAAAGGGAATATGTTATTTATGTTATTGATTTACCTTTATTACTCCATTATTCTCTCGTACTAAATTGCATTGCAACAGATGTTTTTTTAAGTTGGGTGCCATTGTGGGTTTAATTAGAAATCTCATTTTAAAATGAAATTATATATTTGTTGTTTAATAATTGTTAATATTTACTTGATGTTATGTATGATGTATTTTTAAAGTGTTTATAACCTTTTTATTAATCAAAAGAAAATAACTAAAAAATGAATTATGTATACTTTACTGACCAAGTATGAATAGTAGTATGGTGATTTGTTTTAGATTTGTTTTGTAAAATATGTGTGCAATTAAGTTTATAGTAAGTACATATAAGGAAACACTTAAAATTTCAATATTTGGTAACAAAAATACTGTGAGATTTAG
Organism: Latrodectus elegans; assembly: GCA_030067965.1. NCBI lineage: Eukaryota > Metazoa > Arthropoda > Arachnida > Araneae > Theridiidae > Latrodectus > Latrodectus elegans. The sequence continues at coordinate 1,298,712 of CM057822.1, forward strand.
AGATTCAAATTTTAGATTTGTGTGGTAACTGTGCAATACTTGACAGAAATATTGAGAAATCATGCCAAACTTTGCATGCTTGTAGGATTCTACCAATTTTTTTACTATCTTAATATTAGCTGTCAGAGATCATTTTAAAAGTTAATTAAATTTGAAAAAAAACCCCAACAAAGTTATTAGAAAATTTAACCTGCTCTATTTACTGGGCACTATTAAGTAAAATATCACTTTACATTGTTATGAAAACTTACCAAGATAATTTTACTTGCTTATAATTCTATTTTTCTCTCTGTAAACTCTGGCACGACAGTCCATGTGAGCCAAGCCTTACAGTGCCCATCTCTGTTTTCCTAACTGAGAGGCCATAGGGTGTGACGCATATGTCCCTATTAGGTGGTAACCCTAACGCGAAAACGCCCAGTATTTAGTTCCCAAGCATGCTTGGTACTCAGTTTATTGACCCACTGAAGGGATGAAAGGCCGAGTCGACTTTGCCCATCCCGAGGATCGAACCTTGGACCTGTGAATTGGGAACGTGAAAGGCTGCCACTAAGTCACCAGGCTTCTAATTCTATTTTTATATATTTATTCTGAGAACTTTTATTAAAATTTGAACCATGGTTATTTACATCTTTGTTTTTACAGGAAACTAAAGATGTTTATAAATAATGGATGGAACATCAATTACAAGATTCCAGAGACTGATGGTTGTACTATTCTTCATATTATTGCTGGAACTGAAACAACTTCTGAAAAGAATGAGATTCTGACCTTATTGCTGGAAATGGGAGCTGATCCAAATGCAAGGTAAATATTCTTCCTGATTATATTACTCTTTGGTAATATGTCTGTGCTATTATATTCTTCATTTATTATTATCTTACATTTTGGGGAATTTTTGTGTCCTGTAATTCACATAGAAATAAGCAGTGAAAGTTTATACACTTAGTGAATAAATTTGAATACCTTTGAAAGTATAAAGGCTGTATTTTGTGGAAACATAATAAACAAATTCAAAATTCCATAGAAATGTCTTCTTAACATAAATATTTTATTAAATTAAATGTTAAATGGCTTCCCTGTGAACAATAGAATTTTAAACTCTTGTTCCATATCTTATATTATATACTATCTAAGTAATAAGCAAAAGGTATAGGATGAAAACAATTCAAAAATAAATTATAGCTGATAAATATTGAAAAATGTACTTATTTCACAAATCTACTTATAGTTACTAAAAAAAAAATCTATGCTTTATACTATGTACAATTATCAAAATGTTAAATTGACTGAAAAAAAATTAATTTTACATCTTATTTTTGGTAAACAAAATTATTAATGCAAACTGTATCATGTGTACTATTTGATGCAATCATAATCTGATTCTTCATTGTCCAAACTAAAAATATTTAGCAAATCTAGATTTAAATTAAAATTTATAATTGTTCAAGTTTACTTTTTTTTACATCTTAATATTAATGTACTTTATGTACATTCTTACTATCCACATATGTAATTCTAGCATTTGAATTCTGGTGTTAATCATTATCAGTTGCCTTCACCTGGCAACCCTTGTTTAAAGAAACAACAGATAACTTATTGCCTTATGAGTTGCCCTCATTCATAAATAAGGGAAGTTAAAGAATTAGTGATGAGTGAAAAATTTTGTGGGTATTAGAAGTGATTTTAGCTACAATTAAACAAAGTCTTTTTAAAGACAAAAACTAAACCTTTTTTTTTATTTCTTTCTGGAATGCTTGGGGTTTAACAAATGACAAGTTTATTGAATTTAAGGATATTATTTTAAATAATGATTTAGTTGTGGGATGGGTATTGCTAACAATGGTATTGCCACATATAAAGAGGAATATTTTAACTGAACTGAATACCAAAAATTTCTGATAAAGTTCTCAAGACAAATGGCTTCTAGAAATACTGTTTTTGATAAACTCTCTTTCTGAAGGCAAAACTAATTCTCTCCCACCAGATGACCTGAAGATAAATAACAATTTATACAAATGCATATTTAAAGATGAGAGACATGACTTGATGGTATTCTTCTTGTAAAATTCTCTAAATAATAAATCTGACTTTAATAGTATTCTGCTTAATTGAAATAGAAAATCACTTATGCTTTGAGAATTTAATGCAACTGCCACTCTCAGGGGTTTTTTGGCAACAGGCTGTATTGGTAGTATAATTGAGAATCTTATTGACTTTAAACCTTGCAATTTTATTACAACGAAATTCTCCAACATTCTTGTTCTTCATTTGGAAGTGTTTCTCATTCTGATTTACTTTTAAACACTCAACTTTGTTAAGTAAAGTGTAATTAACTAATTGTTATTCCAGGTACTGCTGGACATAGGATTCGACTTTGTAGCTTTATAAAATATTGATCTCCTTTAGAAAGCCTAGACAGATTTACTTACTTAAAAAAAAATGAAATACAGGAGAGGGTTTGTAACAATTTACTTAGTGAGGATCGCATACCTTTGTCTAAAGTACAGATTATTTAAAAAGAATATATTGATATTAAGCCTTTTTCATATAAAAGCTTCGTGGAAAAATTGGACTTTAGAAGAGATGGTATAAATGCTTATGAATTTTTGTCGCAGATGAGCTATAAAAGAATTCAGAAGTTAACCAATAAAGAAAGGTTCTAAAGACCTTATACTGATGAGGATGTCTCACATGCCTTTTTGTGGGAACTTTGTGAAAGTAAAGCAACTTCAGACCTAATATTAAAACAAGAAAAAGTGATCTGAAATTGCAACACAATAATTCATCATATTTTGAACAACATTTTAATGTAATTTCTATCATATGCAGGTATTAATGGTATACTTTGATGAATGAAGTATACCATTAATGATACTTCATTCATCCTGAATGAAGTATCATTAATGGAATGGTATACTTTGATAAGGAGCTAAAGTGTAGACTCTAAAGGAATCTTACCAAAGTTTCTGATAGATCTAGGAGATTCTGTTAAACTAACTTTGTTAGCCTTTATTAAACAGATGTGGAAAAATGGCCTGCCAAGTGCTTGGAAAAAGGCTATAATTGTACCAATTCTTAAGCCTGACAAACAGGTAGAAAATATTTACAGCAAGCACCCAATTTTTCTTATTAATATAACATGTAAGTTAACTGAAAGAATGATTGCTAACAAAATTGGACAATTATGTGCTAGAAGAAATAGGAAGAATTTCTGTTAGACAAGTTGGTTTTCAGACAAACAAATCTTATATGATAAAAGATGGTTTTGAAAGAAAGCAAGATATCCTTTCTGTGCTTTTAAACTTTAAAAATGTATTTGACTGAGGTTGGAGAGTTGTATTGCTTAGAAAACTGTTTTCCTCTAGCATTTCTGGCAGCTTATTTAAATAGATTAAGAGTTTTCTTAATCAAAGATTTATTTGTATTAGGTATACTGTCTGGCTTTATACAAATAAGACAGGTTTGTCATGTGAAGCAGTGTTGAGACCAATTTTTTTAATCTTATGATTAATGATTTTATAAATTTTTTCCCGACTTAAATATTTTTGCTGACGACATGGGGATGATAAATATATCTATTATGGGGGCTATAAAATCTGATATATTTGGCTTGGCTGCTTTAACAAGCTTTACATATTCTTCATATTTGGACTTATGTGAACAATATGTCCATTAATACTAATAAGACTACCTTCCAGTTGCTTTCTCTCAATATAAAATATCATGACATCCAATTTCATTATAATAAAAAAGTTCTATTACAGACATTTGATGCTGTTACTTGGGCATTCTTTTAAATTAATAAAGAAGAAACATATCGATTCAGTGATTAATAGAGATTCGAGATCTACACATTTAGTTGATGTCATATGGGACTCAACTCAAGATGTATCAGTACTGCCTATAAGTGTTATGTTTGACAAGTTGTTGAATATGGAAATAAGGTTTTTATAACTTCTTCGGACAGATAGACTTAAACTTTTCGGAAGCAGCATGCTGTGATTAATCATTTGTGGGACCAAATCAACCTCTATAGTTGTAATGGAACCATTGAGTAAAAGAAGTGCCCTAAACCTTGTTGGATAGATATTAAGAGAAGAATTAACTTCATATATTATTATAAACCTTTAAATGAGAGATTAAAAACCCGTTAGTCAGTCCTTTCAACTGTTCATGATCTTTAGGACACTTATGATATTCTTACACACAACTGCTCAGATTTCTGCCAGGAATTTAACCATATTATGAGTCAAATGATGATGGAGAGCCAACATGATCTTGTTTGGAATATTGATAAATAGTTTTTTTTATACGAGATGACTTTTAAAATGTGATGTCCTTCCTATACATTCCCTCTTGACAAATGGTTCTACATGTACACAGATGGTACAGCAAACAATGCTATTAAAAATGCTGGTGCCTATTAAACTGCTTTCAGTATTAGTTGTCCTGTTGAGAAGTATTAGGACAACTTTGTCGGTGTGATATCAGCAACATATCATTTGCGATTTATAATTTGGAAATTTGTTTTGGAAACAATATTCAGATTTTTTCAAGATATAATGAAATGAAAGTTAATTGAACTTAAAAGGTCTAGGGAAAACATTGCCCTCTTGTGGATTTTCAGCCATTGGGCAGTTTTGGAAAACTATCAGTTTCTCAAAATGTCACAATAGCTTCAGAGGATTGCTAAAGCAAAATCTCTTATGCCACAATCTGATTCTCTTATGTCTCAGTTTAACATCAAAAGAATCATTTGCAGTAAAATAAAATAGGTATTCCTTATAAAGTAATGCAGCGGTTGGTAAGAAGTGGAATGTCTTGGTTAATAAAACTACTAGAGTTTCCAGTTCCATGCTTCAATCTGTTGAGTTGCTTGTGCTCTTTTGCTTACTGGACATGAAGCATTTACATCTTGTTGAAGTCAGCCCTCTGTGCCATCAGGAGAATATGGTTGATGATAGTCTCAGGCATTTTTCCACTGTTTTATTAAAGTTTCTGCAGATGCTAATTAAAATTTTTTTGATTCTTTATCATAACATTGGGCTGCGTGTCTGTTAATGGCAAAGATGCCAAAGATAGAATAAAAGAAAAAGCATTTAAATTCTTGATATTAATATTTTAACATTTTTTCACTTTTTATTTATTTTCAAATTATAGTAAAATAATTTTAAGTATATATTAATGATTCTTCTTAAAAATATAATTTTGGCATATAAATATTATGCTATTTTTTCTCAAAATTATCGTAATAATTTTCTAAAATATTTTATCTGAGTTCTTCTTTGAAATACAATATTACATTATACAATATTAATTTTCAGGATAATAATAAATTTTTAAAATTTAAAAGCAGAATTTTCCTTTTAGTATACTTATATTATCCTCTATAATTAAAACAAAATACTTATATGATGGTTTGATTTGAAAAAATAGTTTATAAAAATTCAAAAATATTTTAATCTTTTGGTGCAAAATCTGGTAAAGCTTTTTGTGTTTGATTTTAGTTTTTTGTCTCATATTTTCTGGAAGTACAGTAGTAAACTTAAAAATAGCCTGCTCATTTAATCCTTTTGAAAGTTGTTTTTAGAATTTAATTAATCTTTTGATAACTTAATTTTTAAAATCGCTTTTAAAAACAAGATTCAGAAATTATTTTAATGAAATGTACAGTAGAGACTTGATATTATGAACCTCTAATTTATAAATACTCGCCATTTTATGAACCAACAACTGGTCTTAAACCTGCTCTCATAGATGCAATGATAATTTTAGTTTCCATTTACTATTTGAAACTTTGAAGTCTTTCCTTTACTTGTTCATTTAAATGCATTTTTCATTTCCATTTATTTATTCATCATTTGATTTTTTTTAAATCTATTTTTCTTTTTTCTTTTATGATTGAAAAAGTCACACTAACATTTTTATTGGAATAAAGAATTAGAATCACAAAATTGAAAAAATAGGAAAATGTATTTTTAAAAATGTAATTTTTAAAGTGACTACATTTTTCCATCAGTATTGAATTTTCAATGAAATTAATTTTTCCACTAAAATGAATTTAAGAATTACTTTTTAGTGTGAATTTTATTTTTTATGTGTTTCATATACAGTGCATGCTGTATAATTTTTTCTACATATGAAGAACTACCAGTTACTCTTTCTTTTTACCAGTTTCTCGGTGTTTATTAAAACAAGTGTCTACTGTATAACTGATCTTTTTCTCAACAATATTGTGTTTACTTTTTATGAATAAAGAGACAAAATTAGACTTAGCGTAAATTTTTTTATATTCCTTATAGCAATTTTTAGCAATAGACCTGTTTTTTCCCATTAGAAGTACTTATAGGAATATGTGAAATTTTTGAAAATTTACGAATTGCTATGAAATTTTAATAATCCTTAAAGCTTTTTTATGTGCTATTTTTTTTATTTATGCTTGAAATGTATACATATGAAATTGTAAAATAGAAAAAAAAATTATTTTCAAAATGAATAAAATTCAAGTTTTTATATTTGTGTGTAGTTAATGAGAAGTATGGATGGCGATAAATTAAATTTTTAATTTATTTTTCAAGAGTTCTCGAAATTGAATTTCTTTTTAACTTGGAGCTTAAGATAAACTTGATGATTAAGTGAGTACTTTGACTTGTTTGTTACTCTATTTAGTTTGTTATTTTATTGTACTAAATTATAATTTATTAAGTATAGTATAGAAATATTTGTGATATATGTAGGTTTCTTGTTTAATTGTATTGCTTGATTAATTAAAGTTAGAATAATTTGTGTGGCAATGCCTGCTTAGTTAGAAAGCAAATTTTCATAAAAATAGTTGCTATTTATATTGTTTTAGCATTATGCTTTTATTGATACTAAGCAAATAGATTTTATTGGCAACTCTATAGCATTCCCTACCTTTCTTTTATATAGTGGTGCCTCATCCTATCCCGACTTGTTATTAGCTCATCCAAATTTGACACTTTCTATTAAACACAATGTAATTAAAGAACCTGGTGGTGCTGGTCATAAAATTCTTTCTGAGATTATTCCAAATTTAGGACAGAGATGTGATCCCCAAGTTATTAGTTGGAATTTGAAAAAAACAAAATGGGAGAAAATCCAAATTTGATAAATGTTCTTTTTGAGAGACTGTATCTTAGATTATAATAATATGATAAAGTTCTCTACGAAATTATTAAGGTATTTTCAAAGTGCTTTAACTTCCATGTTTATATCTTATATTAGAATGGTTATTGATTATGGTGCTGAAATTGATATAGTAATAGCAGGGCATATCTAGAAACATTGTATACTTAAGTGATTCATTTTACTTTGAGAAAAATTGTATTTATTTAATTACTCTAATAAATGTTTAATATGTTCCAGGAATTCATATTTGCAAGTTTTTAAAGTAACTGATGAATTATATATAAATTTATGTAATGGTAGGACTTGTATAAAAACAAATGTACATTAGGGAAAATTAATTTATTTAAATGATTACAAATGAAATAATTGAAGTCCTTAAATTACCGCATTTTCCTGTATATAATTTGCGGATTATGTGTTAAAAAATTCCGAATTTCATTGTGCGTATTATATGCCACCACAGATAATCTGATAAAAAAATATTTTTCACCTGTAAAGCTTACTATAAAGCTTTAAAAGAAATATGATAAAATAAATAACAGATGACGCTACAACTCGGTTGAATTATTTTAACTATAATCAACATTGCCCAATTATGTTTAAGAACGAATTCAGTTCCACTGAACGATAATAAAATTCCAATTCATTAGCATCATTTTGCATTTTATCTTGATCTGAACTTTTTCGCTCTGAAAACATTCCAATTCGTTTATCATCAGATTAGTGAAGTGAAAATTAAGTTACTGAGCAAATTGTAAACTGAAAGCTATAGAGAAGGCAAATGAATAAAATGTCAACAAACATGTAATGTGAGGTGAAAAACAGAGCATGGGATGTACAAAAGAAAAAATGTATTCCATGCGCAGTTAGAAAATATTCCATTTCTTTCATTTAACTATTAACCAAACAAATATAGTTTATTTTTAAAATATCTCAACCTCGTTTTAAAAGTTATTAAACTCTGAAAATCGATATAAGATTTACTAGAATCTTTTCGGATCTTGATTGATGTCTTACTTTCCTCTAAGTTAATTACACTTTTTGTTGAGGTGGATTCAAACAGATCTTTATCACTATAAATATTTTTTCTTTAAAATTTACTATATTTTTAATCATAATGTGAAGTTTTTATTTTATTTGACACCAAATTATCTGCAGTATAAGTTTTCGACTATTCGTCAGAAAAACTACTGTACGCCACTGTGGATTATGCAACTCTTTCTTTTTTTCTTTTGTTCGAAAAATAAGGCTTGCAGATAATACACTGTTGCAAATTATATAAAGGAAAATATGTTATATGCCAATAACTGTACATACAATTATTATTGGCCGCTGTATTTTGTTGATGTTATTTCTAATTTCCCATCTGCTCTGAATAAGCCAAACTAGATCAATGAAACCATTGACATTAATGAAGTCAAATACAAGAAATTGGAGAGTTGGAGATATCCTCCTAGTCCAGTCCAATTCATTCCAAGAAGCTATTATATGTTCCAGTTATGATTAATGTTATTGGAAAAATGGAAAATTTCTTGTGTCTAATATTAAGCTTGTCTAATATTAGGCTGATAGGCTTGTTAAACTTATATTTTATTTTAGGTCATATGATGATCTGACACCTGTGCACATTGCTGCTATGTGGAACAACTGCTTTGAGTTGGATAAACTTCTTCAATATGGTGGTAATCCTTGGCTTCTTGATAATGAAGATAAGAACTCCTTTGACCTGGCTGCTGATAATCATTCATATGAAGCTTATCAACTGTTGAATCAGTATGTCGCCAATGATAAATTAAATTTCATTAATCAGACTAATCAAAATAAAGTAAAATTGCCACTGCTTTGTAAAATAACAGGTAATGAAAAATGTACTTCAAGTGATTCTTTTCATACTGCCAATGAAGATTTCTCTTTAGTTTTTTCTTCAAATGATGAAGAAACTATTTCTTTCATCATCAATGTTAGTAAAATTCAGAAAAAGAATAAAAAGGAACAATTTTTGGAATCTGAAACTGAAAAACAAGACACTTGCAGAACAATAAACATTCCTTTGAGAATGAATACTTCACACAGAAGTATGCTTAATAATGCTGTAATATACAACAAAGAAAAAAGCGAACTAAGTTCTTGCTCTGAGCAGAATAACAATAATAACTTCGAAACTGTTGTGGAAGCTGATGAAGTTAATGGTATAATCCTCGTTGAGCAAAGTAATTTGTCGCTACCAAGGGATTCAAATTCCAGTGCCAAATTATCTATTTACAATGATTGGAAATCTTATGTATCTGGTAACTCCACTTTGCCTTCTGATTGTTTTTCTAGCTCCTTTCAAAGTGAAGAGTTACGCAAAGAATTCTCCAAGTTTAGTGATTCTAGAATTTTTCAAGAATTGAGAAACCTTGGTGACAATCCAGGTCCTGTTAATAAATTTACACGTAAAATTTATGAAAAGCGTTTGGCAAGCTTAAAAAGTGGATGCCAAGTTCTTTGTATATTACCAGAGCAAAGTAAGTAAATTATTATAAACTCATAGTTGGTGTAATGTAAAATAAGATTTTTATTTTTCATAAAATGTTGTTAGTAAAATTGAATAAGAGTTAGCAAACTTTTTGTAAATTTACCGTAAATCACTTTTTTTTTTAAAAATATTTTTAATAACTCTTGCATGGCGCACTGGATTTCAAAAGTTTAGGAACAATTGTTTTTTTGCATCTAATTTTCAAATGAATGGATATAGAAACACCAAATTTAGATGATTTACTATGAAAAAATGCACTCTTGCTGAAAAAGTCCATTCTTAGGAAAAACAATAATCTCAGTTTTATGTGGTAGAAACATAACAAAAAGAAATTTTGATAAGAAATATGTCCACGCCTAGCTTGAAAATGTTGATGGCATTGATTTTCCATACAGTCAATTAAATTACCGAAATGGGAAACAAGAACAAGACAAAAGTAAGCTGTTTTTCAGTTGTCTTAAAAACCTTGGAGGTGGTCTTAAAACTGCAACAGGTCTATCTAGGTAATCCCATAGATGTTTAATAGGATTCAGGTTTGGCGGTTAAACTAGCCATTCCATTTGCTGCAAACCAAGACCCTCAAGGTATTCCTCATCAACTACAGCTTGATAAGGTTGTGTGTTATCATCCATCAGGATGAAATCATTTCCAATTGCACCAGCATATGGGCAGACATTTGGCTCAAGGATTTCATCCTAATATCTCACACCCATCACAATTGGTCACTGGAGTATCTGCAAATCAGTGTGATCATTGAGAGAAATCCCTGTTTAATTCATTATTCCACCACTGCAGTAACTGTGTCTTTCTACAGTGTTGGGTTGATGGTATCTGTGCTTTATTCTCTCCAGATTTTTACATGATCTAAATCGCTCTCAAGTATAAATCTGGATTACTCTGTAAAAAGTTCAAGATTCAGTTGCTGTCTAGTCTAGGAAATGTATTCATTTGCCCAAGATAAGTGGGCTTTTCTTTGTCATTCCAGTGAGGGAGACACATACAATTAGTCGCCTTATCTTAAGACCTACAGGTTGGAGATGCCCTTGGACTATACTAGTAGATATTCTTCTGATTGAGGCTTCAGAATTGTCTGCAACAAATTGTGGCACAGAAATAATTTGTCTTTGGGCCAAAAGTACTATTAAATGGTCTGTAGGTGTTGTAGTTTGTGGTTTACTTGGAACATGTTTGTGGTTGACTTGGAACATACAGAAGCCTCAGTTTGATATTTATTCCAGAGATAATGAACTACACTGCAAGACACATTTAGGCGCCTAGCTGCATCAGCCTGTTACATCCTCATTTCCATACATTCTATTAATCACCACTCTAACAAACTGGGTAAAAATTTACAGTTGTAATTAAAAAGCCTGATGTTTGCATATTTTTCTCTTATTCATATATACCTGTTCTTTTCTATAAAAAGTGGTAGTTGGGTTTCGACATAAATTTCGTTAAATTTATTTTTACCGTTTATAAAAACTATAAATTTTTATTGTTAGTGTTAATTTCTTATTGTGAGCATTGAAAAACACATTATTCCTTAATTTTTGAAGGCCAGTATATGCAAGCTTTATTTATGTATTTCTTGATAACAATTATATCATATAATTTTGTTTTATTTATATATTGAATTTTGTTATTCAGAAAAGAAAGGTAGGAATATCAAACAGTCATCAAATAACATATAAATTTCTTTCAAATTAGTAAAGTTAGAAGTAAAATAAAAGGCATAATATTTTAAAATTAGACAGGTGTTAAAGGGTTTTATCTGCTGTACCAATATGAACTTGAGTACTTTTCACAGCCGAATGGTTAGCACTCTTGCCTTCTGTTCAACAGTTTGTGGATTCGAATCCCACCTTGGGCATGAATGTTTGTAGTGGTTTGGAATCCACTTTAAACCGTAGGTCCCTGTCTAATTATCCCTCGTGTGCAAAAAATGACCATTGAGCGACAAATAAACAAACCAAACCAAACCTGAGTACTTTTCACTTCTTCTGATCACCTGTGATTGATTGCTAAAAGTAAATAAAATTAAAATTACTGTTTCTTATTCTCCATTCTTTTTGCATTCAATATGATCAGTATTAATTATGTTCAGCTACTATTGACTATATCTAATACAAAAAAAAAAAAAAAAAAAAAAAAAAAGAGATTCCCTGAAAAGATAGTCAAAAATAGCAGGATTTTGTATCAGCAACTGATTTTACTTGCTTAAAGGAATTGTAATAGATTTTGCTAATTTTAATTTCCTTGACACTTTGGGAGGTGGTCTGAAAAGCTACTGAAACTTAAATTCAACTTGTAATTATGTAATAATTTAAAAAATTTTTTTATTATCAGTTTTATTAGTTCATTTTAACTAATTTTACTGTTTTACCTTAACTTATTTTAAATTAAACATTATTTTGACTAAAGTAAATAAGTAATGTTACTTTTGAATTCAAGTTAAAATTGTTTTTTTTTTTCACATTTTTCATTTGCTTGCTTTATAATTGTGTTTTTCTGTAATATTAGTTATAAATATTAATTCAAATATTTAAAAATTTAAAATTTAATTTCCCTTTTTTCACTAAAAAATACATTTAGTTTATATTTTTACATTAATTAGTGTATTAAGTTTAATATTATTGCATTATGTCTAACATTCATTGTACAGAAAACTTTATTAAATTACAAGTTCAAATTACTTCTGTTTTTAGAATATTGCTCTGAATTGTATCTTTTTTTAAATAATAAATTAACTGTGGAGGAGCTTGATGTGTATGGAAATGCCATGATTGAAGAATTTAACAACTCTAAAATTGAAACAGATTGGAGAGAGGGTACTCGTAAAAACTGCTTCAATTACTTTCTTTTGGATCCAAGGGTAACACAAAATCTTCCAATGAGATACTCAACTATGAAATTTGAAGAAATATTTCAGATATTTGTCAATGCAATATTTTATGTGGGAAAGGGTACGAAAGGGCGACCTTATCTTCACCTCTTGGATGCAGCTAAAGCAGTGACAGGGCTTCATGAAGTGAGTTTAATAACGCTTTTTTATTTCCTTGTGTGTTGCTATATTATTTTAATACCTAAATTATATTGGTAAAAACATAATAAATATAAAATATTTTAAAATAGAAAACTTAAGTAAAACATTAGGGAAAAAGGCTAATCTAGAATATTGTTTTTTCTGCATTACTGATTTTTGCTGAAAGATAATTTTCCGGTTTATTTAAAGATAATAAATTAGGTTCTGCATTTTCTTATTATTCAAATAAATATTTTAAAGTTTCAACTGCATTTGAAAAAGTGCATTTGAAACATCATGCTTTCATTTTTTTTTATCTGCTGTTGTGATGCAGTTTCTTTTTGTGAACTATAATGGGAAATCTGTTCATTTTTGGTCAGATCCACAATGCATTGTAGGTCATAATCAATTGTAGCATATTCATTAAAACTTAAGTTTTCACCAAACTTCATTTTAAAAAAATTTGAATGCATTTTCTCTTTAATGAAATTTTTATTTATTTCATCAATTATTTCAATTGAAATTTTGTTTCTGGTTGCTGTATGAAACTATCATGATAGAAACAATTCTTGATGCTATTTTCTGTAACTTCATTTCCGGCGACTTTCAAGAGATATAAAGGCATAAGAATATCTATTTTGTGATCACCATTCATTGCAGAAACAATCCTTCATAAAAGTTATTTCCTATAATTATGTTTAAAGCTCATAATGATCCCTTGATCTACAAACTGAAAAATCAAAGTAATGTTGGATGGAAAATATTCTGCAGTAATTGATTCAAGATTTTTATTTTAGGATGTGCCCAGTGGCATAGTGAGCACAATTGGTTCCTAGGTACGATACCAATTTTGGCGCCCCCATCTCAAAAAATAATATAATATATAGAATAAACATATAATAAGAGTACAATGCAAATAACAACAACAAAGTATCTACTTTAAAATAATCTTAAATATAGAAAGATAGGCTCAGGTTGTACTTTTAAATTTGAGATAAAAAAATGTAATAAAAAAATATTAACTATAGAATAGGATTCGGAAATGCATCCATAGAAATCAAACTTCCGGTAATGTCGAATTAGTCAAAGATTTTGCTAGAAAATCATTTTTCTGAGATTCAATGATATTAACCATGTGTATCAAGAGATTGAGTGCAAGTTTGATAAGTCCAAATGTAAAAAATCTGGCAATCTATAATTCTAAATAACAATCATAAATTACAAATTAAAGCAAATATAAATTAATTCTTTTTTAGAATATGGTTTTAATTTGTTTCGACATGGAAGTGCTTTTATAAATTTAAATAATCTAAATTGTTCTTTTTTTCCAGATCTTTTAATTAACAAAATATAAAAGGTATCTATAAGAACTAGTTAATATTCAATTTAAAGGTCCGTATTGTTTAGTTAAAAATTAATTATTTACTGAAATAACAATCTAGACTTTAATTTACTTTTAGTAATTTTGTATTTTTGAATAACTTTTACATCAAATATATATATAATATATTTGTCTTATAATATGTACTAAAATGAACGTACAAAATAAAATCACAATTATTTAAATTCTTAAACTGAGAGATTATTGTATGTTTTATTTTAAGCCATCATGATGTTTTCCAAACTCTTCTAGACAAATTATTTAATATAGCTTAAAAATACTTTTCTTTGAAATGAAAATACCATTTTTCTATGAAGTAATTGAAATTTATGACATTTTCCACTGCGGCAATGTACAAGAATTTCTCCCAGAAGTTTTAAGTCTCAATAACATCATTCAGTTACGTTTTATATTCCTTATTTTTCTGATACATTTCATGATTTTTAGTTAATAAAATGGATATAAAAATCAATGTCTTGAAGTAATTTGATTCTTTTAACATTTATAGTTTTTTCATCCTTGTCGGGTCCCGTCTTTATTTGATAAGGACAGGGCTCAAGTGAAGTTAATATAATCAGCAAGTAAAATTTAAAGTCAAAATCATAAGAATTTTTTTATGCAACATTAATTTTTTATAATGAGTATTATTCTTTAAAATGAAGTTTTCTGCAGATTCAATATATCATCGAGATTTAACTTCATTGAATCCTAAGCGATATTACAAATCTATATATAATAATATATTTAAATACTTATTATATTTTTCTTGGATTTTATTGAACACAATCTTGTTAATTTAGGAAACTTATAATTTGGGAGTTCTGCAAAAGAATACCCTCTTAGGTATAGTTTATTTACCTGACAAAATTCTTGGTACTATAATTCCATTGTCGTATATGTGTTGTCTATTCGAAATTTCAGTGTTTAGAATATAGCATAATTTATATATTTATAATAATAGTTGTAATTATAAAAGTAAATTATTAAAGATTGAGAAATGAAATACTTGCATCCATTCGTTTTATTTAAAATAAAATTTTTTGTAGGTTTTATACCTTTCTCATTGATTATTAAAAAATGCAGATTCTAAGAACTTTTAAAGAAAAATTTTCACTTGTCTTTTAATTACAGTTTGACAAGTTTTTAATAATAATTTTCCTTTTTAGAGAGTGATTTTTTAAATTTATTTTAGTCAAAAGGAGATTAAAAGTTCATATTTTTTATTTATAAGAGAAAATATTGTTTATTAAATAAAATGTTTTATAATAACTATAAAAAATAAATATCAAGTCAAATAATATTTTAGAACATAAAATTTCTACAAATATTTTTTTAATTCCTAAATGATAAAATAATATGCTAGTTTCTAATGATGTATTTGTCAGTCGATGCAATATTTGTTAGATATCTTGTTTTTTTTTTGTTTTTTTTTTTTTTATTTTGAGTAGAAAAGATATATTTGCTTAATCAATGTTACAATGTTTTATAAGTATGCTACTTGATTTAGAGATCTTGTATAAAATTAGAATTCTATAGAACATTGTGAATCTTGCTGTATTCACCAAATCAAATCAGTTACAGATTAGATCATGAGCTTACCTTTTTGGAATCTCCCTAAATTATTGATTCATAAATCTAGTAAGTTGAAACTAAAAACATCTCAGATGCATAAAAAGGAATCTAACCAATATAATTTATATTTCAGAATTTTTATCAGAAAAAAAATTTTAACATATTTCCATCATTACACGTGCAAGATTTTTTATACAAAATAATGATGAAGCATATCTTGAGCAAAGTATAAAAAACTATGAGAAAAGATAATGGAAAATGTGATTAAAATAACACACGTTTTAATATGAACTAAACTATATTAACTTATAAATATGGAAATGTAAAAAATAGGAACATTTTCATTTATGGCAAGCTCTTCTACAGGATAAAATAATTATTATTTAAAATATATTTCTCTGAATAAAATTGATAATTCAATTAAAAAATAAAATTTTTCTGAAAATTTTTTTTTTGTTACTACTATTTGGCGTCCCTCTTAAAGCAGCACCCGGGGCACGATAGACCCACTTGACCCCCCTTCACTACGCCGCTGGATGTGCCATACAGTTATCAATCATATAAAAAGCTTTCTTTAATTAATTGTCATTTGCTTATCGAAATAACATAACAACTCTTCTAAAAGTATTGGATGTCATCCATGTTTTAGAGTTGTTTTTATACGTAAAATTTTGATACCTTTGAAACACCTTGACTTTTTCCATTTGTCAATTGCTAAAAGGGAAATGTTTTTGGTGCAAGACATTTACATGGAAAAGAACCACAAGTCTTTGTTTTGCCTCTGTCCCTCCACTTCCATTTTCATGTTTGAAAATGAAAGCTCTGTCATGTTTCATCCTACAAAATAATCCAGTCTCATCTGCCTTAAATATATTTTCTGGGCCATAGTTTTTTTTTTCCTTTCTATTTTTTAATTGTTTCTTTGTTGACAGCACCACTTTCCCCACAAGGCTTCCAGAAAGGAGGAAGATAGTATCTGTCTTTAAATTTTTGCGATCATCTGTCTGATACTTTGGTTGCAATTTTGTCAATGTTCATTTGTTAAACCAATCTTAGTGCTTTAGCCTAATAAGTTTCGATCTATTGGGATAGGGAAGAGAGAGATCGAGCAAGAATTCTTACTGAGTCCACTGGTCTCTTGAGAGACTGTATTAATTTAAGACAAAAACAAGCCCTACTCAAAAAGAATATTTTAAACTCTAAACGTGCTTGTTTTAATAAATTTCTTACTGACTTGGACTATTGTAAAGATGGAACTAAGGCCTTTGAATTTTAATCCACTCTTAATGGAAAAAAGACCCAACCTTTTAAAAAGCCAATTGAGGCTTATGGAAAGCTTTTGACCTCTGACAAAGATATTGCTGATACTTTTTTGCAGTCATTTTTGCAAAATTAGTAATTTTAGACCAAAAGCGAAAATTTGAAAAAACGAAATAAGGCCAAACTCTTTAAGCGACTCCAGGTCATGCCTCTTCTCTGTTCCTTTCTCCAATGAAGAATTAAAAAATGCCTTAAGGTATTTAAAGCGTGGTAAGAGTGCAGGACCTAATAAGATTTTACCAGAATTTATCCTAGAACTCGGCCTGAAAGCCAAGTTGAAACTTTTAGAATTTATTAACAGAACTTGGGGTTAACACTTCTGGCTTTATGATGAAAAGCTAACATTATTCCAATCTTGAAACCAAATAAAGATCCATCTGACCTAAATTCGTTTTGACCCATTTCTCTGACCTATATCTTGAGCAAGCTGACTGAGAGAATGATCGTTGATAGATTACAGTTTTTTCTTGATGGTAAAGGATTTATCTCTGAGAGACAAGCGGGGTTCAGAAAGGACTTTAAATACTATGGAACAAATAGTCAGACTCAGTCAACAAATCAAAGATGGTTTTCATAGAAAAGAAAGTACACTTGCAGTCTTTATCGACTTTAAATCAGCATTTGACCGTGTTTGTCGAAAATTATTACTAAAGAAGCTTTGTCAGATGGGCATCTCTGGCCATCTCTTTAAATGGATCTTTGATATCCTTTCACAACGTTTTATTAACATAAATTATGGAAATGCTAGATCGGGTTTCGGACAAACTGCTCAGGATCTCCCTCAGGGTTCTGTTTTAAGCCCTGTTTTGTTCAACTTGATGATTAATGATCTCATATGCAACATCTCGAAGACCTGCCCTGATGTTCACATTTTGTTATATGCAGATGATCTGGTCCTTTGGACAACTGGCAACAACTTTCAAACACTAGAGGAGGTTATGAATTCTGCCCTGGACTTTTTATTGAAATGGATTAATGACAATGAGTTCTCTGTCAACATTAACAAGACCAATTTTGAGCTTTTTACTTTGAGCACTAAACAGAATTAGATTATTTTAAACTTTGATGACAAACCACTTCAGAGAACTGATTGTGCTAAATACCTCGGTATTCTTTTAGACCCAAGTCTCACCTGGAACAAGCAGGCCTCAAAAATCGCTGAAAATATCTCAGGCCGACTTAATTTATTAAAAAGACTAGCTGGTGTTAAGTGGGGTGCCACTCAAGATGTTTTGGTCATGACTTTTAACTCTTTCATCTGACTGGTCTTCGATTATAGAGCCAAAATTTTAGTCACTGCCTCAGATACTGTTTTATCGAAACTCAATGTTGCTCCAAACAGTGCTCTTAGGCTTATCACTGGGCGAGCCTTCTCAATTCAATACCAGCTTTGGAACTTCTAACTGGCCTTGACTGTTTGCACGATAGGAGAGTTTTTGCTACTTTGGTTCTTGGTGAAAAGTTACTACGTAGGGATGGTTTTTGGACTAACTACTGACCAAGCACTTTGAGACTAAAAACACAACGAACATTTTTATCAGAATTCCAGAGAATTTCCATCTCACTTGGCATTCCAAGTAATTGAGCCCTTACAGCCAGACCCAGGTATGCTGAAATATGCCACCCCTGTCTTCGACCTTGTCCTTCCTGTCCAGAAGGGAGTCTCCCTTCAGGCAGAACTCAGGGCTGCTGCTCTTGTTACTATTAATGAGAGATACCCACTCAACAATTGGATGCACATTTATAATGATGGATCAGCTGAGGGAAGTACTGGGAGAGCGGGAGCTGGTGTCTTCTCCAAATTTTTCCAACTCAAAGAGCCTTTGGAAAAAAACTCAGACAATTTTGATGGAGAAATGTATGCAATTTACATGGCTCTCCAAAAAATTTTAGATTTCTCGGAAATGAAATTTGTCCTTCTTGTTGACTGTCAGGCTGCCATTCATACAGTGACAAATTATACTCTCCTACCTACATCTATAGAATTTAATTCTAAGACCATCATTAACACTTTACTGTCTGGGGGAAAGGAAATTACTTTACAATGGATCCCTAACCATTGTGTCTTGCCTGGTAATCAAAAAGCAGACAATCTCGCGAAAGAGGCTTCTTTTTTAAAACCTCCAGGTACTCCTACTGGTCTGAGAAATGTCAAACTCCTTCTAAAACAGGTTATTCATCACCAGTGAAAAATTTATTACAAAGAGAATGTAGTTGATGCCTCTTGGAGGATCCTGCTAAGCTCATGTATTCCCAGAGATCTACCTAAATCTATAGGGGTCTCCTGCTTCAGATTACTTACTAGGCATGATTTTCTCCAGAAACATCTATATCACATAGGGCTTGTGGATTCACCTGACTGCATTTTATATAGGGAACATGTTGACATGTATGGCGAGCATCTTTGGAAATGTTCTACCCTCCAGGAATCCCGCACTTCTTCACATTTCAAGATGCTCTCCACTCCTGGAGATACTTCTTTTCTTTATTGGACTGCAAGACTTATTATGCTCGAAAGAGCCAACATAAGGACGTAATTAAAAAAAAAAAATCTATTGGAATATTTTTTGATTGTATTATTTTTTATATGTTTGTATAATACACTTGTGAAACTTCTGAAATTCACCATTGAGAGATAAATTTTTAGATAATTTAACACACTATTTTTCTCCTATGCCTGTAAAACTATGTCCTGGTAGTTAATATGTGAAATAACATGCTTTTAGGGAATTAATATAATTTTGCAATCTGACTTTTTTGATAATTTTTTTCAACCTCTTTTAAGATTTTAATTTTTATTTTCTATAAATGAGTTTGTTTGAAGCTGCCATTTTATTCAGTGATAAGATATAATCTTTATTTTCAAGTTTTATATATATATATATATATATATATATATATATAAAAGTTGTTCTTTTTTTATGAAAAGTCAGGCAGCTCCTCCCCTCAGCAAGCTACCATTTTATACTTGTGTGACAATAAATAATCCTAAATATATGATCATGAACTTTAAATTTTTAGAGTAGAGATAATATATTTCTATCAATTGTGTCATCAACAGAAACTGAATTTCGGCACTGTCTTCTGGACAGACATCAAGACTTTTCTTATTTAATAAAATGATATTGTTGGTTAGGTAATTCCACCCTACCGCCATCTATCAAAGTTAAGCAGAAACTCCAAAGAGTAAATGTCTATAAATCTTATCTGCATTACAATAATGAAATTTAATTTCTATTAAACAAATTCTTTTTAGAAAAATACTGGAAAGGGTATTTGCTGTATTCAGTTACTGTATGGGGATTTGACTATACTAAATGGTCAGCATTGTATTGGAAGCAAAATAATGTAGAGTGCATAAGAAAATAAAATGAGTGTTTTATTGCTGGTCATCACAGTGGAAGCATTTTAATAACATTGGGTTGTTGTAACAAACATCGACTTACTGCTTAAAATTAGAAATATTTTCTTCTACAATATCATTGATTACTGTAGACATATCTTAAGTTTTTTTTGAGTAAATATAATAATGGAAAAATGTTCTGTTATTAAAAAAAATCAATGGGCCATTTCAAATATTATTTGGAAATAATTGAGTAAATGAATTCATAAATACCAGCTTTAAATTTATGAATGTTGCATGAATTAAAATTAAAAGAATTTTAAATATGGAATTAAATTTGAAATTATCTAATTGTTTTATTTATATGTATGAAAATAATTTATCTAAATGTATTTTAATATTTAAACTTAAAGTGCTTGTTTTTACACAATGGACAATTATAATATTGCTATAAAAATTATGTTTTGAAAGAACAGAATGGATAGGGACGTTATTTATTTGGAATTTTAAGTTCAACCTTTCTCTGCAATTCTGGAGTCTGTTTTTTCTGAGAGGATTTTTAGTAGTGCTCTTGGTATAATTAGGAAGAAAGTAACTGAAATGCTAGAAAGACAAAGAAGAGCTGAACTTTTGGCTAAACACATGAACTGAATAAGTTTTAAAATAGAAAATAACTGAACAATTAGCTGAATAAAGAGGAGATAAATTGCAAAATAAAAAGTAGGGGAATAGTTGACTAAAAGATCTGAATAAATTTGGGAAAAAAATCTAAACAATGTCTAAAAAAAAATCTAAAAAAATAAATAAATAAATAAATAAATCTAAAAAAAAAAAAAAAAAAAAAATTGGACAATTAGCAAAATGAAGATTCTGAAAACTGTTCTTTTTACAAGAGTTTCTCTTAGCAATCTCTAAAAAAAATTTAACAAGTTACTCTAAGGGAATATGTATACATACCATTAAAAATATTCTAAATGTTAGGAATATAATTATAAAGAATTTTTAAAAATGCAAATACAGGAAATCATTTAAAATCAGCAGAAAATAACATTAAATGTAGAAAATGCTGAAACCTGTTTTCACCCTATAAATACAACTATCATCATCATTTTTTAAAACTAATATTTTTGCCGTAGTCTTTAATTTTACTGCCAATTACTATCAACATATTAATTATTTCAAATAGAATACAAAAGGGTATTCTATTTCAAATGGTATTCAAATAGAAAATTATATTTGTAAGATATGTTTACATTTCTTTAATTTTAGTTGAACAATTTGTATAATTATTGAGCTTTATTAAATCAACAATAAATATTAAAATAGCTGAAAATTCTGTTGCTCTTTTAGAAGATTTGAACTTGAAATATTATTTTTATTTCTTGTTTTAATCATCGTTTAAAAGTTAATTGCTCTAAAAATTAATCAAAAGATATCATTTGGAAAAGGATGAACAATAAATAGTTGGTGTTCTAACTTTTATTTCAACAGCTTGTGGGTTTGAATATCATTTTGACATTAAGTGGCTTATGATGATGCATTGAGTTTCTGTTTAATAACTTATGGATTTAATTCCTACTTCAGGCATGATTGTAGTGTTTTGGAATCCACTAAAAAAGATTCCAAAATAAAGTCTTGCTGAAATTTGTGATGGTGTACAAAAAGTGACAATAGAGTAACATCTTACTTTGGCCATAGATATTTGCAATCAGAATCCATTTTATTTGTAGACCTCTAACAAATTGGCATGTCCAGTCAAAAAGCAACTGTACTATAGCAGACAAATTAATTCTCTCCAGAAAATTTTATTTGGGGAAAAAAAAAATTAAGTTTTGTGTTTGTTGTTGAAAAATGTTCTGTAAGTAAATTCTAATACTTATTCTTTATGTTATTACTACATCACATTTATTATTAAAGTAATTATAAATTATTTACTTAGTGCAGATTCTAATTATTTTTTATTTTTAGAAAACCGATAAGATCAATCATATCTTGGACATTTGGAGCTATGGTCATGGTGTTATATCACTTCATTGTTTTCACAATAGCATTCCTGTTGAATCTTACACCAAAGAAGCATGCATAATTGAAGCACTAGGTAGGAAAATTTTACTAATAATTTGAATTCTTGTTTTAGTATTTTATCTTAAAATTAAAAATAATTTATGATTTTTTATGTGTACTGTAAAGTTATTGTCTTTAAATATGAAAATAGTTCCTACGTATCAAAGTATCATTTGCATCCTTGATAATTTTTCACATTTTTTATTTTTATTATTATTAGTATACACAATTTTCTATTAAGTTTTAAGAATTGTTTTTTTAATAATTTTATCTAAAAATTTTTTAAAATTTTCTGATACAATTTAATAATTAAAATTTGTGCATTTCTTTTGAAAAAGCATGTTTCATTTCAAATGATTTTCTTTTAGTAAAAAATTTGTATTGATATATGTTTGCTCCAAACATTTATACAACTTTCTACTGCCAAAAATATTTACCAATTTTGATATCTAATTATATGAAAAAGTTTCATTTAGTAACAAATTTATGATAGTAGTTTGTAATACCTATATAAGCAATAAAAATCACAGCAATACAATAGTATAGCTGTGATTTACATAATAGCAAGTAATATAAGCAATTTGTAATAACTATACAAATGTTCAGTACACTAGAAAATTTTAAACTTAATTAGTTGTTATTTTATTCAATTGTTATTTTGGTTGCCCAATGAATGTAACTTGTGCTGCATGACAAGCCAAATTAATGAAGACAAGCAATACTTGTCTTTAATTTGGCTTGTCATGCAGCACAAGTTATATTGTCTTTTTACTTGACACAAGTTGTCTTTTGTTTGTCAAGTAAAAAGACACAAGTTGTCTTTTTACTGGAAATAATAAAACTACATATATATTTAACTTACCATGATGCAAAATAAGGACAGTGAAGTGCATTCAAATAAGGCATTGCTGTATACTAAAGTAAACATGATAACAATTGTAGGAAATTAATTATTTAATGCTGTTACACATTCTCACTGTGTTTCTTTGATAGCATCTAGATTTTTCATATTTTATTGAAATTCAAAAGAAAGTTATTTGATCGAGGAAGATTAAGTAGATAATTTTATTTTACACTTGTTTTATTTTTCATTTCAATTTTTTATATAGACTCCCAGTAGGCTAAGCTTCCCAATTTTCACATAGTATGACTACCAGTGGAAAATGTGTTCCTAATTTTCAGAAAGAATTGCAGCATTGAAGAATAAAGATATTTACTATTTTTGTAAATGTGTTAATTTGCTTTATTTAAAATGTTTTGTACTGTGAAACTTAATGTCTCTTATATAGGTAACCGGTAAACAAATATAATGTGTGAAATGCTTGAAAATTTCCTTTAGTTATGAAATTATTGAAGTCAGTATTCTTTTTACCTGCATCCCTATTTGTGTACTTACAAGTTTATATGACAGCTAAATGTTTTGATTCCCACTTCAGGCATGGTTTGTGTATACCTTGAATTGAATCAGTTCACTTTCTTAGTTTTATCACCTCAAGCAGGGATATAGTTGTTCAGAATATATTTTAAACTATAGATCCTGGCCTAATATAGCCCTTGTGTACAAAAAATGACTATTGAGCAACAAATAAACTATGTATTTACAATGGAATTTATATTGAAAAAAATGTGCAAACATGTTTGCTGCAATGAAGGAAAAAATAATTTTGCAAATCTAAAAAAAAATAAATATTTTTTCTTAAAATAACTCTGAGGATCTAGAAAAAAAGAAGTATATGATGCCATGGTTGTTAATCCTAGTTTGATTGATATTTATACATAACCTTCCATTTTTAAAATTTTATGCCAGTTTTTAAAAGGAAGAAAACCAACCACACATTGTTGTTCTTAGAGCAAGCATAGTTCCTGGGCAGTACTTTTAAGCTAGGCAACTTTATATAAGAGGATGTTAATTTCTTTATTTGTTATCGAATACAACATATCACTTGTTTTTGCCAATCAAGTTAGGGTTGATAATGGATTAACTACTGCTATGGCTTTTGGTTTAACACTTCATGTGCTTAGTATCTCCATATCTCATGCATACTTGTAATAGTTTGGAAGCCACTTTAAAGAGACATTGTTATAAGTTTCGCCTGCAAAATATAATTGTAGAACACCATTATAACCAAATTCAGCTTTCATGCTAGCTCACTCTTCTGAAAGATATTGTTTTTTCATGTAAAATTATTATAGCATACTATTAAGCAACATTTCTGAGAGTAAAGTTTTATAATTTACATGAATAGGAACAAAGAGTAAAATTTTTTGATTGAAATGGCATCAAATTATTAATGTTAGAACAGATGCTGGTTGACAGTATGTGATAGAAGTAAAGATATTGGTTCTAATTTATATTCTATGCTTAAACCTATTTTAATCCAATAGTAAGAAGTAGCTTTGTCACTACAGTAAGGTTAACCTAAGCATTTAAACTTGCTGTAAGATATTTGGATGTCTTCCTTTTGGTTTACAGAACATTTTCATGAATAATGGTGTTGTAAGGGTAAAACCCCCCAAAAAAAACTTGCAAAACTCCACTTCGGAAAATACATATATAGAAATCAAAAGTATAACATCCATATCTTGCTGTTTAATATATAAGATAAGAGCTAAACAGTTTGTATTATAGCCTTCATTACAGTTTGTGCGTTCAGTTTATGCGTTTTTATTTTGTTTACTACTACTAGAAATCTCTATTTGGTCAAATAACCTCTAGCATGGAAAAAATTAACATAAAATAACAAATTCAAATATTTTATTTCTAAGTAATTGGTAATGAACCTGGAACTTATACCATTCTCAAGAATGTTTTATAACTATGCAAAACTGCAATTTCCAGTGAAAATTTATTTGCTATCAATTGTCACTCCAAGGAAATATGGTACAATGGAATAAATCTTCTTATAATTTAATCTTAAGAACTTACTTCAGAAAGAATAATTTGCATTCATGGAAAATAATATTTTTATGTATTTAACCTTTTTTCATTATAAGGAAAAACAGTATTGTGTTATGTATGATGAAGCACGAGCTTATAATTATAGGCTTTGTCTCATCAGGCATCTACAAAAGTACTGTATTTTTAAAACAAAAATCGATGAAATTCTTATTGGTATTATTTGAATAAAAGTTTAAGAGAAATCATGTATGTTTAGTTTTCTTTTAAAAGATGTTTAACTCCTCATTTGTACAATTATATTTTAAATTATTGCGAATCTTTTAATATAAATTTCTGCTTAAAGATAAATTTTTAGAAAGTGCAATTGTTGTATGTCATTGACTAATTTAAGTAAGACTAATAATCAAAATGTAGATGAATAAAAAACAATTTTAGGTGTCTTCATAATAAATATTTGTTGTACATTTCATTTTTGAAAAAGTTTTGATGCCCAATGAGCTGAGCATATAACTGGATAAATACCAGTCTACCTTTCGGTGCAACAGCTTGTGTATTCGATTTTCACTTATGACGTGAATGTTTGTTGTTTCTTGGAATCCATTTTAAACTGGAATTTCTAATTAAATTTGATCTTTAAGGTAAAAGGTGATTGAAGTGTGATAAACAAACCAAATAATTTGGACTTCTCCCATTTCAGCATATGATTCTATTCAACTCTCCAATAAACAGTATTGAATTTATAAGACTTCTTAAAAAATTGCATTAACTACCTCAGACTATTTTATTTCTCCTGTTTTGAATTTTTATTTTCTCAACTTTTTTCATTCAGCTGTATTAATTTACATTCCTTACATATTACATTAAAAGGAGACATCGAAAATATCTCAAAATGCTTAAAGCTGGTTGACATCATTTTAAATTCAGCTTAGAAAAGAAAATTTTGCATTGCTATTGGTGATAATATTCACTTGAGAAACTCCAAAAAATAAAATCTAAAAGTTAATTTGGTTGAAATTTTAATCTATACAGTACTATGCATAGCATAAATAATCAATGAAATCATTATTAATTCGCTTTTATTTTTGTAGAAAGAATGTAGTTGACTTAGAAGAAATCGTTATTTGCAAAAGATATGATTCCTATTTAATAAGATTTATGGGAAAATAACATTATCTTTATAGTTTTTTTTATTGAAGAAACAGCAATACCAAAAAACAAATTGTTGAACTTCAGATGCCATGTTGTAAGTTGTTAAAATATTCTAATTCCATGTTTGTTTCTAATCCCAATGTTTTTATTTATTTCATAATTTTTGAAACTGCTTTTGTGATGTGCTTTGTTCTTGTGAATGTCTTAATAAATAATTTTAATGGGAAGCTGTGATTGCTTTTTATTCTAATAATGGAATCAGTGGAATTTTATTCCAATAATGGAATCAGTGGAAGTGTTCGAAATACATATAAATCAAAGTGCTGCAATTTTATTAGTTGCAAAGACAATTAGTGGGAAAAAAAAAAAAAACATCTGTTTCTTCTGATAAAATTTGCTCTACATTTGGGTTAACACATTTTACACTTTTTTTTTGCTTCCAAAGCAACAAAACTTGTTCTTATTTATGTATAATCCTTTAATGTTAACTCTTTAATAGTAAAATATGTGATAAAATTTTCAAGATTAAAGTTAAAAATCATGAGAATATTTATTCTCTGTTTTTGTAAACATTTTTTTGAATAATTTCTTCAGAAAGGTTACTATCTCAAAGAAAGCTGCAACATGTAGAAATCATAAAAAATTTCAGTAAGAAAATGTAATGTATATATTTACTTTTTATTTTTAAATTGTTGCATCGATAAGCAATTTATAGAATATGATACTTAAGCGAAATTTAAATGAAAAAGAATAAATTTGGAAATTTCATTTTATCTTTCCAATATACTTTCATGAATTCTGCGAGTATTGTATATTATTGAAAACAATATAGGCTGGTTATACCAGTAACAGATATTGCACTGTAGCATCTGTTACAAGTCATCATTCTTGTGGTGTGTTTTGCATAGTAACATATTCTACATTCCTAGCTTTGGAGAATATTTCTTACAATTGGAATATAGCTGTCAACAAAAGGAAATAAATGTTGGCCCACAAAAATGAGTTAATTATGCAATTAAAAAAATGCATTGAGTACAAACTAGACATTAAGATGAATTGTGCACTTATTTGAATGATGTCATAAGTATGATAATAGAGTGATTGTTCTATTCATCTATTTTTCTCATTTCAGAGTAATTTAATTTACTATCCGATTATAATTGATAACTAAATTAAAATATCCTAGACTAGTTCTTTGTGCCACATGTAATATAAATAGTTTTCATGCTGCCATGGTCTGAACAATTTGTGTTGAAATTGATGTCATGAAATGAATAGCTTTTTGTGTAATACGCAGAAAATGTCCCATGTCTTCTGCTATACTTGCAACTGAAATAAAGTCTTGAGAACAATGCATAAACAGTATTTGTTGTTGTTGTTACTTATCTCAGGTTGTCTAGCTAGGCTAGACAACCTGAGATAAGTATCTAGTGATAGATAAATAAGTGAGATAGGTGTCTAGCTAGGCTAGACAACCCCCATAAAACCAAAAATATCTATAAAAAAAATGATGGGTCCCAAAGGACATTATCTTTTTTCAAATTTAAGCGTGTTAAGATATGTCCAGGGGAGGCCATATTGACCAAACACCAAGGACAACCTGTGGAAATGTCCTCTTCCCCTGCTGAAAGGTGATTCCTCTCGTGTGCCCACTTAGATAGCGGGAAAAGGCAGTTTGACAAGATCTTGAACTAAGTTTGAAGGTCTCACCCATTCTTTGGGCGAAGTACCATGGATGGTTGGGAGGAATTTCAAGCTTATTGGATTCAGTTTTTGCCAGGGAAGAAATCTCACTAGATGTGAGCTCTCCACCTGGGTTTACTCCCTCCTCTTATGCCGGTCTGGCAAAGGAAATCAGCTCTTTCATTCTTTTTCTAGCCCCAAGTGTGAAGGGATACATTGGAAATGCACTGTGTGTTTGGGTGATAGTCTCTCAAGAAGATTTAGTATGTCCAGGCTAGTTTGATCTCCAACAGTGCTCCAATTTAAAAGATGTTGGATTGAAGCACGACTGCCAGTCAATATCCATATATCTCCTAATTGATCCTCCACCTCTGCTGTATACTGTAAACCTCTTCTTATGGCAATTAGCTCTGATCTAAACACAGAACAATTATTTGGGTTTCTTATTTTAAATTCTAGATCTCCAGAGACTGTGTTTATGTACATACCATTTCCCCGAGACTCCCCCCACACCTATACTACCATCTGTGTAAATTTTCAAAGAACATGGAAGGATATTATGGATTGTTTCAAGTGCCAGTTGCTTAATGAGAGCCGGGATCTCTGAGTTTTTTGTCACAGTTGTTTGGAGCTCCTCATAGAAGTATATTCCATCAAGTTCTGATCCAGCTCCCAGTGGTTTCAATGAGTGACCCTCTATATTCGAAGAAGGGAGATTTTGTGCCCTTACATAGGAAAAGGGGCTGTGTTTCCTTAGACGTTGGTTGCTGGTCCAATCTAGGAGGTAGCTAGAAGTTCTGTGCTGCTTGTTATAGCTAATAAGCTTGTTATAATATTTAGTAAGGCACATAATTCTTCTCTGAGAAAGAGGCGGCAAATTACTTTCATAATTCACAATTTCAATTGGACAACTATGATGTAGCCGTGTGATGACTCTAGCTGCGCTGTGCTGGACCCTCTCAAGCTTATCCAGACTGGTCTTGGAAGCACAGGAATAGATAGGGAAACCATACTCTAGTATTGGTCTAACAAGGGAGAGGTATGTAGTGTGAAGGGTACTAGCTTCTGCTCCCCAATCTCTCCCTGATATAAATTTGAGAATACCCTGCCTTTTTCTAGCCTTGAGCACTTGCTCTTCAATATGTTTATTACTTGTAATTTCCTGATCTAGGATATAACCAAGGTATTTGGCATTTTTATTATAGTTCAATTCAGTTCCATTCACTGAATTAAACTGAATTGAACTGATTCGAGGATGATAATTGAAAAAAATCTCTGTCTGTTGTAAGAAAGGTAGAAACTGATTTTGAAGGATTAAAAATCAATTTGTGTTGTTCAGCAAAGGTATAAGCCCCGTCCATAGCATTATTCAGTTTAAGCTCGATGCCTTCAATGTCTGAGCTTGAGTTGTAGATGATGATATCATCCACAAATATACCCACTTTACATTATTTGATTATTTCTTTTTCGATGGCAGAGATATATAAGGAAAACAATACTGGACTCAAGACAGCCCCGAGGAACTCCTTGTTTCATTCCGAAAGGATCCGAGAGGGTGTTATTGTACTTAACTCTAATTGATCTATCCCAGAGAAAATCGGATATCCACGGGAGTACCTTGCCCTTAAAGTCAAATGAGTCGTGCAGTTTGACAATCATGAGTGGGCGCCATACTCTGTTAAAAGCCCTAGACATGTGAGCAGCTGCGGTGTGATTGGTGGGCTTCATGTTTTGTGCATCTCGAATATTTTGACAAACAAACAAGATCTGGTCAATAGTGCTATGCCCACTTCTGTATCCATACTGCTCTCTCGGAATCAAGTTACTGGTATCTAGATGTAGTTTAGTCTGACAAGAATAGCCTCTCCATGAATTTACACACAGACGAAGTAAGAGCAATTGGTCTAAAGCTCCCAGAGGCGCTAGTCTCTTTACAAGGTTTTAAGATAAGCACAATGGTTGCTCTTTTCCATTCTCTAGGGAGACGGCCAAGATTCCATGATAGATTAAAAATATCCAAGTCTCTGCAGTCCATGAGGTCGCAAATGGCCAATCATGAAGCCATGGATGCCATCTGGGCCAGAAGTTTTACGGAGGTCCATAACTCTCAAAGCCAAATGCAGCTTTTTCAGAGAAAAATCTCTAATAAATATTGATCTACCAGAATTAGAAGTGTGGTACTTATGGATATATCTTTTAGACTTATTTTTAATGGCAACATCATTATGGTTAAACTCTAGGTTTCCCATATTTTTGTAGAACTCTCCCAACAAATCTGCTGCCTCCTTATCATCTTGTGCGACTGCGTCATCGGAAGTTAGAACAGAATTGCATGACATATTTTGTGGCTGGTTATAGCGAAGTGTCTGTGCCAGTCGCCCCAGTTTAGAGTTTGGTATTCTATCATTAATGTTATTACACATATTTGTCCATGCATTTCTTTTAAGGTTAATGTATGTCTGCTTAATGATTGCGTTGAGTTTATTTAGCTCAACTTTATCTGTTGGATCAAAAGTTTGGGAGAGCTTCCTGTGCAAGATATTTCTCTTAAGGATGAGGACTCTCATCTCGGGATCCCTATGTTGGAAAAAAGATTTCAGACTTTTAAAATTTCCTTTAGGGATTGATTGATGGGAAGCATGGATGAAATCTTGTTTGAAATTACTCCACTCCTGTTCCAAGTTATCTGTAAGAGCCCTTTGTTCAATAGCATTCTGAACAAGTTGTCTAAACTGATCCCAATTTGCTTTCTTAAAGTTCCAGAAATTCTTGCTAGTAGACGTTGTTTTTTTGTTAATCTGTACTTCGATGAGGATGGGTAGATGATCGCTTCCGATGCTATCGAGAATTTTCCATTTGCAGTGTGGGTGGAATTCAGGGCTAACAATAGTAACGTCCTAGGCGTCTGATGTCCCATAGCCAAATGACGTATATGTTTGGAGATCCATCGTTTAGAAAGATAAGAGCCCTATCATCGGCTGCGCTCAATAGATCACTGCCTCTGACATTATTTGTGGAGCTGCCCCAAATCTGATGTTTGGCATTGAGGTCACTTAGGACTATGGAGTTTTTGTCAGTGCAGTTAAATAATTCTGCAGGGAGTTGACCTTTTTTTAGGAGGGTGATATAGATTGAATATGTTAATCACCTTTCTTTTCCAATTATGGATATGCCCTGTTTTTCCAAAAAAGAGCCTCCAGCAGGTAAGTGTATACTCCGAAAGTTAACATTCCTGATTAGTAAGGCCAGGCCTCTTCCCCTTCGATCGGGTCTGTCCATCCGATAAATACTGAAATTCTTTATTTTAAGTTTAGTGTGATCACTAAGTTTGGTTTCTTGCAAGGCAATAATATGGGCACTATGTTTGTCAGCCACTTATAATTAATTGATCCAGCTTAGTTCTCATTGCTGGGATGGATAAACCATTGCACGGGAAGATGTTACGTGAGCTGAAATGCGGGATTGGAGACTGTAGTTTACTTGACAACTGAGGCGCTTTTCCTAAACCCCAGCCGCGTCCCTGATTTACCTGCGCGACGGGCGATGCAGTATCAATAACATTTGCGGAAGGTTTCATGGTAAAGAGTAAGTGAGTATCTTCAAGGACCTGAAGGTCTGGGGGCACCTGAGGTTGAAGTATGACTTAACCCCCAAAAGCCAGCCGCTCCTAACATGGAGAACAGAGGCTGTAGTAGCCACTCACTCTGAGACAAACGCTGCAAGCTAGTTTTGGTCCGCCTCGCGTATTTCCTTTACCCGGTATCACCCATATCTGGGAAGCATTCCTCTATCCGCCACCTGGGGAGGCGCCCAATGGTGGACTAGCAACCACACTCAGAATAAACAGTATTTTACAGTTTTATGGTCACCATTGCAGAGCGGCTGCAGGTGATAACTTTCAGCTTAGGCAATAATGCCACATATAATCTCATAACTACTGTGCAAGAAAGTCTTAGACAACTGGAGTTTCAGCATTTTATATCAACTTTTTCTCCAGTCTAAATTCTTATGAAATTGTTTTGGATTTGGATGATGGAAGGCTATAAGAGTCCTTGATCATTTAGTCACAGTTTATCCTTCAATAAATGAGGACATTCTCATTTAATGGGTGGAAAAGCAGCTAAATGAATAGCCCCATCTTAAACGTTTAAAAAAAAAAAAAAAAAAAAAAAAAAAATGAGATAGTCTAAATATTTTA
This sequence comes from Latrodectus elegans, assembly GCA_030067965.1. Taxonomy (NCBI): domain Eukaryota; kingdom Metazoa; phylum Arthropoda; class Arachnida; order Araneae; family Theridiidae; genus Latrodectus; species Latrodectus elegans. The sequence continues at coordinate 1,331,013 of CM057822.1, forward strand.
AACGAAATCTAAAATCGAGAGAGAGAGAGAGAGAAAGTGTATTAAACTAACAAGACTAAATAAGATCGTATATTACAACAAAAACAATTTGTGTGCAATAAAAATGTACATAAGTTTAAGACAACCCAAATATGTTTTCAAGGAATCTATTAAAAATAAAGTACTTCTTCAATGAAACCAAAATCAAGTGAATCAAATCATAAAAAATAATCGACTGCAGCGCCGTCTATTAAAACTTTTTTCTTCAGTTATAAATCTTTATAGTGATTCAAAATACACTTTAAATTCTAAGTCCTGTTTCTGTTAGTTCTTGTATGCAAAAAAGTGATTGTAAAGTATCAAACAAGTTATTAATCAAAAAATTTATAGTTTCTTATTTGTTGTATTAAGGCACTTTAAAATACGATTGTTAAATTATTGCTTGTGTTAGGGAATTGTCCAAGTTTGAGAAATTGAAATATTCTAGCAACTATATATATCTAAATTAAAAAAAATTTTTCTACATTATGGGGTATTTATCCGATATCATGAACAAATTTGTTCCAAAATATCTTATGAAAATCACTAAGAGGTTTATATGAAATTACAATTTTTTATCACCATAACTAATTTTGCCAAATTAATTTTTAATTTTTCATTTTTCATATTTAATAACAAATGAAAATTTGGCATTTGCCTAGTGATAAAATGTCTTTGGTTTTTTTATGGAAAATTTCATTTTTCCTTATAATATTTCAAATATCTTATTTTTGTTCATATATTTCCTTACCTTAATTGTATCTTAAATATTTTGGCAATTACTTTTTGTTTGATTTTTATGCCAAATACTCAGGTTTTTGTGCTATATGAATTTGGCCCTGATAACAGAAAAGTATCATGTTTTTAATGATTATTTTTTGTATTATGTAGTTAAAAACTTTATTTTTCATTAGGTTTAAAGAATTTAACCAATCAAAAAGCTGGGCATTATTATGGTCAAACCGTCAAATGGACAAGATCTTGGAAACGTAAAGCCGGAATTTCTTTCTTGAATAGAGCTCTGCAAATATTTTTGTGTGAAGGTGAAAAGCAAATTAAGGCAAAAGATTTAAAAGGAAATTGATTTATAATGTAACAGTAATAAATGTACGTTTTTACATTATTTTATCAGCTTTATTTTAATAAATAATTTTAAAAATTGTATCCAATAATTCTTTTCTTTTGATAAATTATCTTTTGATAAAATTAACAGTAAATAGTGTAAATACAGAATATTTTTTATTTAATTACAGTAATTTGAATGTAGGCTTTTCTTTACAACTTTTATGATTTAAATTCCTTGAGGGAATAATATTTTATTGACTCATTATAAACTGCTATTTCTTGAAAATTCTAAATACAAAAAACATGGAACATATGAAATATATTTATTAATTAAGAATTCTATTCTTTATAGTTTCTACACTTTAATTTTAAAAATATTTTCCATAAGAGAAACATTTTTTATTGTCAATTGCTATAATCTTAATTTTTTTTTAAATAAAATTTCTTGGTAGTGAAAATATAATTATATATCACATCGAATACTTATCAATGCATTTATTTAAACAATGATCAGAAGAATACAATTTTTACAATTTAAAAATATTTTACATGAGGGAAAAATCCTATTGACTTATTAAAATTCTTTAAAACTTTTAACTGACACTATCAGTAAAAGCATAATTATAAGATATTTAGAATATGTTAATCAGTTTATTACCGAAAAATAATTAGAGGTTTTTTATGTAGAAAGAAAAATATCCACTTTTTATTAATTTTTATTCAAAGAAAATCTTAACTAAATTTGCATTAAATACAAGCCATTAAAGAAATATTTCTCAAGCTGTAATTTTAAGAATGATATTTAATTCATCTTCATTGCAACCTTTTCTATGGAGTTTTAAGGAGATTCTTCAAAGATGGAAAAAATGTAATGTAAAAAATATACACTTTTTATCGATTAATATTTTATTAAAAAAGAGACTATGAAAACTAATTTTTCTTATTGAAATTCCAAGGGCTTTGCTTTTTCGTAGTGATAGTTAGTCTAAAAAAATTGTTAAGTTCATATGAGAATTTGAAGTTTATTGAATTAAGGAATAACATATAATTGATATTAAATTACTATATTTTATGAAGTTTAAAATTTGATACAAAATAAGTTATTGTTTATTAAAACTATTTCCTTTTCAAAAAGAAAACAATTAAACTGCAATTCATCATGTATTTTCCCTCCAGACATGTATTAGACAAGAATAGGGCTCATATTTCTGAAAATTTATTAATTGTAATCAAAAATGACATTTTTTTTTAAAAAAAAAATATGAGATTGCCAAAAAAAATTTAACTTTGTGAATTCGTAGCTTTATGAACTACATTATATGCTTGTAATTGCTGTAAAGTTGGATTAAATTCAGAAATTCTGTCAAGTCTGAGGTATTAGAATTAGGTGAATGGTTAGTACTCTGGTCTTTGGGCTCTACAACTCATAGGTTCGAATCCCGCTTCAGGCATGGATGATGTAATGTTCGGAATCCACTTAAAGCTTTTGTAGCTCCAGACCTAATTAGCTCTTATTTACTAAAAGTGATCGAGTAATGAACAAACAAACGAAACCAATGGAAAAAAAAAGAAACTGCCAAGTATTATGTTTTTCGTTGCCAGAAAAACTCCCCCAAAACCATTAATTGCCAGATATGAGCTGATGTGGGTGAATCGCGATTTAAATATATTTTTTATATTCCTTTCGTGGGTCCTGTCATTAAGAAAATGTAAATATCTATCCATTATAGACTTTCTCAGCATGACAGTTGTGAGCTGCTCTAATAACAGAACTAAGATGAATGTGTGATGATCCTATGTTGTGCGATAACATAAGAGCCTTAGAGATCAGGTAGCTTTCCTGGAGTGAGTCCTTTTACCCATCGGTAAATTGCCGAGAGACGTACCTGCAAGTGAATCGCCCACATCATTTGGTTACTTGATGGGATTGAACCCAGTGCCTTGGAATCTGAAAAAGCCGAATCATTGGTGCTGCTCTGTTCTTTGATTCAACAGTTCGAGGATACGAATCTCACCTCGGGTGTGCATGTTTGTAGTGGTTCGGAATCCGCTTTAAAATGTTGGTCCTTGTCCAATGAACGTATGCATAAAATGACTACCGGGCGGCAATCGGACCAAACCAAAAATCTCATCCCAGGACCTACCTCAGAGCGACTCGTCTTAACATGATGACGTCATCTATCCGGCCTTTGATATTTCTCTAGTATTTCTTTTTACGAAACTTATTCGCTTCGATTTTTTTATATTAGAGTTCAAAACATGTCATAGTTGAGTTTGAACAATGATAAGTAAATTTTATCATTAAATATCCGTGTATCTTGCACCTTATTTAATTAATTTTTTTCAGTTACGCAATCACCTTTCTGTTCTATTAAATGAATGTGATTTCTGTATTATATATATTTCAATATAATTTCCAGCTTCTTCTCTTCGATCACGTGTCAATTTTTATAATGCTTATGATTCACTATTTACACACACAGTTCAATTTTCCGTATTTTAAATCCAACCAACAGCGTGGTCAGGTGACCTTTCCTCCGCCACGTCACACTGATTCGGGAGCTTGTGAAAGGGTGGCGTACATGACTTCCCCTTCTGCATAGTAAGCCCGCTTCTCTCTCACGCCTCAAGTAGGCTCCGCGTAGTTACGATAAATTTTAATTTTTGTAACTGTGTACAGGTGTCAAAAATAAATGTTTATACATTATAAATTTTATAGATTGAAGATAAGCATATATATATATATATATATATATCTTCAATGTATAAAAAAATGAAATTTAATTGTTTAGACTAAGGTAAAATTAACTCTTACGCCCACAAGTTATTTAAAATTTAATTAAAAATGTCATAAAATACAAGTTTACTTAATATTCTAGTAATTTATGTATTATTTTTTAATTTGAATTAAAAACTTCGCATGAAGGACTTGCATTTCGCCTACAGAATATTTTCTGGCATTTTGTCTGCCGAGCTGAGATGGAATAGGGTAGCTCCTTTGGATCCCCATTGAAATTGCTGCCGTGGAACAAGAAAAATACCCATACATACGAATTTGGATTTGGAAACTAAAGTGTGCCGAGTTATGTTCTTCGATTTAGAAATTCGTGGACTCGATTCCCAGTACAGGTGTGGTCGTTTATAATTATTCTGAACCCACTTTGTCTCGGTGGAATCAGCCTTCAGGTGCGAACTTCAATCAGCGACAATCAAACAAAACCATTACGTTTTGCACGGTTATGCATTCCGATGTACCCTGACAAGATTCGATTTTTAATTCAATTTTTTCACTTAAAGCTGTTCCGACTGAATGAGCCCTCGCATTCAAAATAGAATAAACTGTAAAGTAGTGTCGTCATTTGCAGTTATTGAACATTTCTAATAAAATCAATATTCTGTGAGTATGAGGTCCACTCACGTGTCATCAAATGAAGTGATCATCGCTGTGCGTAACAACCATATCACTTTTTCCCTCTTCAGGTGACACTTTTTAGGAGCTTTATGGGGATAAGTAACATGAAGTGGGTGTACAATTCTTATTTTTACCCCCTCCAACTCAAAAAGTTTTGTTGGCATTTTTTTAAGGCTATGTGGTTATCTTTTTTAAGTCCCCTCTTAACTCGCTAAGAATAATTGCCTTTGGAAGAAATCCTTTACAAAGCAAATTGTCCTAATGTTTTCCGTGGGATTTGCTGGGGTGTAAACGGGACTCGGAGGCGCCTTTTCAAGGGGTGTGGGGCAAATGGTCCGGAAGAAAGTTTTTTTGCTCGCCAGTTTGTTCGACTGAGAATTTTTATTTTCAGGATCCATCTTCTCCTTTTTTATGTGTGACGTGGGTGACAAAACTTTTGTCAGGTTTTTGCGCAACGACGCGAAAACATCTCCGGCTTTGTTCCTCACAAAATGAACATTAATTCTGTGGCACCGAGCAGTTTCTCATTTTTTCCACTCTCTCCACGATGAACTGCGCCCCATTTTTTTCTCTTCTTTTTGATACTTCAAAAAATATTTGAGTTGGCGAAGCATGAGCCCAAGTTTATTATTATTTCCCTTCTTTCCTTCTTTATAGATGATTTTGAATTCATTTTTTTAGTGAAAAACTTTGGCAGTTCTAATCGCTCCTGTAAATTTTCATCATTTTGACATATTCATACAGTAATAAACTAAACCTCCAGAAAAAATAGGAAATAATTGACTTTTATAATACTAAATAAAGAATAATATATATGTGTATATATATATATATATATATATATATATATATATATATATATATATATATATATATATATATATATATATATATATATATATATATATATATATATATATATATATATATATATATATATATATATATATATATATATATATATATATATATATATATATATATATATATATATATATATATATATATATATAACTGAACATCATTTGCATCGCCGAAAGTTAACGAATTTGATACCTGACGCAGCTGAAGATCCTAATGTTAAAGAAGATAGTTCACTTAGTTTATTGTAACATCCTTCCGTCGGTATAGAGTAAATGTACGGAAAAGGGAGTTGACAACCCGGATGTCGACCTCGTTTCTTGGTAGTGGCTCAGAATAAAATTAAGTAATAAACTGTGCGTGTTGCAGCTTCAGTCGGCAGAACTTGGAATCCTGCAAAATACACCCTAAACTAAGAAAAATATAGCCACTTAAATAATGGCAATCATGATTACTTAAAGACTACTTAATTTTACAGTTTTATTGACTTTTGTACATACAATTTAAATTTTGTTCACAAGATAAGAACTTGCGTTTCGCAGTTATGTCTGGTTATAAATCAAAATTAAAAACTGAAACTCAGAGGAACTACAAAGGCATGCACGTAATTCATTTTCTAAACATCGTTGATGATTTGATTAGAATTACCTTTTATTCAGAAGTGTAAAGAGTTTGCTCAACCATTTAAACATGAATTCATTAAGACATTTCAGTTTAATTCATATATTTATAAAATATGTATTAATGATTTAATGATTTACGTATTTATTTTGGAGTGATTATATATATATATATATATATATATATATATATATATATATATATATGCATACCAAGTACGAGCTATACAGAAGGTTATGCGAATGATAGAAATTCCTTAGGTTTATAAAGAATCCTTTATGAGTATGGCATGGGACCACTTAATAAAGCTTAAGTTCGCTTCGGAATCTATTCATATAAGTGCAGAACAGTGTTTGGAGTAATACTGTGACATTTTTCTCGCATATGCCGCGAAAGTTCTAGGAGAGATGCTGATGTGGAGGGAATCGGTTCCGAATTGAACGCTCTAAAATAGTCTACAGGGATTCGATTGTATTGAGCTGTGTGTCAAATTATATGTGCGTGACTTCATCAAACCACGATTGGACAAGCTCCGCTGCTTGGATGGATGGGTGCATTATTGTCCTGGAAAATTCTCTCTCATTCAAGAAACAAAACCTGCATCATACGAGGGTTGCTATTTATATTTCTGGCCTTGGCAACAGTAAGTGTTGCTAGGCGACCGAAGACGATTTTAATCGAAAGTTTGATATTTTTAAACATAAATTCAGCAGACGATTTACCATTATAGCTTTATTTGTGTTGTTGACAGTAAATTGAAAAGTTCTTCTCTGTCAAAAAATGGAATTGAATCGTGAACATTTTCGTGCCATTATTTTTCATAACTTTCGACGTGGATTGTCAAGACAAGAGTGCTTCGATGAACTTAATTCTTTATACAGCGATAAAGCGCCATCCTACAGCACTGTAAAAAATTGGTATAACGAATTTAATCGTGGTCGATGTTCGATCCAGGACGAATCCCGTGCTGGTAGTCCAAAATCCGTTGTTGTGCCAGAAAAGATCAATGCTGTGCGTGAACTGATAAAGCAAGATCGTCATGTGACATACCGTGAGATAGAGGCGTCTTTGGACATTAGTATGACTAGCATCAATAAAATATTGCATGAACATTTGAGCGTAAAAAAAATTTGTTCGCGTTAAATCCCGCATAATCTGACAAACGCTAAAAAAAAGGCTCGTGTCGATTGGTGCAAGGAAATGTTGGAAAAATACATTCAAGGTACATCAAAGGCTGTGTATAACATCTACACAGGTGACGAATCATGGATCTATGCATATGAGCCGGAAACAAAACAGCAATCAACTGTATGGGTCTTCCAAGACGAGGCAAAACCAACAAAAGTTGTTCGAGGAAGAAGCACATCGAAACAAATGATTGCCTGTTTCTTCGGCATTAACGGTCATGTGGCAACAGTGGCGTTAGAGCAACGCAGGACGGTCAATTCTGAATGGTACACGACCATTTGTTTGCCAGAAGTCATCGGAGAAATTCGAAAAAAGCAGAAGAACAGGCGAATCATTCTTCATCATGACAATGCGAGCTCTCACACATCGACTCAAACAAAGGCATTTCTGACGGAGCGAAAGATCGAACTGATGGGTCATCCGCCGTACAGCCCTGATTTGGCACCCAATGACTTCTTCTTATTCCCACACATCAAAAATAAATTACGTGGACAACGATTTTCGACCCCCGAAAAAGCGGTTGATGCATTCAAAACGCATGTTTTGGAGTTACCTCAATCGGACTGGAAAAAGTGCTTTGAAAATTGGTTCAAACGCATGCAAAAGTGTATTGATCATCATGGAGAATATTTTGAAAAACAATAAAACCAATTTCGATCCTACATATTTGTTTTTTCATTATTAGGCCAGAAATATAAATAACAACCCTCGTATATGGAGAAATTTTAACCGACTAAGTTCTAGTCCGCTAAAATTTCTCTACTCCCCCCCCCCCCCAATGATCTTTTCCTTTAAAAGGGTCCAGCAGAAAAATATGACATGCTAACCATGTCGCGGCAGATGATTTTTCATGCTTGGCAGTTAGAAAAAGGTGCGAGTATCTTCGAAACGTGCACCCGTCCTGTTTTCAAGAAACTTGTGAAAGGCGATTCCTTAGATACTTTCCTGCACTTATCAATCGACTAGTTTTCGTAAATGTGACCTAAGAAATTAATAATTTCTTCATTTTATAGAAATTACTTTCAGAGTCATTTTGACTAAATTTATATTTTCAGAAGAGAATAAATTTTCTTTCATTATTTACGTGCCATTTAAAGTATTAATAATTTAAATATTAGTTTTTAATGTTTTATCGCGATTCCTCATAAAAACGATTTAGATTAACTTATATTTATAGAAAAGAGGATATACTTTTTATTAATTATTAATAGATGTTAATTACAAGGAATTAATGCTTTGTGTTTTTATTAAGTAATTTTATCTTGAATTGTTAATTTAAATTTAAATTATGTAATTACAAGAGCCTTTATTTTTACAATTTATGTATTATTTTTCGAAAGGGTCCACTTACAACCATTTTTATCTTTCAAGGCTGATATGAATCCTGAAATCCAGATTAATATTCCAAGAAATGCTTGTAACTGCTCTAACTCCGTTAATCATCTTAATCTAATTTATATATTTACTGACAGATATTCGTTTTATTAATTTGTTATAAAAGTTTCAATAATATATCTATCATAAATTTGTGCATGAATTATTCATAAAAATATTCCAGTTTAAAGCATATTTATATAGGAGTCTCTTTTTTTATTCATTTTTATTTTCCAAAATGTCTATGTTGATTTCAGTTAAAATTATTTTTTACTTTGAAAGAAATTTTGATTTAACTTCAATTGACGCTTACACTTAAGTAATAATTTATATAATAAAAAGATTTCCCGTAATTTATATACTTTGGAAATAGAAATTCCGCAATAACTTATATGAAATCTCATGTATTTTAAAAATGAATTTCAAACTTTACCCATTCTGAATGTAATTTATGATTCTGTTGCTTTATACGACAACGGAACTTTAAATGCATTCTCGGGACTCATGCAGGATGTCGCAGTGGAGAAGAGGTTTTTGGATAAATGTAAATCAATTCTGTCATCAAATTGTCAGCCTGGAAAAAACTTTCGAGACTTTAAAAATGTGTACAAAATCGCATTACAAAAACAAGTATTTGTCGCGGACTTTTCATGGGTTTTTAATTTTGTCTTTAAACTTTAATTTCATTAAAATATGAAATCAACTTTTCTCTGTTTTATTTACTTTTTTTGTACATAGAGTTTTTGTAGTTCGAACCCCATTTTGAGTATCTTTTTCTGAAAAAAACTATTTATCAAAGAAAATAAAAGCTTGGTACATAATTTGTCTTGTTTTCAAAAATATATTTCGTTCACAAAAATAATTGCTTTACTCATGTTTTTTTTATTAAGACGCTATTTTCAGATAAAATCTATGAAAAAGAGAAAATCAAAAATCTAACATAATTTCTTCCCTCTTTAAATATTTATGTTCAAAGTAAAAGCCATCCTAGGCGAAATTCAACTTCCTGGATATTTATTTCCAAGATCATTTTATTTGAAATATTATATATATATATATATATATATATATATATATATATATATATATATATATATATATATATATATATATATATATATATATTAACTCTTTTCTCTTTCAACCTCCTTTTTTGAGTTCCGGAAAAATAACTTAATCGCACCAACTAATAATTAGGAAGATTTGATATCTGGTACACAGCTTCTCTGTCTCTTAAAAAATATATTAATTTTATGTAATATTTTAATAAAAAATTTTCTGGCTTGTTTTTTTTTTAATATATATATATATATGTATATATATTTGGTTTACAGAATAAGCACTTTTTTAAAAAGTGTAACACATTTCATTAAAACGTTATCCCAGGCAAAACTGGAGTCATATTCGAATTTCGGGCAAAGTCCTATGAAGTCTTATCAAAAATACCCTGCATTCAAAATCAATTGTCTCCTATGTTTACTGGGTGAATATGAGATACAAAATTGGCGTATATCATTGGGTGAATATGCACCATTTCTATCGTGATACTGTTTAACATTCGTGAGCTTGGATGCTATTTGTGTTTGAATCCATGAAGAAGTACACAAAATGGAGCAATAAAAATAATTGTTTGAAATTGACTTTTCATGAGTTGTTATTTTTTGGTGGGTAGAGGAGAAGAAACAAAAGTGGGAAAACGAGGCACTTTTTTTGTTGATGAATCGGTTCTGTTTCGGAAGAAGGCATGGAACAAAAGGGAAAACAAAGAAGCTCCCCTTTTTTCCACTAACGCTCGAAGTGAATAGACCAAAAAGGGAAAAAAGTCATATGTCACTACTATTGTTTCACTGGTCATTTTTTCCTACAAATGTCTCATTTGATTATTCCTTTTTTTCCCTTCTTTCCATAAAAGGACGCTTCTCTTAAAATATGGTTTTCTTCTCATGAAAAGCAGAAGAGCGAAAGCAAAAAAAAAAAAAAAAAAAGTCGCCAAAAAGTATTGTAAAAACAAGTTTGTAAGGAAACAATATTTGAATTCAAGATGACAAAAGACGAATGATAGTCATTGGAATGGAGAACATTTTTCGCACTTTTGAAACCCGAGAACATTTTTTTTCTGAAGCAGCCTTTTGTGTTTAGAATTTTCGCCAAATGATAATTATTTTAAAACGAATGTTGAATGAGTTATTTCAGATGTTTGCTGAATTCTTTGAAAAATTCCCAACAAAGGAAGAAAATATGATCTCTCGAGTTTTGTTTGAAATCTATCATTTGGGAAGAAATCGTTTCCGTTTTTTTTTTTTTTTTTTTTTTTTGGCTTAATGAGTTGATTTGAAGTGGAATAGAACAAAAAGCTTAGAAAAAAACTTAGAGAAATGTTTCATTTAGTTGAATAATCCTGGCCCATAATTATAAGTATTTTTGCGAATAATGCTTTAATGTCGCTTTCCTTTAAAGACGTAATACTATTCTTGGTATCATGCAATGTGTAAATCATATTTGAAAAACTATTTTCTTTCGCAAAATTGAAAATCAAAAGAGATTAAATGACATAGATGAGAAACGTCTCTTATTTTTCAGGTAAGAAATAAGCAGGTGGAAACTTTTCGCTATAATTTAAACTAACTTTAAAAAAAAAAAAAAAAAAAAAAAAAAATAAAAGATAGAGAGAGAGTGAGAAGAGGTTTCGATTTTTCCTTTAACTTAAATTAAAAAAGAGTAGAAACAAGTTTAATTCAGAAATCCACACATTTTTTCGCCCTTGTGGAATTTGTAGGAATTAGAAAATATATAAGTCATAGTCTGAAATAATCCAAATAAATTGTTTAGATCTAAATAAAATCGAAATATTTTGGAAAACTTGAAATTATTAGGTTCTCACTTGCTCTACTGCTACTCTTTATAATATTATATAGTAAAGATTTTGCTTAAATCAGGGAAGAGACTGCCGATGTAAGACGTGAAGGCTCTTCCCGTCCGAAAAGGTTTTGTCTTCCTTGATCGATAGTGGATTTTTGAGAGCATGCAATCTATTCCCTTTAACGTATTTTCATGTTTTAAGGAAAATCGAAAAACTCTCACTCGAGGATTGGGTTCTATGGAATGAAAGATCCTTGATTCGATTCCATGTCATAAAATGGTAGATGGTTGTGATTTTTACATGCACACCTATTGCAGCTTATGAAAGTTATATGTTTTCTGTGTTTAGAGACGTCATTACGGCTACTGTTTATGAATTGATAAGAATTGGGAAAGAGATGTACACATGTTCTACTATGACTTTCATCTGTTACGTTATCTGTTATAGGGTTGTCAAAAAATGCTCTCTAACAAAAAGAGCAGAATCAAAGCTACGATCTCCCTTTGTTCAGCTATGGCTGGGTTTGAACCTGGGATCTTGCATTTGGAATAACTTTGTTCTACCATTAGGCCGCAATGAGATTTAATAGAATGTCATAGGCACTGCATTACAGATTACCTAAAAACAGTGGGCTGAGAATGAAGGCGCTGGGTGTGTACCAAGTGTAAGCAAGCATATGCCGTTCCTTCTCAATTAGAAAGTCAAAGAATTAAAAGAGAAAAATATATTAGATGGAGTCTATTAGGTCATCAGATCGCAACTGTAAGTTTAGTGTCGGTTGGCACACGTCCAAGTCCATGATGGTTGTGCTATGCTGAGAGGGTTTGTGTCTGACGCAAAACTGAAGATGCGGGATGGTCTGATGGATATCTTATGTTATTGTTGGCAGTGATGGGGCAATCTAGAATATTGGTGAACCTTCTTTACCACATGGACGAACATGTGGAGGTTTCATTTTTTACCAAATCGTTAGTACTGTGAGGCGAATGGACCGTGGCCGGAAATGAAATAATTGAGATATTGATCAATAGTTAAAAAAAATTGATGGATACTTTAGGAAGAATGTGAGTCCATCACCTTTATTCTGTTGTGTTCCAATAAATTTGCCATTAATTGAGTGCGTATCATTGAAGAAGATGAGATTTTGGCTATTTGATTTCAATAAATGGGATGCTGCTTGTTTTGCAAGGAAGCCTACCTTCTCATTTCCTTTGTAGCCCTCATGGGCTCTGGATTCACTAGATATGGGCTACTCTGCGGTGTTTTTGTTCTCGGAGAATATCTTGAATTTAAGTATTAAAGCGGATATTTGCGTTATCTATTGTTATATCGCTCCAGATGTTGGAGCTACGTAAGCTATGTGTAATCGCATAGTCTAATGTTAATTGAATGGCTATTGCTTCTACTTAGGAAACTAAATTATTTACTGAAGTTTAACTTGAGACGTATGGATTTTTTAAATAATTTATATCAAATAAAAGAAAATGCAATTGTTTTTTTTTTTTATTTTATCCGTCAATGAAGAAGTTGGGGGTAGAAGGGTCATATGTTGGAGAGGTCTTTGGCACTGATGATATGAATTCCGTCGCCTTTTCTTGTATTTGTTAATGTTAACTTCAAAAACTGTAGCGCCCAATGTTAGTGTACCAATGAGAGTTGTGGTTCTTAATTTTAAAATACGAATTTTGAAAGTTTCTTCTGCCTTTATGTAGATAGGTGGTAATCCGGATAAAATTTGCAGGGCTGTATGCAAAGTGGTTTTTGAAAAGACGAACTAGAAATATCTTTAGATGGTAATCAAAATGGTTTCTTGTCATGGGTAGAGTGCAAATTGGTGTGATAATATTTTAAGGTATAAAGAGTTATTGAGTTGTTGAAGTCCCTGAATCTTCTAGTCATTTCTCGTAAATGCTACCTAAGAGGAATAATTTTTTTCTGGAGATTTCTTAAGTGGGGAAAAATTAAAACTGTTTATTTCTGCCGATGCCGAAAAATTTCAAATTATTCGTGAATCTTACCGCTGTTGCTATTGAGGGTAATTCGGGATTGAATTTGAATTGATTCTTACCGAGGTCTTCTATCGTACTTGCTGTGAGAATTAGTTTGTTTACTTGGCATAAACTGTAGAAATTTTAGAGTTTCATTGTTACAATATTTAAAATTTTGTTTTGTATTTCTTTTGACTATAATAAGGGCATCATCAGCGTATCAGCTTACTATGTGTCGCCGGTCGTGATTTAGAAATATATTGTAGAGAAACATCCTCTCTTAACTACAGCGAGCTGTAAAGTTTTTATGACATAAGCAACATTTCCCCTTTCTGGAGTACTTTCTCATGAACAGAGTGTTGCAACGGAGAAAACCAGGAAAACTCTGAAACATCCTCCCTGACAAATGAGCATTTAGAAAGTATAACGTCACATCCATCTCTAGCTATTCAACAGTGGTGAGAATCGATATCAGAATCTTCTACGCCTAATAACGTTATCCTGTTACTAAATCAGACGATCAAAACGTCGTTAATTTGTTGCCGCTTAGCAGACAAATGAAAAACCGGTGTAAGGCATTCGGACATTTTTCTCATTTAGGCTTCGGTATGACTTTTTCATTTATATCAATATGTTATGAGGAAGCACGAAAACTCCCTTGCAGCCAGAACTCATCTCTCGCTGTTCACCTGTGCCAAAAATCGAATCCAAAACCTCTCAGGGTGAATTTCTTTTACTAAACCAATGTAAGTCGCTAAATTCTTAAAAATGAATTAAAATATGATTATGGTGATACTATTTATCTTATAATGTGGTACTATGTGAATTGATTTTACTCTATATTTGTTTAAGTATGAACTGATGTTGAAATGTATTGAATTTTGATGGGCTTTCTTTTTGATGAATTGTAATTTGTTGCGCGTAATTAGTTAACATAAAACATTTCGCTTACTATAATCAACTTTTAAAGCGGATCTTCACACACATAGAAAAGCTTTATTTCTTTTTATTTAACGAAGAAATCAATTACTGTCATTTTCACGTATGGATAGCCGTGGGCAAGGGAAAATATCTTGTTGAGTTAATTACAGTGCAGCCCATCCATTATCACTGAGCTGCATATTTTTTAGTCACAACAGTCTTGTAATTATTCTGGTCTCATGCGTTTGATAGCGCGGCTTTTATTTACACAGTGATGTGATGAATGGAGGCAGAAGCATTATAAAGGAAAAGTGGAAGTTCGGGGTGGTTTCTTCTTTCTGATGGAATGGTCACCCCTCCCCCACAAGGCATATTTTCTCTCGCCAATCATGTCAATTAAGGCTCGCCAGTGACGTATTGAATGTTTCCCTGAATGTTAGTTACCAGCCACAAATAGATTGTAAGAGTTAGTTTTAAGGACTTCGGTTCTTTCTGATCGAAACCGTCAAGCGGACTCAGCTGCATCGTCGTTTTGCCCGAAGCCCAAGTGATGAGATCAACATTTGACCTGGTACTCTTCTGTCCTCGTCAATGGACGAGGAGAAATATGGGGGCTTACTAAATTGTTAATATGCGTCCTATTTGTCTACCGTAGTGATGTGATGAATAGAGGTACAAAAATAGCTCCCGCGAAGTAATCTGGTTAGCGGCTGTTGCTATAATAACAAAAACTACCTATTACAGATTGGTATTGCGAGTATTATGAATTTGTGGGATTTGGGGTAATATTATCGAGCCTTCTGTAAACTAAAATGGATATTTTTCTTATGTGTCCCCCAGTCGGAAATGAAATGTGTTTTGTTTTCATGGAAATACACATACGTTTGCGAGAACTGTTCTCGTGGTTGACTCTCTGCAGAAAGATCTTTCGCTGAGTTAGGTATCGAATTCACTACTTTCTGTACAGGGTAGCGGCGTCTTTCGGCACTAAACGACTGCCACCTAAATTAAAGAAAATCTGGTGACAATTTTTTCATTTATGATCAGTTCTAATTTTCTGTTGATTTTTTTTCATTCCATAATGTATTAGGCATTTTATTTCACTCATATCTTAATTAAAAATTTGATTCCTTATAGGTTTTGGCTAGGAACTTATACTGTGTTGTGTCTCCAGTTTTTTTTAAGTATTGCGCATTCTTTTTTGTAAAGGACCTTTCAGAAAGAGTGAAAAAAGGGAAGAAATCTAGAAAACTCCTGTTTTTTAATCCCGATACATATGCATGGAAACAGTAGTAGTGCCGTATCGCTGGAATCAGACCTCCTGCTTTCTACACGGAACAACCCGACTTCGTACAGTAAACTCAATACCGAGTGGAGAGCGAAATACTTCTGAAGGAAGTTGATAAGTGCTGACAAGAAAGAGGATTCAGTCTTTTTTAAATCCACATGAATCTCCTCAGACAAGAATGATTCTGATGATCTTTCTTTTCGCTTTATTTACCATTGTAACATCGAAGAATAAAAAACATGATGCGTTCATCAAAACAATAAACAGCCCCCCCCAAAAAAAAATCCTAATTCCACCATGTTTTAAAATATATTTCCATCTATCTATATTTATGTAATAAAGCCATTAAACAGAACCAACTGCTTCTTCCTTTTGAAACACAGCTAAGAGACGAAGTTGATACCAGAGCTGTGATATTTTTCTGCCCACACCATACCAGTGATCTCCGGAACCCTTTCACGCACTTATCTGCACATTAAAACATAAACTTCTTGAAAATGATTTTATTGACCTGTGGCTCTTCGGTCAGTTTTACACACAGCGTCTTATTCAGTCATTTACATCAACAGTTCAGGGTGTACTAATAAACATCTAAGCAGAGGTGGTAGTCTAACGCACGAGCTGGTGAAGCGAAAATAGGTACTATGAAAGCTTAGTTGCCAGTTTGACGGGATGTTGCCAAGAGAGATTTATCCTGCCCCAGTGTAAAAGTTTGTTTTTGTTATTTTACCTTTACTCCTCTATTTACAGGAGATAAATCTCATGAACAACATTTTTTAATATAAAAAAAAGTTTTTCCCATGATTTTTAATAAAAAATGTCCAACGTGTAAAATTATGAGACAACTTTTTATCTAAAATCTAAACCATAGTTTTGCAGATATTTTTTTTAATTCTTCAAATAATTAACAGTTGTGATAAAATAACTATTTTTGGCATAAATTTTTTGATGTCAAAAATATGCATAGGTAAATTTTTTATGTAAATAGAGAGAGGTACAGGGTCATTGCGCAAGATTTTCAAAAATGTTTGTAATTAAGGACTCTTGCTTTGGTGATGTCTTTCAAATAAAAGGGACTTCGTAGAGGGAGGATGCTGTGTGGAGCAGGAAGTTTTGAGTTTGACTTCTGGCCTACTGCTTTGTTGGGAAGTTGTCCGAGTTTTTTTTCCTACTGATGGTCCAATACTTTTTAACAACCTTCAGTTGCTAGGCTGTCTGCTGTTACATATTCAATAGACTCTCTGCAGTGTAATACTATGAAGTTTCGAAATTTAAAATTTTGAATTCAATCTCTACCACTGGTGAAAAAACGGGGGTCGATGTTTTCTCTTACTTGTTTATCCATCTGTAAGGGGTATGTGCTTGGGTGTTTTCTCACATGACTCCAGCAGAACATGTGAACAGAGTCCATTTCCTTTAAACAGCAACTTTTTTGACCCCGCATACTGGACAGCCTGACATACACAGCGGTGCAGGCAAGCCTCGGACTGCGCCTTAAGGTTAACGGACTCTGAAAACTCACCCACCACCAAGTGCCTCGTCATTTTGAATCACTATCAGGTGACGAGATCGCACCTGAGCTTACAACCTCCGCTCCACACCAGTGGAAGGACTTTGGACGTCACGTTTTAACATGGAGTCTATCCCAACCTCCTGAGCTCCAGTCAGTGAGAAAGAATGTGGTCATCCTCCCAATTATTGCACGTGGCAAGCAATGCTTCACTTTTCTGATCTTAACGAGAAGCTACTGAGCCAGTGGAGTTCAAAGGACAGCCTAACAGAAGAAAGCGGTTGTGAGATGTTTTAACCTCCACCACGAAATTGCTATCCGAGAGAATTGTTTCATAGATAGAGGGCCGTATCCACGTTTTACCAGGAAAAAATCCGGAAAACTCTTAAGCACACTTTTTGGCAATATGTGCCTGCAAAAGGTGTAATGAAATCCATTATTCGAGAGTGATGGTGATCAAACCCGAGACTTTGTGGTCCTAAAAACACTGCCCTACTTCTGGGCCACGGTCAACTGAGAAAAGTTAAACTTGAAAAGCTATGTGTAAAGTCTTCCTCGAAAGCCATGGCAATGTTTAAAGATTTGTTCAGTGTGCAGTGACAAAGTATTTAAGAAAATGCTAGATTTCATACAAAAATAAAAATTTTTAAATTATTATAATATTTAATTCACATGGCAGATATTTCTTGTATCAAGATGATTTAAAAATGAAATAATTATTTTTAGTTTTGAAGTCTAGAAACTTCATTAAA
This sequence comes from Latrodectus elegans, assembly GCA_030067965.1. Taxonomy (NCBI): domain Eukaryota; kingdom Metazoa; phylum Arthropoda; class Arachnida; order Araneae; family Theridiidae; genus Latrodectus; species Latrodectus elegans. Next base: position 1,348,871 of record CM057822.1, read on the forward strand.
TGATCATCTAGAGAGACTTCAAACGTTAGAAATCACTTTCCTTGGTTTTAGATACAATAGATCTGTCATGACTTTGCATTTAAATTACCGAGTGGAAGCAAACTGTCAGAAATGCGAAGACAAAAGAATTTTTTTGTGTGTGTCCAAGTATTTTATTCGATTCTACAAATAAGAATTCTTCACTTTGTTTATGAGTTATTTCAAAATGTGGAAAATATTAAGAGGAGATTATGAACCGGTCGGCATTTCTCATTTCGCCTCATCTGTCAAGGGAGGGGGTTCGGAGGAGTCGGCGCTTCTGTGACAAGCACCTTAAAGACCGGGGCCCAATTCCCGACTCAGCAGGGGGCCCCGAGCGGTGCTCTTTCATTCTAGAAAAAACGCCGCCACCGAAAAAATAAAATAAATTAGTTCTTTTCGGGTTCTTCTCCCCAGGTGTCCGCACCACGAGGCGTTAAGTTAGTTTTCACACCTGCAAGTTGTCCGGACACGCCCCTGCAGTCACCTTACACGACCCCGCCTTGCAGGGGCAGGGGAGGAGATGGACAGCACGTGGACAGTTGGAATGACATCCGCAAACCGTAAGGTCGTCTGCTGTAACTCTTGAAAATCATCTGCGTTAGATTTTGTGGCTCAAATCCACAGTCGATGATTGTTAAGATTGCGGCAGATGATTAAGAAGTTGATATTTCGATAAGAGGAAATGAACGCGCACGGGCATAGTTGGAAGCTCCTCCAGCAAATTTCAGAATAGAACTTTTGAAAATCATCTGCGATGGATTTCGTGGTTGTAGTCGAATTACGTATAACTGTATTCCTTTGATCTATGAAATATGTAAATAACTGTACTAAATTTCCTTTCTTGTTTTTAAGTGCGATACTCAAGAATTTGTACCTTTGAGAACTTTATAGTGAATGAAAAAAAAGGCGTTCATTCAAAATAAAGATGCCGCAGTCGAATGGTTAGCGCTCTGCCCTTCGATTCAGTAGTTCGTGGCTTCGATTCCCATCCTTGACTTGGGCTGTTAATGAGTGATTCGGAATTCACTTTGAATTGTAGGTCAATGGGGCAAATGCGTTGGCAAATGATGACCTTTGGGAGACAGAAACCTAACTAATCAAAATGAAGACATGATGATCTCTAGGAAAAATACAATTCGAACGAGCATGAAAGGAATGATTTCACTTATCACATAAATTTATATATTACATAAATATATTTTCATGTTATTTCTGGAAGAAACCTCGCAACATAAGCGCCGCGCTCTTGAGAAGTGGCTTGCTTAAAATTCAAAACTCGGCGATAACGCCCCCGCACCAGTGTGAACACTGCACTCAGTTAAAATGTTAGTATCTTCACTGTTGACATCGCAGTTGTATTATAATATGCAACGCACGGCATACTCATGACGAAAAAGTAGAATTCTTCTTAACGCCGTGCTATATTAGTGAAAGAATGTTACACTTTATAGAATCATTTTAGCGCGATAATCTTCGATAGGGTCAAGTATTGAATCCAATACCTTCCAGGTGCGATATGCATTAAAGAGATAAATCCATACACATACATTACTTCATACTGATTTAATAATATTATTAAGAATAAACAACATTTAAATCAAGAAATCCCAGTTCGATTCCTTTTCAGAAGAATAGAGGGAAATAAATTACTTTCACTATTGATAAGCCTTGGAATTCTGGTGAGGAAGTTCCTCCATTTGTGCGCTTCGGCGTTGAGAGGAAGAGACCATCTCAGGTCTCGATCCCGTCATTTGAACACGACAGGTATCTATACTCAATAACAGAGACAAGCGAAGACCATTTTGCCAAAAGAGCCTTTACTCTTTAAAAAAAATCAGTAGGATTTTGAATTGTACTTTTGAACGACATTACGCCTAAGCTCACATTAGTGGTGGAATCAATTATCATTACCATTTTTTTCACGTGTTAAGTTGATTTAAGTAAATTAGGACTAATATATCTTAAGTCAATTTGGCAAACAGACTTAAATATCCTTCAACTGGTGGACTGCCATTTGTCTTCAGCTGTTGTTGTCAGTATTGGTTAAAATGCTGAAGCCAGGAAAAAAAATTAAAATAAGAGAAGCTAAACTTCATAAAAAGCTATGAACTAAAATTATTTAGTAAAGTGCAAATTATGCGCAACGTTCCATTTATACTTTTAATTAAACGTGATTTTGGATTTAAGAAATAGGTTTGGCAACGGCAAAATTGTGGAAATGTATTTACAATTTCATTTATATTCATCTTAGCTATCTTCATTTTCACGCATAAATGTTTTAAGGGAGCTCGAGCTATAAAAAATTTAAATATTAAATGAACAATAAATAGGAATCTAAGCCAATTTCTTTTTAAACCAGTTTCGAAAGTAAGACGGTGCAAAGGCTGTTTTCATGTTAATATTAAGTTTACAGAAAATTATCTTTAAATTGATTTAAAAAGTGCGGGAAGAACGAGATATCTTCTGGTGGGGCATGACAGGAGAAGAGGATGCCAACTCAGGCGTCATCTGTTTCACTGTACTTGGATTTTAAACAACATGCCACATCAGCGGCAGAACACTCATCGTGTAGAGGCCCACTCAGCACGATGGTCTTCGTCTGAGGGAGCCTACACTAGGTTTCGATTCGTAAGGGAAAGTGATTCAGTTTCCCAGTTAACGCAAATGATGTATTCGAATATACACTACTGGCCATTAAAATTGCTACACCAAGAAGGCGACATGCTACAGACATGAAATTTATAAAGGAAGAAGGTGCTGTGATATGCAAATGATTAGCTTTTCAGCACATTCAGACAAAGCAGGCGCCAGTAGCGGCACCTACATTGTGTTTAAATGAGGAAATTGTTCATGTGGTTCCTCTACACAAATTGCATTTGAACGTTGTTGCCTGGTGAAAAGTTGTTGTGATGCCTCGTGTAAGAAGGAGAAATGCGTACCAGTACGTTTCTGACTTTGATAAAGGTCGAATTGTAGCGTACCGGGATTCCGGTTTATCTTATCGCAGTATTGCTGCTCGCGTCGGTCGAGATCCAATGGCTGTTAGCAGAATATGGAATCAATGGGTTCAGGACGGTAATATGGAACGTCATGCGGGATCTCAACGGCCACCTATCACCAGCAGCCGAGAAGACAGGCATATTATCCGCATGGCCGTAATGGATCGTGCAACCACGTCACGAGCCGTGAGTCAAGAAACGGGGTCGTTTGGAAGACAACAAGTGTCTGCACGAACAATTCGACGACGTTTGCAGCAGCATGGAATCTCAGCTTGGAGACCATGGCTGCGGCTTCCCTTGACGCTGCGTCATAGACAAGAGCCCTTCAATGGTGTGATCAACGACGAACATGGGCTCACGAATGGCGAGACGTCATCTATTCAGATGAATCCAGGTTCTGTGTACAGTATCATGATGGTCGTATCCGTTTTTGGCGACATCGTGGTGAACGCACACTGGCAGCGTGCATTCGTCATCGTCATACTGGCGCATCACCTGGCGTGATGGTATGGGGTGCCATTGGATACACGTCTCGGTCACCTCTTGTTCGCATTGACGGTGCTTTGAACAGTGCACGTTACATTTCTGGTGTGTTACGACCCGTGGCTCTACTCTTTATTCGAGCCCTGCGAAACCCTACGTTTCAGCAGGATAATGCCCGACCGCATGTTGCCGGTATTGTATGGACCTTCCTTGATACGGAACATGTTCGTCTGTTGCCCTGGCCAGCACGTTCTCCAGATCTTTCACCAATAGAAAACGTCTGGTCAATGGTTGCCCAGCGACTGGCTCGTCACCAAACGCCAGTGACTACGGTTGATGAACTGTGACATCGTGTTGAAGCTGCATGGGCATCTGTACCTGTACATGCAATCGAATCTCTGTTTGACTCAATACCCAGTCGTATAACTGCTGTTATTACTGCCAGAGGTGGTTGTTCTGGGTACTGATTTCTCAGGATCAATCTAGCCAAATTTTTTGAAAATTTAATCACTTGTTATTTCTAGTATAATATATTTGTCCAACAAATATCATTTTGTTATCTGCATTTCTTCCTGGTGTAGCAATTTTAATGGCCAGTAGTGTACATCGCAGACTGATACCTCGGGGTGGGCAGGAAGTAATCCTGAAACAGGTGTCTGCTATTGGATGCCACCAGTACAGACTTGCTTTTTATCTTTTTTATCTATTAAATGGAGAAATTTTCGTTATTTTATATAAATTATATATGTACACCTACTGTTCTACCTTAGAGTGATACTATGACTTGGTATTAGTTTTTCTCAGTAAATCGAGCATCACTGGCTATATAACAATTTGCGGTCAACTCTGTAGAAATAACTTCCTTGACACTTTTTTGATCGAATAAGCATTTATTTAGAGTCATCTAGAGATGGGGCCACTTTCTTCACTTTGGATTCCAGCCACTGTCAAGAAATTAGTGTTCTGCTTTCTGTATCTATGAGATGGGTGCTTGAGAATTTTCCACTTTGGCGTGTCATAAACAGAGATCACTATTAACGAGAAGTCTTACAAGGCATTAAAATATGGTTGATCAAATGCTTAACCCATGAGCGCTGTTAGTTTATCTTCTTTGCAATGCCAGAGTATTAATCCAGCAGGTGAGAAGTAGTGTGGCATCGTTAGGAATTCACAATTATTCCAGATGAACATTCAGAATTCCCATAGTGAACTCCCCTGCCGTATAAAAAAGAAGGACTAGTTCAGATAGCGTTTACATCAAATGATTTTGATTCAAAATGATGATGTGTTTAGATGACGTCATGGAATGAAACTCTCCGAAGTACCCCTATATCGCTTCTACCAATTTTTACGAGGCAGTTTTAGAGCAATATTTTTCAAATATCCTTTCACAAAACAACGATTTGTTTTCTCATTGCGTGTAAATTTTCATTCTTGGACTCGAGTAACAAATATTCTGCATGGTGTGCGCCTTTAAGCGCCACGCAATGGGCAACACATCTGCCAGCGGCAGGGAAGCCGCATGTTGCCATCTGGAGGGACTTACCAGAGACAGTGAAACAACTTCAAATGTTAGAAGAGAGAAAACCCGGGAAACTCCCAAGCTCTCGCCGTGGCAAATGTGCACGAGTAGAAAACAAAATCGCGACCTTCCATTATTACTCAACAGCTTCTGGAATAAAAATAGAACCATCGACTATGATCATGGTGAACACATCAGAAGGTCTTTTTTTATCACAAATAATGTTATATCTTAAGATGCATGATAAATATTATAATCACTGACGACATTTTCCTTTGTTCAAAAGGACTCCTGACATTTCCGATGTTCCAAAAAAACCTTGGTTATCCACAAAAATCTAATAAATATCCTCATAGATTCTAGAATGGCAAACCAAATCGACTAATTGATGCCACGTGAATTCTGCTGGGAGAAATTCAAGACGTTAACAAACCAATTTGTTTTGTTTTAGTGGCAAAATTCATATTGATCAAGTCCTGCCAAAAATAATTACCCGACTGGAAGTTTTCAGGCAAAAAATAAGATTTGAATGTTCCGTTTCGATGACACGCTAATGTCTTCAAGATAATCCTATAGTAACTAATGCTTCTAATTTTTTTAATCTCTTGGAATTTTTTCTCTTCAATCGTATATTAATAGTATTTAGCGATTATTTTTAACACTTCGAGACGGCAGAAAAATTGAATATCGTCATGGAGTGAACGATTTCTTTTAAAAATTTAATCATAAACATGTTTTCTAAGATTTTTTGTGCTGGTGTGATCTCACGCATGCGCGTCGTTGACTAGGGGCGCCATTTCTCACTCCCAAACAGCACCTTCAATGAATGATTGTTTGACAAACGATTGTAAATTCGCCGCCTGGCACTTCTGACAGCGCGGAATAAAAGAAACGCAATCTGGAGAGCAAGAGAAATGAACTTCCCTTTCTGGATTGTCGTGAATGAGGTTGTCATTCATGCCCAATTGAAAGCCGTTTTGTGTGCGCTTCTCCAAAGTAATGTATACAATAAAGGCGTGAAAAGAATTCCTTTTTTTTGTTTAATTCTCTTTCAATATTGCAGCAGATGTGAATTGGAAATTAATTCGCTCTTGAAGGATAAATATAATGAATTTCAAAATCTACTTATTTATGTCTGCTCACAAAGAATGCTCAGGAAAAGGAGAGAAAGCAGTGATTTCCGATGATTCGTTTTCTGCGAATCGATCATTCGAGAGGAGCAAGAAAAGCGTGTTTTGTCAAAGTCAAGAGTTTCTGCAAATTCGCATTCAGTCGGTTACACGTGATAAAAAATTAAAGTAAACAGACGCTGCCGCCCTCGAGACTCGAACTTTGACTCTACAGTTCGTGCGTTCGGTTCTCCCTCTGGCGAGTAAGTTTGTAATGAATCGGTATCCGTTTTAAGCAAACATTAAATGCGTACTCGTACCGAAAGAAAGTTACTGTAGAGCGACAAATATCTTAGCAAAGCTTGGAGAATCGCGAAATAATGTTTAATTCTCGAACGAAACCAAATTTGAAGTGACTATAAGCACAGCAATTACTTACTATTGTTTCATTTGTCTTTCAGCACAAAAATTGTGTCAAATACGCAGGACTTACGTTCACTCTCACCAAATGATGTTTAAGTTCTGGAAAAAGAAAACTACTCCTCCGATGCCACCCAGAATTAAAAAAGAGGTAATAAGAATATAATTTCAGGATTTCTGTATACACATCAATTGGCACTCACGATTTCCTAGTCATACCATAAGCTCTTAGAGGTAGAAATTTTCGAGTTCAATTCGCGCCGCCTTTGAATAACCAGAGATTGATTCTATGATTCTGTTTACAGCATGGAAGACAATCTTCCATGCTGAAAACAGAATTTCTTTGCGACACGCTGCCATGGTTCAACATACCGTTGCTCCGGAAGGCAATAATACGTAATAAATTTAAGAATGTCTCGGCCCGTTAGTCCTATACACTATGTCCATGTCAGGATCCCGCTGCATGTCAGCGATGCATGATTGACATAAAGCCAGATTTTATTACTTATCCAGTCTTACAACTATTTTCTTGTAGAAACAGACCGCATCTAACAAAAAGTCTCCACGTGATTCAATTAAAGCTTCAATCATGCTCTCCATGTGTGTTTGGATGGTGGACAATAGTATTTTCTTCCATTCGGCTAAGAGCAGACGTAGTATAACTTCTTTCATCGATGTTGGATGAATGCTGCTTTCTTCAATTTGACGATCCAACTCACTCCAGAGTTGTTCTATAGGATTCAAGTACCCACTGGCAAGTAGGGGCAGAAAGTGTTGATATGCTTATCACAAGGGAGAAACTGGAAAAGTTATGTTTTTTTCCCTTTATACCACAGTTGTGAAGCGGTGGTATTAAGCATTTTGTTTTGCTTTGGGCCTTTTGCCTCCAGAATAACTGTAAATATATGAGATCTGAAGTGAAAGGAGCAGTATGTTCTAATACTTCTTTTGCAACAGTGTAGGTTAATTCATTTCCGTAGATATTAACATGGGATGGGATTCATTGAAAATATACTTTGTGCTGGGTCTTTACTTTTTGTAGGATAGGTAAACTGGTTTTATTTCCTGTGTCGGTCCAATGATTGAAGTGTTGAATTGAACTACGGCTGTCAGATCGAATCCAAAGGCTTCTGTGGTTGCTTCCTCTCACGACTCTCTTTAACCCTATGCTGATTGCAACTGATTCACTTCGAAACATGGAATAGGAATCTGGATTACATTGTTTATATAGAGCATTTTTCTCAAGGTTTATTTCAAGGTTAATTCCACTGCCTGCCCTATTTCTATTTTGCTGCCATCAATCATAAATTTGTAAAACTTGTTATGTATGTTATACAAAATCTTTGGATTAAACTTTGAATTAAAACATATTTTTCGATATCTTATGTTTTTATATGCTGAAGTACACAAAAATATTTAAGAACTTTCAGATTCATATCATCAAATACTGAATAAGAAATGTTTTTATTCTCCATCGACATAAATACAAAAAATAATATTAAATATTTTACAAAAAATAGTTAAATGAATTTAAAATCAGTATAATAGTGTAGAAAAAATTTGGTTGCATTGCTTTGTTTTTATGTAATTATATATAATTTTTTTTAATTACTTTCTCTTTTTAGTCTTTCGTTAAATTTCAGCAGGATTATGATAAGGGTTTCTTGTCCATAGATTGTATAATATTGTTAATAGCATTGAAATTAAGTCTTTCAGTGTTTCTAAAAGTTAGAATAAATCTCCTAACTTTACGGCATGTTTTGCCTGGTGATTTTTCATATGCGTAGTATTTATTTACTTCGCATGTGCAATGAATGACGCACGTTTGAACAGCTTATGATACCGTCAGTAAGACAGAACGCTTAATTAATCTTTACATAGGTATACCACACAACTTTCAGTACATTAGTTTGAAAATAAGAAGTGCTCTTTAAAGAAAACAAAAAATAATTTACACATTCTTTCTGATAAAAATAATTTTATCAGAAAAACCAATAATAAGCAATTTTTAATAATTAGTAATGGGTAGATATGAAAAAGGTTTCCAATTTTAGAAAAAATATCATACAATGATTTTTGGAACGACGCTTTTTTTAAAAACTTTTATTATTCATTTTAATATTTAAAAATTATGCTGACACCTTAATGTATTTTGAAAAAATCAACATTCTAACATGTTCTGAAAATTTATTAATTTTAAAAAAGAAATAGGAAATCTTTTTCAGAATAATTTTAGTTCAATCGTTACTCACTATCTGAGTGATTTCAGAAACTAATGTTCGCCGGAGATATCTTTTAAAAAAGAAATGCAATTGTTTGAAATCATATTAGAAGTCCTGTCATCCAATACAATCATGATGGAAAATATATATAATATGAAAATCTCTCTCTCTCATCCTTTTCAATAATGTACATTTTAAATAATATTACTTGAAAAATGTTCCTGTGTTAATGAAAACATTTTCTGTGTATATGAAAGGCTATGGGAACTTTAACACACAGATTTTAGTCGCTACGCAGTCGAGGGACGCTAAAGTAAAGCTTTGTGTAGTGACGTCCAGTGTTTAAATCCTCAAAGTCGTAATATTTAAAATATTGATATTCAAACATAGCTCTCATAGGTAGCACCATGAACATCAACATGGAACAATGCTTTATTTTTAAGAACGTCACCGAAAAATACTCGCTTTATATTTGCTGTTTTACCCATGATTAAAAGAGGATACGCCTTTTCAAAATATTCTTGTACTCTAATACGAAATCAACAAAACTTTTCCCTTTCATTTCCATCCCCATCTTCCACGCATTAATAGTAAAGAAGCCTGTTTGGAAATAAAGGCCTTTTACTATTGATGCGTCATCCACATTTTCCGCTAACTATTTGAAGAAGTAAGACGAAGAAAAATATTCTTATTGCTCAAAGAAGATAACATAATCACCAAATTGTCTTATAATTTATAGGCGTGTCATCCATGCATTCAATCAGTTATCTGGTAAGGAACATTTGAGGTTGTATAATGCATAGAGGAATTCTCCCCTTTCACACAAGTAAAAAAGATGGACAACACTTTAAAATATTTCTCTGTTTTTGAGGTGACATCCAATTATTTGTATTATTTTCCCAATACTTTAGAACACTTAAAGAACTTTATGATAACCTATGAAGAATTAATAAGAGCAAAATGCTTTATTGTCCATTGAAACTTTTCCTTGTATAGTCATTCGAACAAGTTCAAATAATTATTCGAACAAATAACAGAACTTTCGAAAAAAGGTTTTCTTCCTTTCCGAGAGCGACGGATATTCTTTTAGTGTCTAGTGTCCATTCTTTCACTCAACTAACCACCTGAAGAAAAGACCCTCAGACGTTTCCTCATAAACATAAATAACAACGGACCGTTTCCAGAGACTAGGATTCGTTTGTGGACTGAGCATCCGTGCTTACACACATTAGGTGGACACCATTAGACAGGATAAATCCACAGTGTTCCCTGTGTGCCGAAAAGAGACTGTCAATATTAACCTCATCGAGTTCCCTGCGACGAGGGGTCGGGTACCTGTCTATATTTTCACTGTCGTGGGTCACTCAAGGCGTCTCTCGTGAAAACACGGCAGCAGATTCGATGCGAGAGATGCAGATCCGAGAAATGTAGCTTTGTATGTCTTTATGCTATTGAAGCATGGCGCAGAAGGGAGATTTATAGTTCAGATGTCTACCTGATTACTTGAGAAGGGCTCACATTGAGAGGCTGATTGCGAGTTTTTGGTAGCTCACTTGATAAAAATAAGCAGTCAAAACATATACAAAATACCAAGCGTAGCATAATTGTCAATAAATTTGATTTAATGTCTTATGATATTGAAAAAAGATCCCAATGAGGAAAATACTTATGCATTTTAAATATCCCACCGAGTTCAATACCTTTTCGCTGGCAGGCCGTGTCTTGGAAATGAGGGTGCCGTATCAGTTCTCGACATTGTCATTTTCCTTACCTTAAAGTGACATAACTTTCCTTAACTTTTCTACATTGTTTATGCTAAAATCACTGAATGTGAGGAATATGAATCTCAGTCACACACACACGTATAGCTAGCTGTCAGGAGAAACTTTTCAAGGACACTAGATGAAATCCATGAGTTTCCTACGAGAAAGCCTGGAAACCACCTGAGCACTTACCTAATAAACATGCATTAAAAAGGCAAAAGTACAATATCTATCTATAATTTTTAAACTATGGTTATGATCCAAGACTTTCCACTTCGTAAAAGTGAGATCTTAATTGTAGAGCTCGTTAAAATACTTGCCATAAGCACAAATTAAGACATATTACATTTTTTTATTAGGTTTAACATTCGTGTGCTAAAAGCTACCCTAAAGGGATTACCGTCAGAAAGAAGGGGGCCAAGATACTTGTTAAAGTACATTAACTTTGAGTTCAATAGTTCCTAAATTCTAATCTTACTTAAAGCTTGGGAGTTTGTAGTTGTGAGGAGTCTCCTTAAAACTATTAACCCTGCATGAAAGTTGTTGTGTCAAAAACTGATCGCAGTGTGACATACAAATTGCAGCAACATTTGCTGCCCGATTATGCTAGCAGCACAGTAAGTTAAATAATTGCTATATTGCTGTAAAACTAGTGAATTATTAAAAATAACATTAGTTTTTTGTAAATGGCATCATTGAGTTTTTGTATTCATAAATGATTTGCTTGTTCTATACTAATATATATAAATAGTTGTTTTAAAATACAATCTCCTAATATCTGGTGCCGAAATTCGGAATGTAACTAGGGTCCTTTAGATCTGAATAAATCTAATAACTGAATTCTAATATTGAATACTTGAGGACTTTATATTTGAATGTTAATGTTTCCTGTTTTATAATGCTTTTTCCTATACTGTTATTAAAGTGTAACAACAACGTTTACTTCCTCACACTGTGTACACTGATAATGCCATAACTTTCAGCACTGCAGACTAAGAACTAAAATTATTCTGGGATACTATATCTTCTGCCAAGATACAACAATTGTATTCACGCCACTACATCAAATATAAATTCATCGCCCCACGAACGACTTGGTGAGAAGAATGGTGGGAAATAATGATAGGCCCAATTAAGAGGGAACTTTAAGGTAAGGCTCTTTGGAAAACTTTAAGGTAAGGCTCTTTTGGATTATGTTATTTGATTACTATATTATATGTGATATTGCAGTCCCTGCTAATAGTAGAACGATTGTCCATAAATATGGAATTAAAGATGACCCTGAGGAAGATTTATCACCCTCGCACTTCCTCATAGGAAAAAAATTAACAACTATTCCATCCAGTCTCACAAATCCTGAAAGAAATTTAAATTGTATGTAGGAAAATCGTCAACATTTGATGGTCTCTTTTTGGTAAAGATGGCAAAAGGAATGTCTGATGGACTTGTGTACAGTTCATCAAGTTTGCAATCCACCTGAAACAAATAGAAACCGGAAAGGAGACATTGTCCTACTACAAGAAGATGTTAGACCTCGCCACACCTGGAAAAAGGCTCGTGTTGAGGAGTTAATCCTTGGTCACTACAAGAAAGTCCTTATTTGTGTCCTGTGCATCAACGGACATATAATTACCCGACCTGTGCAGCTGATCATCGCCCTGGAGGTTGACCAGGGTGAAGAGGACATTGCGGCAAAGTCAGCGGACTATTAAAAATAACATTACCTTTTTGTGAATGGCATCACTTACGTTTTTGCATTCATAAAATTTTTTGCTTGTTTTATACCTTTTTTATGTTAGGAAATAAATGGTTCTTTTAAAATACTATCTCCTAATATGCTAAACGTTTACGGCAATATTTACTGCTAACTGATTTTGATTTTGCTTACGTGCCACCCAACGGACATTTTTCTCCACAAGATCAAATTAGATCAGGACGTAAAGTTTGAAATAAATTCCAAACCTCTACAAACATAATGTTGTTGTTATTTATAACATTTGAACAAGCCAAACTCGCTAACTGACGGCTATACGAAAAATCAGAAGGGTGTGTCTTTCGTTTAATCAGAGAACCATGAAGGTGAAAATACATCTTCGATTTAAGATTCTTTCGATAGATGACATCACCAGAGGATCCAGTTTTTCAGTTTTGACTTTCATGTCAAGGGGTTGGTTTAAGACTCCTCCAATAGATGACATCACCAGAGGATCCATTTTTTCAGTTTTGATTTTCATGTCAAGGGGACAAACATAATGTGAAACTCCAAGTCACGAGCTGTGGAAAAAAATGCCAGAGTGCAAGTCATTCAGTTGACAGCTCGGCTTTTTACCAACTGAAACGGCTAAACACATCCATTTGCCTTCATTTTGAGTCTCCATCAAACAACACTTGAATCGGCTTGCTATTATAGCATATTTTAAAAAATTTTAGCCCAATATTTACAATTTCTATCAAATTTCTAATTTTGAATATTAGAGATCTATTGAAATATAATATTGTTAATTTTGCACATCAAAATTCGTGACAATTCTGTCACAATCAAATGTATTATGTGGCGGGGCAATAGCTGATAAGCCAGGTGCTTCATCGCGTATGTATATGTCTTTGTCCTCTATTCGCTGACTGGCACCCACGCAGAGACATTGGGCTCTAACGAACAAATGCATTTAATTTGGACAAATAATTAGGTAACAAAAACTGGTTTAAATAATATTAAACGTATATTATAAAGGTGATTTTTTCGAACATTTTTTAATATCTTGAACCTGTTTTAATGCTTACTTTCGGTATTGATGGTATCTTACTTTTAAGAAAAAGTTATTAAAGTGTATGCGCGATGTTCACAACCGAAGAAAACTCCCGAATATACAACCGACTGATTTTCGTAATATCCATCACTCATTACTGGAAGTTAAAAAAAGTTTAATGCTTCTTCTAAGAGCGTGGGTGTTATATGTACACTGGCCTCGATGACAATCCCAGCTCAATCTGCCGTAGACGATACGTAACGTAGGGCTTTGGCCCCAGGTTCAACTGATTGTTAGTTCGATTTAGATTTGTGCTTATAGTGGTTTGAAACGCATTTCATATTGAATTTCTAATTCCAAGTGTCCTTCGTAAAATAGAATAAAAGTAAAGATGAAGATAAAAATAAATAACTTAACACCCAATAACTGAGCTGGTGGCCAGATAATTTATACTCTGTCCGTCTAATTAATAATTTGTGGGTCTGACACTCACCAAGAGTGAGATTGTATTGGATATAACCATAAGTTTTAAGTGAATGACTTAATCGAATCTATGACTGTAAGATTCAATGTTCAGATTGTTTGTCGATATTGACTTATCCTTTGTTTGAAAAAGTAATCAACTTTGAAGCAGAATTAGTAGTTGAGGAGTTAAAGCTCGAATTGTTCGTAGGTTCGATTCTTCTCTCTCTCGTGTTCACTTTTGTAATAGTTCAGAAGTTGTTCTCAAATCTGTATCCTGGTCTAATTAGCTTTCATGTGCAAAAAGTAATCTTGAGGGAAAATAAATAAAGCCTCAAATATAACTTGATTTTATGTGGAGAAAAGGAAATTGTCTTTTATAAAATATGCGGAAAAAAAGAGAAGAAAAGGGAAAGAAGGGGAGAAAGAGTGCGATGAGTATATGTCTTGAATGATGAAAAATGTCAGCTTATTTCATTGTTGCTGCAGAAATGGTATAATGAGTGGCTGACCCCACTGTGATTCGCGAAAAAAGTGGCGGGTGATTCGGGGGTGTTTGACACTAATAGGCTTCATTGTGACCCTCCCTGGAGAAGAGGAATTTAAGGGAGGTGGGGAAAGCCGCGAGCGCAGCGGGGGGGGGGTAATCATGTACAGCGGCACGCGAGGGTCTCAAAGAATCATTCACAGTCGAGTTGAAATGCCATATTGTTCCTGATTTATTTGACATTTGATTTCAGATTAGTTGCCACCCTGAATGCGGTTGAGTGGCGAAATCCATCCCGAGCAAAGGGAATCCCTTTTTCCAATAATAATTGAATTCTGGTCCCCAGAGGGAAAAATCAGGGAAAGTTGTATTTGACGCAGTGAAAATGAATACGTTTATTTCATCGCAGTATAATAAATTTCAATTAATGAACACGAAATTAAAAAAAAAGTACCTATCATCCTACAGATATCGAAATTTCAGAATTATTTATCTTTTTTTTTTTTTTTTACATAAAGCTCAATGTAAATATAAGAAACAAAACAATAAAATTTTATTATTCCTAAATAAGCAGCATTATTATTGAGATGCATAAACTCCGGCTAACAAATTTTGAAATCTTTCCTATTGAGGGTTTTGCTCCGCTTCTGTATTTACAATACAAAATCTCGCCAATATCACCAAAATTTAAAAAAAAAAAAAACAAGAAATGTGTAATTAGATCGTAAGAATTGACCATTTACTTTACCCAGAACTATTATGGCCGAACTAACGTGCGAACGATTAGCGCTTTTGCCCTTGGTTCAACAATTCAGTTTGTGGATTTGAATCCCACCTTGGATATGAATGTTTTAGTGGTTCAGAATCCACTTTAAACCGTAAGTCTTGGTTTGATTAGGCCTCATTTGAAGAAAGTGACAATTGATCGATAAAGAAACACGCTAGAACTATTATATATGCATATATACATACAGCCACCGAATATCTTACTAAAAATTCTATCGATTCTGAAACTTACAGTGCCAAAAAAATGAAATATTACAAGTGGTTTTCTTAAATGAAGCATGTGTTTCCAGTGAGCTAAGGTAGCACTTGAACACCAAGATGATCGCTCGGCAAATTCTGCCAACCCTCTACTCTTCAGCTATTATGATAAGGTCTGGTTCTGGAAAAATGACAAAGGCCATTTTGGAGTTTAGCTGAATACAAATGATTTCCAGTATAAGGATGGGAAGATTGCCAAAAAGTTCTGTTGTTGTTGTCGTGTGCCAGCTAGGCTGGCATGGAGTGCACTGCCCCACTTTTCCAACTGAACCATATTTAGGTGCGGAGTCAGATTTCCTTAATACACACATGCCATAGTACCCATTTATAGGGTAAGCAACCATTCACAACCCATTCATATAAGGAAAGGACAAAGGATAGATAGATGGAGAAAATACGTCCATGCCCGATTAGGGATTCGAACCCATTCTTTCCTATCCGCAGTCAGATCACTAGACAAGTTGGGCGGCACCAAGAAGTTCTAAGGAATTTTTATGATTTAGTTGATAGAATAGCCTTTGTTATGTCCTCATTAAACGGTCCTTCAAAAGAATCGTTTTAATTCAACTGAAGATCCATTACGTGCTATTTTCTGTGAGAACTTCATTTCATAAATAGTGCGGTAAATTGAAATGTCTCAAAGGAAGAAGTCCAGAAATCTCCCCACCACAAAGGCTGACCTTAGCTCAGTGTTTCAGAATGTTGGGAATGTTTCAGAGTAGGATGTTCCAGATCGTATTACGAGCACCGATGAGCAGCAGTTGATGGAGTTAATTTGCCAGCTGTCTTCGTGCTCGCTTATCGGGATGCTTGATTGTCTTCGTTTCTTCCCTTGCGACACATGTAAAACGCCCCCGCACAGAGAATTTTCAAACTCACTGCCTATGATCTGGGCTCTATCAGGCCGATCACCCAAAGAAATGTGCGCACACGATCAGAGATTCTAAATCCCCCTACCTGTCCTTAATGGCGGTTTAGATCAATCGAACTCTTTTCACTCCAAAAGACGTGTCTTAGCTACGCGGTTCCAAAACCTGCGTGTAAATAATCTGCGCAGGTTGACATAAAATTGATTTGTTAGCAAAAAACTTTTTCTTACAGCTCATAAAATGCACCCTAACATCATTATTTCATGAGCAAGGATGACATGGTTGTCTGTCGTAAGCGATTGTTACTGGTGTTAACCATGTGACTAATCTATCATCCTTACTGAACACTTACAAGAAATGCTATTATCACTTACAACTCACCACAGCCCAGTGATCGAGTATAAATATTCAGAGCGAAATGTCCCAAGTTAAATCCCAAGCACAGTTAAGCAATGGGAAATGGGTGCACTTCTGCTTTCTGCAAGTCCATCTGTTGGTGAAGGGGCTTGGAGTTTTTCTGAGTTTCTTCCCTTGTAACACGCGAATATCGACACTATCAAGAATTGTATTCTATATCTTATACTGTTGATGAGTTTATTTTGTACAGTTATCAATAAATGCACCCAGTGTGCTCCATCCAAACTGGTAAAATCATTCGAGGGTTAAGTACAGGAAGATCCTGCTGGTGTTTACTATCCATCAAAAGTCCTCGCACAAGACAGTACGCGGGGAATATTAAAAATTCTAGCAGCAGTGCTCTATACGCCTCCAAATATTTTGAGATGATATTTTTATGTAATCTCCATTGCTGCTTGATTGTGCGCTGCCAATGCCATTTACGGTGTCAACAGAGTCCCTGAGTAGTCGTCGAATCGAAGGGACATGATCTATATAATAATTGGGATTACTAATTTAGGTATTTTTAATGGAATTAATTTTGTACTTTATTTTAAAAATCTTAAAAATATCTGTTAATAAGTTACCTAGTGAAATAAAATGCCTGTTTCTGGATAGTCACAAATGATGGTGGATTTGTGTTTTGTGCCATGTTCTGGGACCTTATCATGTTGGCAATCGGTAGCAAACAGACGTTTGGTATTTATCAAGTATAGATAACATTATCAATATATTATATCAATGACGTTAAAACATATTCTATTCTCAAACAAATGTTATGTTGTTGTCAAAAAATTTTAAAACATCGTAAGTACATAAATTTTAGGTTGGTACATAGTCAAGCAGTCATTAGGCATATATAGTAGTCTTCCAATGATTCAATGACAGTAGTAAATTTAACGGTTGACAAAAAACTCGTAACCATAAATAGCGCCAAAATGATTTGGATAGAAGCTACTGACTCGTAACCATAAATACTCGTAAAAACTCGTAACCATAAATAGCGCCAAAATGATTTGGATAGAAGCTACTGAACATTTGGTAGCAGTGGATGATGCATAGCGGAGTACAATAAGTTCAGTGAGGTTCTTCAGTGATTCAGTCGGTGCAATATTCGAAACAGACCACCTTTCTTTGGCATCATCGTCTGAAAATGCACAATATTGAACAATACTCCTGTCGTCGCTGCTCAGTTCGAGGATTTTGGGTGTTTCCGCGTACGATTAATGACGTTCAAGACTAAAATTATCTTTAGGCATCTTTTGCAGAAGTCCCCCCATGAGATATTCTAAAGTTGATCATTCCCTGTCTTCGCAGCAACTTTACTTGAGATTCCACATCTCCAGGGACCTTGACATCTTGCTGTTGCAACTCTTAAGCAGTGCAGCGTTATTGGTCTCTGCACGATAATCGTTTCACGATGCTCAATATGTGCCTCGTGATGTGAAGAGGAGAACGCCAATCTCATCGTTTGACTGATGCTCGAAATGAATTTGATAGTTGATAGAAAAGCGTTGGATACTGAAACGTCTTCAGAGAGCCATTAGGAACTACACGATGATAAAAAAATCACCGTGTATTTCCTAACGGCTCTCTGAAGACGTTTCAGTATCCAACGCTTTTATTGTTTTCCAGGAACACTTTTCATAAATTGTGGAACGCATTCAGGAAACTAGCTGCAAATTTTAGAAAGAGAGAAGAAAAAAACATGAAGGTGTCATAATTTTAAATCTCAAAATGGAAGTTTCTCCAAAATACTTTAGATTAGGTTTATTGCGATGCGTTTTTCAATAACATGACCAAGAAGGACGTTAGACTCTTTTTTATCTTTTTACATGTATTGGCTTTCTGAGCATTAATGGGCTCTCTGTGTCTTCGTTGTAAGCCAGTTGGAAGTTTACCGTTATCACTAAACTCATTCCTTTTGTTTTAAACAGTAAGATACTCCCATGAATGAATTTAAGTTCAGTTTGTAGGAATCAAATTGTATATTACTATTTATTTGTACATCTGTAGGGAAAAGAAACATTGTGTTACATTAATTATTTTAACTTTACTGAAAACATAATCGATAACATTTTTACACTTCATTTCATTTCAATTTAGAGAGGTTTGAAAGCAAATCTTGAGTTAAATTTGATGAATCCCCTTATTTACTTGTGATGATATTTTGGATATTTTTCTTAAAAAAGTTCGGTCCTAACACAGTGATACAATAAGTTCAAAAGTAAACAAAATAGGAATATTAATTTAAATGAGAGAAAATTTCATAAAACAAAATAGCAAGACAGTAGTTAGAAAAGGAGAGTTCACCTGCACGCGGATTAGGCTCTTATCAGCAGTAGCAGTGATGTAATAAAGTTAAGACGAATATAGTTTTTTTTTCATTTAAATTAAATACTTAGATTATTCTTGTTGAAAGTAAAATGATTATTTAGTGACAAGAGAAATATTATTGACCACTTTTAAATACTGATATCTTTTAATAGAATCTAATTGTTTAACTATACAGTACATCCATCGGTATACATAAAAAGGTATACATAATGAAAAGATTGCTATGGCATTTTATGAGAAGAATTATTGCATAGCAATCACGTGATGATGTATGTTTAGAGAAAACAACGAATGACATTGATTAGAGTTATCGCAATTGTAGGACCACATGATATATTTATCTCGACTTTAACGCTAAATCGCATAGCTTTGTATTAAATTGAATGTACCCAACGAGAAAGCAACTCTTAAAAATGTAAGTGTACACATTGTTCCTTATTTTTATGAAAAAATTAATATTAAAAATCATGATATTGTTATTCTAATTAAAAATAAATATAGTTTCCATAATACTTCACTGATTAGATTCTTAAAAAGAAAATTTTTGCATTTCATTGTATATAAAATATTATCAATGCAGTTTTAACTTGTTAAAAATTCTAATATTTTATAGCTGAAGTTCATATAACAATAATAGAGCATATTTTTCTTTATTGTAAAGACTGTACATGGTTGCAAATATTATACTGTAATAGTGGGAAGATATTATGTGCGAGTACTTAAAGGATTTATTTCTAAGAACTAGATAAGTTTTTATAATTAATTGTAAAATTATTTTCAATAGCTTTTGAAATTACAGTATAAAACAATTTTTGTATTTCATCATTTGTAAGAAAATCATCAAAATATTTTTCGCAAGTTAAGAAATTCTGGCTAATCGATAAAATTTTTTAAGATTGAAATTATTTGATATTCTTATTTAAGAAACACTGAAATGATACGAGTGGAAATATATTGGATATGGAAATTTGTTAGATGTATTTAATCTAAATTAAAAAAATATTTGCAATTTATTACCCGGAGAACTGAAGAACAAAAATACTAAAAATTGAATAAATAGAACTAAACGCTATTAAAGATTATGTTCACAAAATTCGCTAAAAGAATAGTATTAGTTGTTGAGAAGATTGAATTTAAAAAAAAATATTTCTATAATTTTTTATTTATTCAACGGATATTTGGAAAATATAACTCTTTATTAATAAACATCATTCTACATTAAAAATATGTGCTAAATAAAATTACATGTAAAAAAAAATGATGGCTTATCTATAAACATTTTCTTATCAACGTAATAACTATTTGTGATTCACCTCTCTAAACATATAAGTCATGTTAATGTCATGATTTTTAAACAGTAAAGAAAATTTTATTTTTATTTCATTATACAATATTTTGATTAATGAATTACTATCCTTAATTTATTAATATGAATGAAGGAATTCCTATTATTTAAAAAAAATTATGTAAAATGTAATAACAGTAAACATAAAACTGTAAGTTTAAAATATTTAAGCATACCAATAATATTTTTATTGAAAAATACATTGCGTTTCTTATAAATTAATAATTTACCTGAAAAATCATGGATTAATGGAATTGAAATATACATTTTAGTTAACATTTTTGATCTACAGAATCTGTTTCAAAGGTATAATATTTTAGATATTGAATGCGTAACAATATTAATTATAACTCCCACTTCTATTTCCGTACATTATTTTACAGTTATTTTGTACGATATTTGATGAATTGGAAAATTAATAAATTGTGACCAACATACTAAAGTTAATAAATTAACAACACACATAGAATTACAACATGAAAATTAAAAATTGTACTTTAAAAATACAATTAAAAATTACTTACATTTGGATGAGTTATTTGATAACTTGGTCCAGGCTGCACTACTTGACTGTTAGAGATAGGTTGCGAAACTGGATTTAAAACTATGGGAGAAGTATTAATGTCCCAATCAGGTTGGGTATTAGCCCACTCATCAGCTGATTCAGCAGCATCTACAATGCTATTTAGTTCGTCATAAGATATATCAAAATCGATGAACTAGAAAAACAAACAAAATTTACTATTTAGACATAAGAAATTTCAATACATTTATTATAATTAGCTTTGAATTCTCAACGATTCTGCTTTTGTTAAAAACTAGTGAGCTCAATTTTTCTAAGTTTCATTTTAATTATCAAAGTTATAAATTATTTTTTAGAAAAAGTTTAAGTTAATATTACACATTAATTCTTATAAATGTTAAATATTGTATTAAAAAATAACTTACTTCCTCATCCGAATCAAAATCAGAGGCTTGTCCT
Organism: Latrodectus elegans; assembly: GCA_030067965.1. NCBI lineage: Eukaryota > Metazoa > Arthropoda > Arachnida > Araneae > Theridiidae > Latrodectus > Latrodectus elegans. The sequence continues at coordinate 1,370,079 of CM057822.1, forward strand.
GAAACTGACTTTTGAGTATTTTGCTGATTAGAAGCCATTTTTATAAAGGTATGCGAGTAGGGAAATTGAAGAAACTTCTCAAACGGAACAGTACGCATGAAAGAATGCTATTTTCTAATACCTACACCTTTTAATACATACGAAAACACAAGTGGAAATGTTACCAATCTTTTTTTACAAATATCTTCAAACCAATGAGAATTTTAAAAATTGATAACAGAAGTAGGAAAGCAACTAAACACTATGGATGTGACTATTGATCGATAACAGTATCATATCGTGTGTGAATCATAAACATTTCCCCTCTTTCCTTTTTTACTGATGAAATATCTTTGAACTATTAGCATTTTTAAAACTGATAAGATAAGTATGAAGAAGACTCATCGAGCGCGTGAGTCGTAAAAGGTACCTAAGTCCTATTGCCCTTTTTTGATAACAAATATCTTTCGACTAATCAGATGTAAGGAAATGATTAGAGAAGTATCCGTATAACTCAACTCTGGGGAACATTCTAATCAATTGTAAGATAAGAGTAACGCGTGATAACTCATTTCGACTTAAGATTTGGAGTGTGAAGGCACGTTTGTAGATTTTAAAATAAAATGGCCTTAGAAATTAAATACATTAAAAATTTCGTAAACGACGAGGACTCGCAGCAGTTATTTAATAAAACGTGTACTTATGATTTTTGTCAGTATCCCTTGAAAGTAAAAGGAAAAACTTTTACTGCTTGAAGAAAATTGTGCGCCTTCGGAGATGACAGTTCTCTGAAATATGCATTCTCAGGAATAAGTCTTCCTGTTCAACCATGGACATCTCTTTTGCTGAATATTAAAAGTTTAGTAGAAACGGCATGTGATTCAAAATTTAATTATTGTTTATTAAACTTTTACGCCAGTGGGAAAGATAAAATTGGAATGCATAAGGACGATGAAATATCTCTAAACCCTAGCAGTCCCATTGCGTCGATAAGTTTAGGTGCTACCAGGACTATGCGATATTGTGAAAGTTCGATATTGTGAAAGTTCCTTTAGAAAATGGTTCTCTGATGATTATGGATTCTTCTGTTAACAAATTGTGTTTTCATGGAATACCCTCGGAACCTGTAATTAAAGAAGCAAGAATTAGCCTTACATTCCGAATGGTTAAAAGGGAGAAGAGAATGATTGAAGAAAGCACCTCATCAGCGAAACGCCCGTGTTTGGAATCAACGACCAGTCTCAATGTTTGTGATCAGCAGCAACCTAAAGCTTCAATACAGACTTTAGAAATATCATTTGCAGATGGCAGACTTGACGATTTATTTAGCAGTTTGTGCCCCAGCCTTTTAGAGTCGAAAGAAGAAATACCGGCAGAGACTAATTTTAAAAAAGACATCGGTAGTAACACATTTTTATCATGTGAACTTATTAAAGGTGAACTTAAGATACACATTCGTGAATATACTGTGAGCAACAACGAAATTATCTATCCTACTAAAATTGTTGTTACCATGGACCTTTTAACCTGGTAGGATTTTTATTTAAATTTTTGCTATACTACTGCTTCCTATATTGCCAATAATACTATCTTAGTATTTAATATGAAAGATTATATGCATATTCAACCTTTTAATAATAATTCTAATCATCCTTTCATTAAACTAAATTATTTACAAACAAAAACTGATTCAGTATTTGAGTTAAATAAATGTGTCATTCATTACTTATTTACAAAACGCTTACCTTACTTCATTAAATGCTATCGTAAACTTTTAGGAACATTATCTTTTGAACAAGAGGATATTTTAATGGCCAAGCTAACTTTTTGTATAGAAAATGAATTATGCAGTATTTTTAAAAGCATTTATAATGTAATGGATGTATTATAGATCATCCTAGTCAAACACAACACCCATGCTTAACAGAATCAAATTTAGAAAAATATCAATCTCTAGGATCTCATGTGCTATTATTAGTTAATATGGAAACAGTAGCATCGAATTTTGTAAATTCCGTTGATTTTATTAGTGAAACTTTCATAAATAATATCTCTGTTGAACTTATTCAAGATGTACTTTTTAAAACTATGTATTAAATATTTTAAGAATTTATACAATTGTTTTTCATTACTTTAAAAATATCTTTCTGGAGAAATAATACACGTTTATGAAATAACTTTCTTCTTTTGTTAAAATATGTGAAACGTTTTTATTAACTTAACTTTTTATATGTCCTTTGTTTTTAAATTTTGAAATATGTATACAAATATATACACACATACTCTCTCTCTCTCTTTTACACACACACACACACACACACACACACACACACACACACACACACACACACACACACACACACACACACACACACACGCACGCACACACACACACGCACACACACACACGCACACACACACACATATATATTCATTTAAAATTATATTCATTTAGGATTTAAGTAATGAAAAATGGTAGATATAACAACATAAAAATGAGACATAATTTTTAGAAATTCAATTTATTAGAACTTTTTCCAGGTCTTTACAAGTATTACATTAGAATTTTTTTCAATTTTAATACTAGGTGACTTAACAGTAGCAGGTAAATTCAAGTACTTATTTCTTACAAATTGTTTCGGTATATTCATAAATCAATAGTTGTACATATTCATTTAAAAAAGCTTGGAAAATAGACCTACTGGGGAATCTCACCAAGCATAAAATAAAAAGAGATAATGCGCCAAATGTGCTGTACGTCTTGCGTGGTGTGGAAATCAGCACTATTTTAACTAATATAAAAATTTTACGGATGGTGTGACCATAAAGGTAAGTAAATAGAATTCAGTCATTTATTCTAAGTTCAAATCATTTACAAAATGTTTATAATTTTATTTAAAAAATGATTAATTAAATAACAATAAACATTTGTTTTAAATTCTATTAATATTTTTTAAAAAATAAATTCTGTCAGTAGTATTCAAAAAATAATTCATATTCTAAAAATAAATACTGTCTTTTCCGATAGAATTTAATTAATATTCTAAAATTCTCAATATTGTAATTTAATTGAGAACTCATTTTCTTTTCAAATAAAACTCTAGGTGTAAATTTTAAATTCTGAAAAAATCTACTCTATTTGAAATTAAATTCTATTACTTTAAAAATAAATTCATAATATTATACACTTTAAAATAAATTATAATTTTTAAACATAAATATTCCGTTGGAAATCACTACAAAAAATGTAAGTCCAAAACATCCCCTGTGTTAATAAACCTTAAAAACCACTCCCGCAACGAAGTCCGAGTAGCTTTGTGTATAAGATAACGGACTACCACTGCTGAAGTTTGAGGTTCTATCCCCACGGCTGCGAATGTTCATTTTTAAAAATAAAAATATAGAGTTCAAAATTATTCCCATAGAAGGCAGCATTAGTATAAAAAATTTGAAAAGTTCTCAATAGGTGGCAGCACTATTCAATGACATCACACAATCTGATTAGTGATAAGATCCTCGTATAAGACTGCAAGCCTATGCGCGGAGCAGGCTGACGTCACCGCTACTGCTGATAAGAACCTGCTCTGCGTGCAGGTGAACTTTCCTTTTCTAACTACTCACGACATAACCGAAGCAGTCTAAAAATTCGCAATAGCGATGCGATAGTTTTTGGTTTTACCTATTTTTTATTGTTGATCATCCGATAGAGCATTCCATCAATTAATCACGGAAATATCGTTTCCTAATAATAATTTCTCACTCCTCCGATAGTTTTCCCTTTTGGATTGGTCGTCCTGATATAAGTATCAGTCCATGTTTCTTTGTTTCCAAATAATGACGGCGTAAAAGCCGTGATGACTCCATTTGCTACAGCCGAATTATGAACTTTTTTTAAATTAAATCGAATTGATGTGCTTCATTCTTAAATAGCATTATTACTTACTTTTACACTAAATTATTGAAATCATTCGGATTTTATCCTTTTGAAGTATGTATAAAGCCGCAAAATATGAAGGCTACTATAGAAGAAAAAGCCTCTATTCTGACATAAAAATTAAAAAATTTCTATTGCTTGAAGCTTGTTTCATATTACTATAAAATATAAATATTTACCAAAAATACATTATATAACTAAATCAAAAGTCAGTATATACCGTAAATAGATCAATAACTTTAAGAATTCATCTATTTGGGTCATGGGTTAAGTATAAGAGAAAACTATACCTTATTTTACTATCTAAATTATAATGGTTTCATTGTTTAAAATTTGTTCCATGGGTGTGAAGACGAATTATGTCATAAACATAATATTTCTTTTCTAACGCCTATCATAAACTTAATATCTCCACTTAAACTTTACAAGTATCAAAAATAATTGAACATTGAACTAAGAATAAAAATGAAGGTATTATATCTCCAATATTTATGATGCAAAAGGAAAATGAGTTTAAATACATTTATAGAGAGAAAAGAGAGAGCCTAAGCTGTAATTCATTGTTAGATTTGCAAAAGAACATTTACTTCGTAATTTTTCCAAATGTTTTCAGGTGGGTGATCCCGCCAATCTAAAAACAAATATTTAACTTTTTTTCTATGGAGATCTTCCGGAGCTCTCTTAAGCAAATGGAACTCATTAAACAGATTTCGTCGCCACCAGTGTTGCAATCGCAGAAGGCCCGCGTAATTGAAAAGCTAACAAAAGGCGGCTTTGGCCCATCCATCATCCTCTGTTTGAAGCCAAGTGATTTTCTCCGAGATGGGAAAACAAAGACGGTTATTATTTGTTCTCGTTTTCTGCCACTCATGGCGATGAAGAGGTTCTAATAGCGGTGTTTATGGTACGCTTTCTTCTTATCGATGGCCCGTCTCATCTCCGAAGCTTATTAAAAGTCGTTAAAGCGTGCAAACAAAGCAGTCAAGAATCGCAGATAATTTAACTGATAAATGCGTCGTTTAAAAATATTCTTTTTGGTCTTAGTAAAATAGAATCCCTAACTCATTAATGTATTGTTTCTTAAATGTTCAGAATGAAGTTCCAATGTCTGACGTCACATTTCATGCAGCCACTCAATTCTATCAACTGAATTCAGTACTCGAGTGTGAAAAAGCTTTAACTGTATTTGTATAAATTATGGTTGCCGGGAAGCGACTGACTACCGAAATGCCTCCCTTTTGCTTCAAGAAATGGAAAATGGGGTAAATGACGGAAGCAAATTAGTAATAAGTGTAATTTTATTTATTTGCATATTTTATTATGCTTGAAATGTTTTAAAACAAAAAATTACTTCTAATTGGCTGCGTAATACTTTAAAAAAAATCAAGTTTAAAAGAAATTATGTTCAGAAAAGTTTTTTTTCAATGCTTTCTAAGTTCAATTGAAATTTTGTTTTTTAAAGAATGCAAAACTTCATACTAAATCAAGAACTGTGTGTCAATGGTTGAAAAATGAACCGGTGTGAAGGAAATAATTTCATTTTTATTTGTGGGTGTAGAACGTGTTCCATGGAAACTGAAGTCCTAAATGTCCTTATATCTCTTATAACTATACTGTGATACATGTATGTATTGTAGATATTGTGAACAAAAGAGGGCCTTGAAAAAGGCTCAGGTAAAGATTTTTTACTTAAAAAACAGTACTATGCACAAATCAATTCCTCTTTGACCATTTTTTTTTCTTTATGTCTATCCGCAAAGTGTTATTTAGCAACAAATTGTAGTTACGATATTGAAATTTTGTATTTGAATTATTTCCTTAAGTTTTTTTAACTTTTGATATTGTACCACAAATTTCCAACTTCTAAAGCTAGGTGCTGCAAGTATATTGATTTTGTTGCACATCTCGGCATCTTCTTTGGATAATAATTACCAGAATTCCAAAGGACCGGAGGCAGAACTTTACTAAGACATTCTAAATATACATTCATTTCTCCTTCGTTGGTGGACTGAGGGGATGCCATGTATCACAGATCTATATGTCTGTGTAAATAATATTGTTTTATTATTTTTTTTATCATTCATTTAAAATTAAACACTATTTTTCTTAAGCTTATTGCTTTCTTAATATTGGTTAAAATATATTCTCAATTTCTCATATTTCTATGATTAAAAGTGCACTTCACACTCTATCAGTTCATTGAGATCTGAATAAGATTAATAAAAACGGCATTATGTAATAGATCCTCAAAAACCGGAGTTTATTGTTAAACTTTTTGACAGAATTATTCCTATCCTTCGAAAGATCATTTTGTAGATATTTCAAGGTATTCATTTGCTGTAGGGCAGGAAACTCAGAAAACCTCCAAGTACCCACAGACAGCGTGACATCTATCTCTCGTTGTTCAACAAAGGCTGGAATCGAACCATTGAGTTTCTACTCCGAACATTTCAACTAAAACATAATCTTTTCATAGCCATAATTTTTTAACAAACATATACAAACAAAATAAAAATAAGGTAAGATACTTCAAAGAGCAATTGACTAGCAATTGCTCTTTGAAGTATCCTACTTTTTTATTAATCTGCCTTCCTTTATGAGAAAATCTGCCTTCTTTTATGAGATTTAATGGGTTTACACTTTTGGTAATATCTTCGAAAGATGAGAGAAAAGAAACATTTAAAAGAGTGAATCGCCACACTGTTGAAAAGCAACTCAAACATGTTTGAGGATCACCCGGAAAGTAATTTTTCCATAGCTCCAAAAGATGTCGCTGAAAATTACCAAAACGCGAACGGGCATGCAATGTCGATTGTAAATCTGGCTATAACTCATCTGTTGAAATCCTAATTTTCGGATTACTTAATTTAAAGTCGTAATAATTCGCAAAGATGTCGGCTCTTATTTCTTCGCTCGCTGGCTTCGAAGTGAGGTCAGTGATAAAGTTTATGAACTCCCAGAATGTAGCATCGATTAAAATCCATCGTCAGTTATGGCTAGATGTGATTTTCTGCAACAATACCATGTGATGAATGTAGAAAAAAAACCTCGATAGAATCAATACAGGTGACGCTCGTTAACCAATGCTCAAAAACCAAGTGACAGTCTATGCATTGACATCAAATTGGATCTCCGATACAGACGAAAGTCAAGAAAACTGCATCTACACAAAAAGGGCTATGTATGGTCTTGTGGGTCAAGGAAGTCATTCTGCTCATTGATTTTTGCAACACTATACGTTGATAAGTTGAACATTATTGCACAACTCTGATGAACTTGCGACGAGCCATTCAGAAAAAGAGGCATAGGATGCTCATCCTCATAGGCCGAATTACACAAAAGAAAATTGCTGGAGAAGTTTGGCTGGGAAGAGCTTAACTAACCCTCTTATGGACCCGTCCTTGCTCCCAGTGACTTCTATCTGTTCTTGGACATGAAAGAATTCCTGTCTAGGCATCCCTTCATCACAGACGAAAGAGGCACTAAGATGTAACATGTTGCTGCATTCCCAGGCGGCAGACTTCTGGGATACTGGAATGCAAACACTCATCCCACGGTATGGCAAGTGCTGCAATTCCGATGGTTCTTACCTTGATAAAAGCTGTTTATTTTAACAGCAAATAAAGAAAATGAGAGAGAGAGAGAGAGAAGCTGCAATGAATTCAAAGCGCAGAGCATCATTCTTTGACAACTCCCGTGGATAAATATTTCCTCTCTCAGCTTTTTGTGATGTAAAAGATAAAGATGGAAAGGCATCCTACTATTTACGAACACTTGTTGATTCCAGATATATGCTCATAGTTTCAGCCATTGCTCATAAGAAATATATGTCAGAGCATATGTTATAAGGCTGTTAAGGAATTTGAAAAAGGCGTCTCGGCTCTATGGCGAAACAGATTAATGATTTTTGATTACGTGAGTTAGAAATTAAATTTCGATGCTCTAAAATGTAAATATATTTATTGTGCTCAATTCATATCACTGTTGAATATTGATAACAACAACAAAATTATAACAAAAATATTAAGCTCCTATATTTTAAAAATACTATAATCATTCTTTTAATTACTGTTGGATATAAAAATGCCGCTATAAGTAACAAATCAAACAAAAACACAGAATAGCTATTTATATATATTTTTAAATTTTTTACATGTTATTTTATTAGATTAATCAGTTTTTACATTAAACACATTGAGTTATAATGAGCGAATTTAAAATATTTAAATAAAATGCTAAATATATTAGAATAGCACACATTATATAAATATATTATTTAATATCAAAAATATATATAATTCATTACATAGGTCAATATATTTCTGTTAAATATATTAAAATTACAATTATCGAATCTATAGTTTTAAACTAAATGGTTAGCCAATTTAAATATTCTTTTAAGAAATACATGGTTTTTACCAAAGTTATTTTTTTTTTTTGTAAAATCTTTAAAATCAGTGATACAAGGTATGTTGTCGACAAAAATTCTTGAAAAATAGAAATTCATCCTTACAGTTGAAATTAATATGTAACTTTATTAGCATTAAATCAAAATGTGCGATAGTAAGAATTTAATTAACATGCATGCAATGTACGTCAGTGCAATACACAGAATTTTGAAACAAATTTAATATTTTGATAAAGATGTTGTCTTAAGACACAAAAAATTTTAAAAATTCTTCAAGTTCAAATATTACATAAATATAAATAAATAAGGTATCAAAACAAATTCCAAGTAAATGAATTGAAAGTTTTAATAAAGACTTTGAGCATAAGAAAATAAATTCGTAAGAATGTAATACTTAAAATTTATACAAGTCTTTATAAATTTTAACATATCTCCCCAATCCTAAAAGCGCCAAACCTTACATTTTATCTCCAAAATTTGCATTTCGTGATTCAGCGAAATCTCCTCCCTCGATCTAGAAGTGGTGATCCCTATTTTGAGGGCGGCAGAGCTCTCATTTACTTATCCACTACATTTATCTACTAACACCCACTGTTTAACATCCACAAGTGTTTCCCGAAAGAACATTTCACAAATAGTGAAAGATGTTCACTTATCGCAGGAAATGAAACCCAGAAAACTCTGGGTTTCATTTCAAGTACTGCCTCTTCTGCTGGCCGAAGTACAACGAATGAAACCACAGGATCTCACGTTGAAACCTTCCTTAAAATTATATATATATATATATATATATATATATATATATATATATATATATATATATATATATATATATATATATATATATATATATAATTTTAACTAATTTTCCTTTCCACTGTTGCAGTTAATTTTTTTGTTTGATAAGACTGGAAAAATATTGAACTTATAGAAACACTGATATTTAGGTTTTGGGAATGAGTTTTCAGAATAGGTGAATTAAAAAAAATGATGGGGTACAACGGGTGTGAGTGACACATCACGGGATGGTGCGTGAAGTAAAGGCGATTGAGATATCTGCGCATGCGCAATGGTATGCAGTGAAAAAGGTGTAAATAATGACCTCACGCGATAATCGATGGAAGTACAAATGATCGCAAGTGTACGACTAATGATAGCTCTTCCATAATTGAGCCGTCTGATGCACAACTGCGACACGCAAGCGCTCCCCCCCGTCATAATAGATGTCTTTTATGTCATCTGCAATCCGTCATCATTATTTCAATCAGGTGTCAGATTTTGGTTTCTTGAATCAACAATGTTCACCAGATTGCGCGGCCTGTTGTGTGTTTTTGTCCTCTCTGTTTTGTTCGGCCTTCATATGTGACGACGAGGGTTGCACCTCGTGATTCCATATCGCAGTCGCTCCTTTTAAGTTTTGATTTGTAATCTAACTCAAATACTTGTAGCTTATCTCTACCTATGTGTTTGTGTAACCCATCTCCTGAGAAAACTTTTTTGTTAAACACTACCAAAGTCAAATTTTTTTCATAAGGGAACTCTATTTTGGACTGAATTCCAAAATAGAACTCCCTTATGAACAAAAAGCAATTCTATTGAGTTTTGCAGATTACTTAAGCCCCAGAGATTTGCACAACTCCTTTCCTGTGGTGTCCGCAACCCATTTTGATTTAATATTGACGAAAGAAACTTAAAAGGTTATCCATATTTGCTCTTGAATAAATTGTATATTCGACTTAAATATTTTAAAATTTTATTTACACTGTTGGGTGTTGTTTAAAGATTACTTGAGTCTCATTATTCCTTTTAAGATATTTTTATACAGCATTCTTAACTTTAATTTTAAATAATTTTTTTATAGTTTTTTATGATAAAGGTAAAGAAGTTGACTTATAAAAGACAGTCTTAGGCAATTAGTTTGTCACTATATAAACATTTTTTACATACACAGGACCTTTTGATTTCGGTATATAGTTTTGAACAGACTTTGATTCATTAAAAGCCTTCATGCTCTAAGTGGAAATCATATCCAGGACATGTAGCATTAAACTCAGAGAGCTGTGTCAGATCAGCTACCACAACTTGGAGAATAAATGACTTTGAAGATAAGAAAGATTAAGCTGTTTTAATAAAAAAATCATATAATAATGGACTTAGATTGATGAAAAAGCATCTTGAAGTCTTGGGAGACAAATTCGTCATCCTTCGTATTTGAAAGTTAGCAGATTTGATTCTTGAACCAGTCAATGATTATCAATTTCGAAAGGCCCAATATTCCTTCGCAGATGTAACGTAGCGCCCACAAGAAATTCCATTTGAGTATTGAATTCGCCCCTTGATCGAGGTTCAAAACAATGAGATGTTCGGTAGCTCTTAGAAATGGGCGTCCATAAATGCGCCAAATAACTTTACTTATCTAAATAATGACCTCCCCACTGAACATGGATTTATGCTTTACATATATCCATTTGTAGAAAAATTCGTTGGTTTAGCTTTATTTATTTGTCCTTCTATGGTTATTTTCCCCGTAGAAAGGCTCATTAGCCTAAAACTTATAATTTAAAAATGGATTCTGAATCACGTTATAAATGTGAGTTGAAATAATTATCTGTTGAACTGAATACGGGAGAACTGAGCGTTCAGCTGCAGCCACGAAGGCTGAAAAACAGAAGGAAACTCTACAAGTGTTTACAGTTTGATTGCTGAGGAATTTTGTATTGAATTCCCACTAAAAAGCATGAAACAAATATAAAAACTCTAATGAACCTGGATTGTTAGAAATAAAAATATTTGTATACATTTATTTTAAAGTACACATTAATTCAAGAGAGAGTGCAACATAGAAAATAAATGCCTCCTAATATATTCGGATTGAATTGCCAAATATGTTAATTTTGAAAAATCACCGATTCATTTTAGTTACTTTATTGTTAGAATTACTTGAAACAACTAATTTATGAGCTTCTGGCTTTTCATAAAGCTTTTCAAAATTTTGTTTTATTTTTGAATTGATGAAAATAAACTGTACTATGTAAAAAATGTAAGAAATTACTAATTGAAAAACATCCCTTCCTGTCATCCCAAAAGTATATTTCATTTCAGTCTGCATGAAACAACACACTCACCTTTTCGTGTTCATTATCATCATAGCTCGCTTCTGAGATTGAACCTTCAGTCCTGTCCGATCGTTGAAACCATCTTGGAGAAACTTTGAGTATCTGATGACTTATTTTCTCTCTCTCATCTCCAATGTCGAGTCTTTCTCTGTTTATTATTAGATACAATTATGTCAGATCAATTCCAAAAGAATTGCTCTCTTCAGAGTAGAAGATCTCAAGTTCAATATCAGATACCATTGAGTGGAAGGAAATGGGGATGCACAACTATCGAAATGAGAGTTCGAAACTTTTTATATTTCTCGGGGCTTATTCTTTTCATCAATAAAATTTTTTACCGTTCGCATACGCATTATTATTTTCTTAATTTCTGGGTTTATCATGGCAGGATTTGGGTTTTCAGAGGGCAGGGTCCAGTGTTCGTTCTAAGACACTGTACAATAAATTATGTTTCTGCACCTATTGATTTCATGCTTTCTGAGGACTCATTTATAAGGATTTGTCTATCGAAAACAGATATTAAAGTTACAAATCGAATCAACGTCTTCCTATGAGAAACAAAGTTTTCTTCAGTAAACCTTTGATGTGAATCATCTTCTTTGTAAAAGTCAGACTGGGAAGTGAGATCCAAATATGAATCTGTATATTTTAATTCTATTCTCTCTGCAAGAAACGCGCTGAGCACGCACTCGCTGCTTTTAATTTTTTGGAGAAATAATCAATATCAGTGAAATTTGCTGAGAAAAACAAATTTTCCTGATAACGTGTGACAGGCTCACACTTTCATGTGATGTTTTTGATGACCGCCCATTGTGTAATCTGTCTGGTGTGCAGATTTTCATTTTGTTTCCTGTGTAATGTTCCACTGACAACAAAACATTCTGAAATGCTAGTACTAAAGTGTATTGAATAGCTGAGTAAACATCGCATCGCAAAAACTGAGAAGATAACCTCACTTGGACTCGGATGCCATTCTTGACCACGGAGGCTTCAGATGGACAAAAATAACATCCCCAATCACAGTTTTTGTGAAACAAGAGGGGAATCTTTCGCGGTGGAGGTTTTATTATCTATCACTATTATGATCAAAACAAAAAGCACAGAGCTGCAATGATAAAAAAATATATTATTTTCCAGTATTTTAGTACTTAAAATTAAATATTTTGAAATTTTATAAATTGTTCTTTTTAATATCTCAGGTATTAAAATCTTGCATTGGAAATCTTATAATCTGCCACAATCTTTTCCAAAACCAGGGGAGAATATTTTATGCTGATAATCGTATTACCTGTCACTATTTTTTCCGAAACAAATCTCTCATGCATGTTGTCTTATTACTGATCCCTATACTTTCCCCGAAACAAGTATCCGATTTCTTATGCCGTAAGTCCTTCCTCTCACTTTTCCCTCAAACAATGGTTAAATCTCTCCAGCTGAAATTTTTTCCATCGATCACTATTTTCCCCAAATCAATTGTTATTTATATTAGCGTTTATAGAATTATTCCGAAAGCATATATTTTTCCCAAAGCAAACGTTATTAGTACTTCAAATGAAAATTTTACTATCTATGACTTCCTTCGTTAAACAAAGAGCACACCTCTTATATTGAACATTTTATGTGATCTATTATTTTTTCCTAAATTGACTCGAATTTCTCATGATGAAATTTTGTTATCTATCATCACTCTTTCCGAAACGAAGACTCAATTTCTCATGCTGAAAATCTTAGTATCTATCACTTTTTCCCCAGATTAAGATAAAATTTCTGATCGTGAAACTTTTACTATTTCTTATTTTTTCCGAAACAAGGGTTGAATCTCTCATGCTATAATTCTTGTTGTTAGTTGTTGTGGTAATAAAACTTTTATATTTCAGCTACGAATCGCCTCAGAGGGAACCTGACTTTGTCAAGAAATCTCTTCCAAGCCGAATATACTGTCGAAAATAATCGTAATTTATACTGTAAAAATGTAAATCCTCAGGAATGCAATCCATGCATTTGAATTTCAAATTTCTTCTGAGGAATATAAGTTTACGCAGAAAAACCCTTTTTTAAAGACTTCCCGTCACTACTCCTTTGGCTCTTGAACCTTTATAAAAGAACATCGATTTTCAGATAGGATGTTTTATGCTAATTTCCATTAATTTGTTTTCCATCAAGCTGTCTGCAAGTATTTTCCTTTTAAAAATTCTAGAAGCCACGTTATCTTTTCATCATTACTGCCTAAGTTTCATTTGAGTTAGTGCAGATTAAGTGGTTTTTTTATGGAAAAAAAAAGATTTTCTTTTTTCTGTTAGTTAGATTGATAGACTTCAGAGATTTTCTTGAAAAACGAAAACAAAATGGTGATTTGTAGCAGAGGCATCTCTATTTATTTGTTGGTAAGATGTTGTTATAAATGACCTGAAAAATTAAGGTATCGAATAGGTGCTCTTTCGCGTATGCCTATATCCATGTTATTATAAATGTTAATTTCAAGTTAAAAACAGGTAAAAAAAATCTGTAAACTTTTCAAAATTGTTAGCAAAAATTTTCAAATGGTTATTAGGAACATTGAAAAATTACATATGATGAGCTATATTTTTATTAAGAGACAGGTTCTGTTTGATTGGCTCATTCTGGTAAAAAAATCTGTAAACTTTTCAAAATTGTTAGCACCAATTTTCAAATGGTTATCAGGAACATTGAAAAATTACATATGATGAGCTATATTTTTATTAAGAGGCAGGTTCTGTTTGATTGGCTCATTCTGTAGTGCCATGAAGGCCTGTTTTAAAGCTGCAGGTGTCTTTCCAATAATGAATATTGCCGTTTATAGGCACCAATATTTGAGTCTAGGTTCGAAAAATGATTCCTCTAATGCTAGTCTCGGCATCTCCAATTATTATTTTGAGGTGCTAAGCTAAAAGGAATACATGGTAATACATCTGTCTCCTTTGCTCCTCTTATACATCGGTACAGTGAAGCTGCTCTGTGTTTTAACACAGATGAATCTGACCATCAAGGACATTGAAATCTCTTCAGGCTTCAATGAGTTATTTTATGTGTACACCTGTATATGCAATCAGAAAATTTATAAAAAAAAGCGGAAAGCTTCACTTGCCAAAATTCTGAGATTCTTTTCCCGAAATTTTCATATATTAAATATACATTCAATTATACACCTTACAATTTTTTTACTCCCTAATGATAGCCTTCTTCGGTGTAATTCACATATAGGGAGAACCTATTGAAAATAGTTTGTAGTTGGTGCATCAATAGAGGCTTATCCCTTAATGTAGGTGGTACAGTCTAAACATGTTTCTTTTTGAAATGAGACAGATATATTTTTGCAAAATATATACTTATTCTAGTGGTCCCTGAAATTTTTTTCCAAGGTTGAATTAAGGATGGGATGAAACATCATATATATATATATATATATATATATATATATATATATATATATATATAATGTCTTTATATAGTACATGTGATAGTGAACAATCATGTTAGCGAAACTTAGAAATATTTTATTTATTAAAAGAGGCAATACTTTTTAAGGAAAAATGAATTAACAGTAATATTTATTATAGGAAATATTAGTATTTCTTGGGAGCATAAAATATCCCGGGTTTGATCTTATTTACTGCTGAACAATGAGAGAAGTATATTGAGCTACTGCCTTCTGTAAACACATCTGTTGAGATGGGTACTTTGAAATTTTCCAAATTTACTTTTTTGAAATACTTGAAATAGTCTCATTATCAATGAAAAGGCCTTCTGTAAGGCAATTTACGCATTGCATTTTAAAATTCCTTTCAACTGCTTAGACGGCCACAACGCGGCGCTAAAGATATTAGTGCTTCACTAGCTCAATCTAGCCTGAAGGTGGCACCATATTTTTTGAGACGTGAAGTCGCAAGCTCAGTCTCAGCCTCAATTAAACAACGTCGCAGGAATGCAACTTTTTCTTTTTACCTGCAGATTTCTCCCCTCAAGCCTGATATCCGAATGTTATTTTAAAGAATTGGTATATCTTACCTGTTCTAGATTTCTAGTGAACTTCTTTCAATTAATGGCAATACGCCACATAAAGCAAGAGAGAAAGCGGAGTAAACTCTCTGGTATTCATCACGACTGATGTGCATCTGTAGCTGAAAAAGCAGGAGAGTAACACCATGCGACAGTGGTTAGGATGGAATCCAAGCGCTTTATCTTTTAAAGAGCTTGATCCAGTCGCTGGGCCAGAGTGAGCTCTTAGTACGTGCTTGTGAACATTTTTTCTTTTTTGACAAACGAATAAGTCGTTGAAAAGCGCTCCTTGAAATTAGTCTTGGATTTTCACATCAAGCATAAATTAATGGTGTGAAATTGTTCCTAGGAACAGTTATCCTTTTCTACGTTAAAGATTAGGCATGTCAAATAAGGAAATTCTGGGATTACCATTGGGGCAATGGTAGGTACCCCGGTTTCACAAATGATGATTTCATGCACAAAAGCCATGGAAAGGGTGAATCTTGAGTTTTTGCACATCCATTTGTGGAGAGATTTCTAGGTTTATTCTGTGGTAAATCGTCACATTGTCATGAATGTCCTCGAAGAGATCTTTGGAGCATCCTTCATTTATTATGTTTTTTTTTTTCAAGGTATCAGATAGTGATTATGATGTTTATGCAATATGAAGCAGAGCTAGAAAAGCACTATTTGGAGAGAAATTGGAGAAATTTTTTCTTAAGTATCGAAATATTTGTGTTGACTTTTTCCTTTATCATAACATATTATTTATTCAATACAATGTCTTAAAGAGTAATCATTTTACTATTTGTAAAATCAGAGAAGTCATACCATTTTATGGTATAAGAATCAGTATCTTGTTGAATTAGATCGCTAAATAAGATGCACTTGCTGTGTGATTGCCAACAATGAGTGATGTTTTTCAATAATAACGAATAATACTTGTCATTTAAAGTTTCAATATATGCAATTTACAAATAACTTTTAAATGGTAGATAACATTTTAGTTAGTTTTATTGTGTGTACATAATAACCGATAATACAAGCAACTCTAATACCAAATTAATAGCTGAAAACTAAAACATTTTGGCCCTCTTTCTACATGCCATGTGTTGGACTCCCATCTCTGAAGTTTTTAATGGTTCGGAATCTAGTTTGCGGATTGTTGATCCGATTTGAATAATACTTCATATGCTCAAAAATGATGATAAAGCGATACATTAAATAAAGCCATTACCGAAATGGTAACAGAATGTTTAAGGATCTTAATTTTAGCTCACCCCAGTTCAAACATTCCCTCTCGTGGTTGTTTATACGGGAGTGGAATTCAATATGAGCCATAGTTCCAGTACAGTTAACATTTCGAATACAAAAAGTAACCAAAAAGTGACTAATCAGACTTGGCGACATTTTTTTCAAGTCCTGGTGCTTGTGAGTTTTCATCAGTTGAGCAAATTGAAAACATTGGGGTCAATAATGTGGTGATAGGGAAAATAAATTGAAAGTTCATGTATGAAAACTTTGGCATCCGAAAGTGAGCTGGAAGAATATAATTTCTATACAAAACATTCCCTCTAGGTTTAGAGTCTAAGTTCTGATTTTTGGTTAAATTTAAGTCACAAAAATCTCAAAAATTCTTGCGATTTTTCTCGTTTAAATTCCCGATAAATTTTTTTTAAAAAAGGTTTTGAAAAAGTAATGATTTTAAATGAATGATTTGACGATTTCAGTCAAACATATGGTAGCGAGTTTGTTTTCTAAAACACATACATAAGCAAGCCCCTGGAATGTATTTTCAGGTGAATAGATTTTGGAATACTCTATTACAACACAAAAGTACCAACCAAATTTCCTATTTTCAATGGTGACTTATGATGGCGTCCAGCATCATGCCTTGTTCTACCAAAAAGTTTGCGTGTCTTATCCGATAAAAATTGTTCACACAGTTAGTGACGGTGTTTGTTCTTCGGCTGGTCACGCGAAAATTATTCTGTCGCCAAGTGTGCATTCGAAAGAATGAGCGGAACGCTCTCTCCACGAAAGCTTTGATTTCATCAGTAGCCGTGGTGGCCTGAAAATCATTTAAGTACTCTGTGACTGCATTTAAATCATGGATCTCCTTTCATTGATATTCAGAAAGGGGATATATGTAATGTTTTCAGAAGGCACACTTCGGTTTTTAAGTCGAAGATAATTATAAAATTACTTACAACTTAAATAAAGTATTTCTTCCTCTCTCTGTCAGTTTATTACCATTCGTCAACTGAGTGTTGCCTTTAACAGAAGGAGGTAAAACTGCAATCAACGCCTTTCAATCTTTAGCAGATATTCCCCCTTTTTCATTTTCATCAATGTCATTTTTTCTCAAGTACATTCTCATGGCTCGATGTGATTCTTTGTAAATAGATGATGAGAAAGAAAACTCACAAGCATGTTTAAAAAATTTTGATATGAGAAAGAAAAAATACTATGATTTTGAAGAAACTAGATTAAAATGTAATAAGAAAATGGGATATATATATATATATATATATATATATATATGTGTGTGTGTGTGTGTGTGTGTGTGTATGCCTATGCTTGTCTGTCTGTATGCAATGTGCATGTTATGGTAAAAGCGATTGATCAATGATTATGTATAATAACCGGTGATTATACAGAATTCTAAATAAATTCTGTAAATATGATATATTATTGTGTGTGTGTGTGTGTGAATATTTATCACTTTTACTGGTAACTATATATAATTCCCAATTCGTAATGGAAAATGTGATGAATTCCAATTATTTTGTAGAAAAATGATGTTTCATTTAGATACATTAAATTTTTTCAAGCAGTGCTAAACATTTCATCCTCAAGAATATGAAAAGCATCCTGATGACTTAGAATAATCTTTCAAGTTAAGTAACTTTCTTTCTTTTATTCGTTCATTTCAGTAGATATTTTAAAACAGATTTATAAGATAATAGTATAAGTTATGTATCTGACGTAACGGGCTTTGAAAATATAAAAGCATCAAAATGACTAAAATTTAAAAAAAAAGACTTACTTGTTATTTCAGTAAATAATTTATTTCTATCTGAATATATATATAAAAGACAATTTTACATTAACTAATACTTATAGATAATTTTTTGTCTTATTAATTAAAAGACATGGAAAACGAAAACTGTTTATAACTTATCAGAATTTATAAAAAGCCTTTCCATTCAAAAAGAAAAAAAATGTATTCTTATGTTGTTAAAAAAGGATTTATTCACATATAAATTTACCTACTTAGATGCATTAGATTAATGATTATTGCTATGGCATATAGAATTACACAATTTTCTAGATTTTCTACATTTGCGCTTGTCATATATGCTGGTTGGTATGGTCTTATGGCGCAATGTCCAAAAATGGACATGCTGCACCAAAAGTGAGATTTTTGTACACAATTTTTATTTCTTTTTATTTTTTTATTATTTGTTTTTTTTCTAAAACCTTAGCAACATTAAAACTTTAAATAACAAATATCAGTGTATCCATAAGTTTAAAATCTGGTTATAATATATAAAAATGAAAAAGTAAATAATTATATAATTTAAAAATTTAAAATCCAAATTAAATAAAATGTAAGAAACCTTTTTTCCTTAAAAAAGCTAATAGGTTTCTATGGGGTAGATCGCCTATTATATCAAATAATGTTATAAAATCAGTATTAAAAAATGTAAACGTTGTTGGTTAAAATCATGATATGAAATTAAAATATGATAAACAATAAATGATTTATCTTACGTTTCACACCATGGATTTTGTTCACTTAAAAACAAATGTCTGTGGGTGAAACGTGTATATAACAATAAAACTGATAATGAGGTAAGTGATGGAAAAAAGGTATGTAGCTTATTGGTGACCTGATTCCTGCCAAAGACCATATATGAAACGTTTTATACCCTTACTCGTATTGGAGAGAGGAACCGATGGTAAAACTGGATTTGCTTTAACCTTTGCAGATGGATTCACTCTCTTATTTCCATCAAGACCTACGTGGCTTGGTATCCAACAAAATACTATTTCATATCCCTTGTTAGCAAGGAAGTCTGATGCTTTGAAAATTCTAGACACAATAGGATGACATGTAAAGCTATTGTTCTTCAAAGCTTCGAAAATTTTCATGTTGTCAGTATATACACGAAATAGTCGATGGTTATCTGCATTCACATGCTGAAGCACATAATAAATAGCTGTAGATTTAGGAGTAAAGATGGAGCAGGAAGAATGTAGGCTGTAACTAAAAACTGTATTATTAATAAAAACTCCACCCATGTTTTAGAAACATCTGTGAATACAGGTGTGTATGATTCATACACAGTTGTAAGGCGAAACTTGTTGTTCACAGTTGTAAAAAAAGGCAAAACTTGTTGTTCATAGTTGTAAGGAAAAATTTGTTGTTCACAGTTGTAAGGCAAAACTTGCTGTTCACAGCTGTAAAGCAAAACTTGTCTATGGTTGAAACGAATTGGAGTTCACTCAGCACGACTCTTAGTCCTTAAGAACGAATGAGTATAAGAGTCGTTGCTTGAGACGTTAGCAAATGTTTCACCAAGGATATTAGCGATGTCCTTAGGAGAAGAGTATATAGCAGCGCCAGATTTTAAGATAGGAATAGAAAATGCTTTATGTATTCCATTGGCTGCCTTCACTTTTCTCCACAACTGTTATCTGTATGTGGAGGGAGGATGTAATTGAAGATACATAGCGAGACCAACATTTTTTCTGACTTTGACGACGAGCTCTGAGAGTCAGAGCTTTTGCTTTCTTAAAGGCGACAAAATTCTCCATTGTGGGGTATCTCCTAAATAACCCCCATAACTTCATCTTTACATCTTCGATTGAAACTATTTTAGCATCAACAACTGGCAATTGTGTAAATAATGTCTAATCTCCACGACTGTACGTGTAAGTAGGTAAGCGTTGACTTACACAACTACCTCCAATCTGGGAGATAACGAGAGGAAAATAATCACTATTGTGTAGATCATTTTCTATAGTTAAATTTAACAATGGCAAAAGTGAGGGAGACCTAATGGCTAAATCGAGAGAATGAAATGTTCTAGTGGGTATACGGAAATATGTCTTCTCGTCTATATTAAACAGACAGAGACAGTTATCAGAAATAATTTGTTTTATATGGTGACCGTGAGAATTGATATCATCATTTCCCCACAAAGAATAATGTCCGTTAAAATAACCGAGTAACAAAAATGGTGCAGACAGCTGATCAACTAATGCATCAAGTTCCTCTTGGAGGATGACATTATGTGGAGGCAGATACAAACTACACACAATCAATAAGCATGCTGTATGAATTCGTACAGCTACAGCCTGCAGTATAGAATCCAAAGGTTGAGCAGTGCTGAGAAAATTATTTGATGTTAATATACAAACACCTTTAGACACTGCACCATCGTCACAAAAGTTTTTTCTAAAGTTTTTAAGCCCACGCCTGGAAAAGCTATTGCAGGACTTCAAGACTATTTCCTGAAGTGAAACACATGCGGGGTTGTAGCTTGAAATTATAGATTTGATGTCATCATGATGAGAACGCAAACCATGGTAGTTCCAAGAAACAAACAAAGTTATTGTTTAATTTGAAAAGCTTCTTTTCCGGAGCTGGAAGGTATGTCATCTGACATCTCCTCGAGAGAAAAGTCATCATCCGAGGGGTACAGAGAAACAGCTTCAACCTTCAGAGACAGAGTTCTACGGGTGGATATGGAAGATCTCTGAGAACCCTCTTTAGAAGATTTTAATTCTAAAGCCTTCATGACATTAGGAAATCTTCTGCTTAATATTGATCGTGATTTAGGCTTTGATTCCAATTTTGTTGGTTTGATTCCAATTTTTGGTACAGAAAGTGAGTAGTAATCGGTTTGTGTGCTACAGGAAACAGTAATTTTTTCAACAGTTGCTGTATAACTCACACCTTGTTAAGGAGTTCGAGATTTAATTTGGCGTCTCACCTCCGGGTATGAACATTTGTTTTTTAATTTTATGGTGGTGATCTCTTTTTACAATAACCAAGTTGGACAAATTCGAGAATAGGAGGGATGGTCACCTTTGTAGTTAACACACCTCTCCTTTGCAATGCAGTTAGTGCTTTCATCGCCAACTTCTGCCCAACGTGCACAGGTTAGTTAGACTCTGCATACTGCCTTGGAATGTCCAAAACATTGGTAATGGAAACAACAGAAGAGATTAGGAATGTATGGCCTGACTGATAAGTTCATATAAGCCGCTTTAGTTGATTGCGGTAGGTCTGGAGTTGCAAATGTCAGAATGAGATGCTTTGTATTAACGAGCTTTCCTTCATGTCTGACGGTTATACACTTAACAACATAGACTTTTTGGTCCTTTAGATTTTCTAGGATCTCCTCCATCTGCGTATTCAACAAATCACTTATACAAGAACAATTCAATTCAGCTACAAGAACAATTCAAATTTCCGTGAGGGGAGACTGTCACCTCAAGGTATTCAAGCATGTGCATATTACTAATTGCAGCAGCTTAGGTGCTTGACGCTACCTCCACCATCAGGTCTCCTGAGTATAATTTCCATATAATTCTCACTTCTCCTATAACACCTAATACTCCTTTATGTATAAAGAAAGGAGATATTTTTTCAAAAGTATCCTCCTTTCTTTTAATTACGAAAAATTTCGCATTTGTTTTTTATATTAGTTTCTCCCGTGGGAGAGAAGAAGAATTAACATTCTCCTTTAAAAAAAACCTAAAATTTCGGGACCTGACCGCACCACCGAGTTCAACAAGAGGATGCAGACCAGTGCCATCCAGGTCCTACACGCTCACAGTACATTCCCGAAATCCTTAACGAGTCATCCAGTAGAAGTAACGATCGCTAGATCCATATAGCCGATTGATGTGCTGAGGACCACAGTACACCTTCCATTTACCTGAAGGAGAGATCAAAGTAATGTGCTGGTCTCTGGGGGCCTCAATTACCAGACCCTCCTTTCCAATGACAAGGGTCTCCAAGCACGGCAAACATGTGGATTATTTAGTCCTTAAGAGGAGCTAATAGCAACAGAGCGGCGAAAGCTAATCAAAGGGTGTCCTCAACTTCTTACGAAGCAACCACAATGAGGTATAAGAGAGGGGGAAAAAAACAGAAGAGTAGAAAAGAGAAAAAATTAAAAATAAGGACAGATCATTCAGGTACCTCGGGATTGTGCCACCCGTGTTTACCTAAAGAAGGTAAACATCCTGAGGGGTTGTCAGTCATAGTTGATATCACTGACTTTCAGAATTTTTAGCAGAATAAGTGATAATGCTTAATGTGGAAAATCTTCAGAAAAGAAAATTTTTTCTTCACAAATTGTGAATTAATTTCTCGTGTACCTCCATGTATCTATAATTGCTGGTTGTTATACATGATTACCTATAAATCACTTTTACCGAAATATACATACATACAGACACACATGCACACACAAACACACACACATACATATATATTAGGCAATTTAGCAAAGCAAATATCTTTCAAATAATTTAAATAACAAACAATTGAAATAAATGTCAGATCAACCATAAATCATAATGAAAAAAAATCAACCATAAAAAATGTCACCTGTGAAGCATATCATAAAAAATATAGAAGTATAAATGGAAATTTGATAAGTAAAGTAAAATTATTGAAATATATATATATATACATAACAGAGACAAAAGAATAACGAAATGCGCAACGAATCGTGGAATGAAAACGTGCATTTTCTTATCTGATAGAAAAATATTTCGAGTTTATTTGCTTAAAAGATTTCTGAGAATAAATAATACAAGAATAATGTTTTTTATATCTTAGAGATATTTAAAAAAAAAAAAAAAAAAAGAAAGAAAGAAAAGAAAAGAAATGTTAGATCAAAACAAATGAGCGAAGATACCAGAGTATAACTGAACTTTTAACAAGGGAAACAACGTAATGCATACATCATAACGCGTTACATAGAGATTGGGACCGAATCCAAAAATATTTTTAGAATGATTGAAGAACAGATTAGTAAATAACGTGTATTTAAAAATGATTCAGATAAAGATTTAACAACATTAGGTTAATAATGATTTAAAAAAGGAAGAAAATTGAACTAACAGCGAGCGGAGAGAGCTGAATGAGAACAGATGCTCAAAGAACTGAAACAAAAATATTCGTTCAAAAGAGATTGGAATTAGTTGTGAAGAAGATGCGCGCGTGTGTGTGCATTGTGTTAGTGTATACCAGTGAAATGAAATAAATAGATTAAAAAAGAAAATAAAGCATAACAGTCGATTTAAATTTTTTTTAAAAAAAATACTTACATTTAGTGGCTAAGTAGCTTCAGACAGCTTAATATTAGCAAACTAAAGTATTATTTGCCACGGGCAGTGATTGGGAGGATGACCACATTCACCCTCACTGAGTTAGGGACATACCCACATTCATTTGTGACGTTCAAAGTCCTTCTGGTCTAATGTGGATCTGGAGGGTATTGTGCCAGTTCAGGTGTGATTTTTCATCTCCTAACTTTGACTCAAAACGACACAGCACTTGGTAATGAGCGATTATTTCAAACTCGTTAACTTTAAATTTCAGTCTTGCCTTCGCAGCTATGTATATATGTAAAAATATTTATTACATTAATGAAACATTACAGTGTGTATGATCGAAACGTATAAAAGACTAGATCGTCATTTAATTTTGAGACACAAATAATAATATTTGAAAAATAACGCAAACGGAAATAAATATAAAAGAACATTTTATTTAAAAAAGTTCCTTCATAAACATCTGAAATTATGAGGGTGATTATGTAAAAAAGGGCCAATGTCAAAAAATGAATGATATTTAAAACAGGTTTAGCATTAATATTTTCCTGCCCTTTCCCAATATATTTGCTGTAGAGGCACAAGATATAAAATTAATTTTTAATTCCTGAATTATATATATATATAATATATATATATATATATATATATATATATATATATATATATATATATATATATATATATATATCTTAAGCATTATAATACTTTTTAATTTTTAAAAAATTTCTGGAAAAAGAATGAAAATCAGTGCAACGAATAGAAATAAAATTATTCATTAAATGTCATTTAAAAGAAGCAATGGCTATAAAAAAAAATCATTAAAATTGGAATTAAGTCTGAAACAACTAAATATTTGACAGATGAGATATTATCTGAAAACATATTAAGATACTGTGTGTTCCAGTTGAAAAATTTATTTAATAACTTTGAAATCATTTCTTTCATCACGTTTATTGTTAAAAAATAATTATTTACAATAATTACTCTGATATCTAAGCATTTAAAGAGTAAATTTATATTTTTCCCATAAGACTTGATATTATTTTGAAATAAGTATTGGCATCATTTTTCATTAAGATTTTCTTTAGTTCAGCATTCTAAAATATACAGGACTAATTAAATGAAAACTTCGCTTCATTCCGTTAGAATTACTTACATCTAGTTCAATGAATGATTAGCATGTGCCTGATTGCTTACTTAAATTGGATCATTCCTGGGGAAAGTAAGTACCTGGATTTCTGGGATTCTGCCTAGCTAAGAGCAGAAAAGTCAACTTTAAAAGAAATACATTGAAAGCAGAGCACATATATCTTTTCCATACGCATCCCTGAATAAGCGAAAACTCATAGAATTGAAAGAAATCTATTCTATCTGCAGTTTCAATATTCTCTTTTTAACACCTGGAAGAGAACACAATGTAAAAGCTTCTCAAAACTTGAAGTCCTTCGACAACGTGAAATGAGGTCTCGCGTGGAGCTGCAAACAAATGAGGCGCCGCTTGAAAACTATTCATTTGCGAGATTATAAGTACAGTAGTGCGGATTTTTTTCATCCATGTCCCAATGCATTTCTGAGCAGTGATGTCATGAGAAAGAGGAAAACGCCTCCACCGAAGGGAAAAAAAATTAATAAATATAAGTTTTTTTTTTTAAAAAAAAAAGAAAACAATGTGACAATGCAAAAAGAAAGAAAGAACCTTTCCTGTAAATATTTCTTTCGTTTTCCCAGTAATAACAAATGAGTGAAATCTGAACAAGAGGATAAATAGGTGCTGAACTCCGGCCCCTGCTTCTTTCTCGAAGGGAGATTTTTATAGTAGGAGGGTTGCCTCACTTAAATGCATCGTGGTATAAGCCACTTTATAGTGAGTTAATCAGCTTTTTATAATATCTCAAATTGCAGACACTTCCATGGAAATTTAGAAAGAAAATTTAAATATTTAATTCAGTTAGAATCGGACATCTAGACGTAAGTTTCTCTACATTTCATTCAGCTGCTTTCAGTTCAGCCTCGGATAAACAGAATTTCACATTTGTAGAGCTGTTTCCCTTGATCTCGATCAAGAAGGTTAAATTATTTTCTGAAAAAGGAGTTGCGATAGCTTCCACCAAGTTCCGAAGAAGTTTCATGACTGCATGTTTCACCTGATCATCTTCAATTCAAAATAAATTTTTCAAATTTCAATGAATCTGCAAATTTGTCTTTAATTGCCCCCTCTCTATCTGTACTCGTTCGTTCCTTTCTGCATATCGGAAATAGAAAATGCTTAGCGGATTTTCTCTTACTCCTCCTCAATTATAGAAGCAACAATTTGGCGACAAAAAACTTATTTCTCGCACCCAAAATGTACCAGGTTCGATACCTAACTTCACTCAGAGAGCCCATGCGCATTACAATCAACGTCAATTGCGGCGTTGCATAAAGAAGGTGCGAATGCAAGTGATGAGGTCATGACTTGGCTGTTGCCATGCGTGTCATAGCCGAAATAGGCACCTACAAACGCGCCACGCTAATCAAACCTAATGTGATGAATTTATAATTTAATTCCATGTTTGGGACTACCTTGCCTTCATTTTTTTCAAAAACTGTTGTGCTGATGAGTCTTAGTAAACAGGTGTTTATTAGGCTCACCTTGGCCTGACGGTGTTCTCCGATATCATTGTTCCCTAGTTTGATCCCTGACAATGTTAAACAGCGGAAAATGGACGTCGCGATTTTGTTTTCTGAATGCACGACTGTCGGGAGTGTGTTTGCGAGTTTTCAAGGATTTTTCTCAAGTGATACATTACCTATGAAGAGGATTACTTCGGAAGGAAATTGATACGGTTTACGTTAAAATGCCTTACAGCAGAGCTAGATTGTGGGTTGTCAAAAGTCTGAGTTTACAGTGTGCAAGCGAATATATATGCGTGTACACAGATATGTTTAGTGTCTTGAGCACAAGGGGTTGCTAAGGAAAAATAACTGTTTCAATATACTTTTCAAATTGGTGGCTAAATAAATTGCTTATTTTGTGGCATGTTTTAAGACTCTCCTCCCCTCATGCATCATAGTTCATTGCCCATTAATCAGGGGGCGCGCGCTCATTTCACAGCTGAGGGGACACCCCCACTTTCGAAACCGCGACTTAATTGAACACACAGCCGCACTCCTTCCGGAAAGCTTGTTTTCTCGTTTTCACGCCGGTGTGGAGTTTATTATGTAAAGCAGCCAACAAAAGCGCCAAGGGTAGTTAAAGTGGGCAATATATATTCTCCTCCTCCCACCCTCTACTGCATCCTCTACCTCCCTTAAACATGAGAACTTTATTGCCGCGACAGTTAAGTAAACTGGAGCGGCGGTTGTGGAACAACGATAAATTTTAATCTGGAACGTCTCCGGAGAATTTTATGAAGTTAGTTATGCGCTCGCCCCCTCCCAAGCCTTGGAGAGGAAATTTGATTGCGGGGGGAGGTTAACACATAATTCCGAGCAACTTCTCCTGGAGGCAAGCTCCTTTTCGATGGGGAGTGCCCAATAATTCATGGGGCCTGCTATTAGATGAGGGGAAGCCCGCTGTTTGTATGCGAAATTAATATGTTGCTAAAAGGAATGTCCTCCGAAGGGGGAGGCGAAAGTTATTTGCCGCTTCGTTTCACGTGGGAAAGGCTTCAAAGATTTTTTAAATAGGGAAGACGTTTTACTTTTTTATTTTAAAAATTGAGAAGCAAATTCTTCTCAATTCATTGATAAGTTATCATTTCTTTTTTAAGAATTAAGCCACTATAAAAGAGCTCTGTCACATAAAGTGCATAATCTTCCAAACCACTTTAAAATTATAAAAAAAAAAATTACCATTTTGTATTCAATAAATTATATTTGTGCAATATGTAAAGTAAATGCTGCTACAAAAACATATAGGTTTTGGAAAAATGCTTTAAATTTCGTATTTATATGTTCTAACGCTTACAAGATCTATTCATAGAATAGATCGTGTAAATGTTAATAAATGATTAGTTTTAAATTAAAAGCATAAATTTTTGACATTATGTATTATAATTGAACAATTCATAAATATAGGAGCAGTCATGTTACAGATATTGTAAAAATGCTTTAAGTTTCAACATTTCATGTATAACTTTTATGAATATCTTTTGTAAGCGAATATAAGTTAATTCTTTTAAGTCAAAAAAAGCTTTTTTTTTATCAAGGGTACACAAAATCTAACTTTCTTACCAGTCAGCTGATCGGAAGAGTGTGCTCATACAAAAAGTTAAAAAGAATTACAAAAATATTAAAAAAAAAAAAAAAAAAATACAGTTTGTTTCACAAAAGCATCTTTCGAGCGGCACCTGTTAATGAACTTTTTACTGTCTCAAACAATCGCATACATACCTTTTATAGCATCAACAGATAATCTAAAAGATTTTATTTCCCGCTTACTTGAAAATAGAAATAGAAAAAACTTAACATCCAGATTTGCTGCAAGACATTTGGACAACAACTTCATTTTCATAGAAAGCGTGTCGCAAAGGAGGAAACTTCGAAAACATTCAAGCATCCATCCCAATTGATAGGCAAGCGAAATTTCGAAGTTCAAAATGCATTTCCTACAGTCAATATTTTACTGGATTTTCACTTGAAAAGGGCCACTTTCAGTTTTCTGGAAAACTGTCCGATTTTGACAATTTTAAGTGCAATGTTTATCGCATGCCGTTTTTTACAATGAAAATACTGTGCAAATGATCTCTTACTTCTGTTAATTTTGGAATTTCGAAATTCAGAGCTCGACTGTAGCGCAATACTGCAACTCTGTTTTTCAAAATTCGTGGCAATTCTGTGACAACCAGATGTGACTAACGCGGTGGGACAACGCCTGATGACCTAAGGGACAGACAGAGTGCTCCATGACGCATGTCAATGTCCAACAGTGGCTTTAATCGAACCCGGGAATTTCAGCCCTGAAGAGTGTGGTTCCAAATCACTGCAAACTAATTTCACACAGCGTAGTAGATACATAAACAGTTACAAAATATGTGTATAATCACACAATGTGTTGTCTTCTAGTAGCAGATAATGATTCATTGCAGTCAGAAGGAAAGGAACCCTAAAAATATACGAGCACGGTAGATGTGTATGCAGAAAGATAAAAGTAATAACTATCTTTCGTTATTTTACAATGGCTCTGAACTAATGGCTTAGGCACTAATGTTCGGCATTTGTAAATAATAAAACAATGGCTGGAATTGAATCTTAGACCTTCCATCATGCATAGCTCTGTCTTTCCACTGGGCCTCGAGGAAACCTATGTGTTAATATGCTGGGCACCAGTTGCCTATTGAACAAAGACCCCCACCCTCACTCTCGTGTTTAGAAAGCACTGAGTTCGATATTTGGTGTGAGCAGCATTCCTTTACTAGAATAGAGCAAGGGAGGGAAAAGTAACGACTTAGATGTGGACGCTTCCTCTTGACCACATTGCAAAAGGACGAGGGGAATTGGTTATGCTTAAATGTCTCGGTCTAAGTGACCAGAGTACATGAAAAAATAAACAGCCAGAAGACTATCTAAATAACTTAACCTTACCCTTTTTTGTTAAATACAAAGGCTTTTTAACTAATAGGAATTGACAAAACAACAAAACTAAAATAGTTCATAATACTGTAATTATAAATAATAATTTATGTGTCAAATGAAATGCAAAGTATGGAAATGAATTGAAAACATATTTTGAAATAACTATGGTATATGGATAAAAAAAACTTTTCTTCGCAATGCAATGGCTTGTGGAAAAAAATTTTCCTCTCGTATTCAGAGATCAGCAAATTGGGTAACTGGTTTGGCCGAAATCACATAGCTTTACATGCATTTAAAAATGAAAAAAATGCATTTAAAAATGAAATCACATAGCTTTAAATGGATTTAAAATTATGGCACATTATTTAACCCGTGATGAATTCTGAGGGCAGAATAAAATGAACTGAATGTTTGTTCAAAAACTGCAAAATCCCATCCGAATTTGAAACTCGTCACGATTTTCCTTCAACCCTTGAAGATCTTCGTGTTGAGAGAACCTATGCTCGTCGGTCCAACTTTTCTGCGCAGCCGTAGCATGGGGTGATACATTTGGTATCGACCTCGTTATGGGACCAGATCAGGGTTCAAAACAACATTGGTGAACTGCTCAGCCGAAATATCGAACCGAAAATATTTCGCTTCCCCCTGATCTAAAGTCCATTTCTCTTTATGTGAATACGCGAATCAGTAAACGAACGGGCAAGTGAAAGCTTTTGACTTCACTGGATTTTGCGCTTTTATTTGCGAGATTTTGCTTCTGTTCAGCATGCAGTCGATTAAATTATGTTAAAAGCAGTTCACAAATAAACACACAGATCCATTTCTAAGAAAGCCGTACAAAATCATTAGTGAAGTTCTCATTTAAAGACACGAAATTGATTTCTTTCTTTTAAGAAAAAATTTTTAAGCTAACACAGATTGAAAAATTCAGTCTGTGAGTACAAACAACACATGAAAATTCAAATTGATATTAGGGATAAAACTGTTATCTGTAATCCCTTCATTGCGAATCATTGAACAAATGGTATCAATGAATCATCAGTGGCTACCATTCATTGCTACCTGATGAGACGCGTTTATTACTAACTGCATCAAAAATAATCGTCAGCAGAAGCTCATCAGATACGCGGATTGAAAGAAAGGAAAAACAAAGAAGAGAAACAGACTTCCTCTCTTATAATAGAATTTAAAATGCAGGATTAAATTTGCGAATATAGTGAGAAGTTTTAGAAAATTGTTTTTTGTTCATATATAGCAGTATTTAATGAACACCCCTCATTTTTTTTATCACCAGCAGATTTCACAAATTTCAAATATCATATCAAAATATCTTTAATTTGAACATCAGTCTATCAAAGGCTATTGAAGGTATTGACTCCCACCTGTGAACTGAATTTTGAAGACCAAATGTAATTTAATTATACTGAACAACGCGCTGCACAAGGAAATAAAGGGAAAAGTGATAACAAAACTCTAATATTCCCCGCAACTCCAGGACAAAGTAAAGAAGCCATGTAGCAGACCGAGTCATGGTCGCACATGTATGCGGCCGCTCTTGTTACGCTTTCAAAATTAGAATTTGAAAAAAATTTTACGATGCGTGCTAAAACAAAAAATTCTTGTAAAAAATATTACGATAAAAATATACGCAAAATCATGTAAAAAAGACTGCAGAGAAAGAGCTGGCTGTATGTATGTATATATATATATGTGTAATTTCCATACAAAGAATTTGGAAGGCTGATTTTTTTATGCTTCTTTTTGTGGTCATCGAATACAGCCCACGGAAGTGAAGAGAATAATAAGAGATGTGATTCCTGCGTTGTTTGGAGAGGGGCGCAACCAAAGAATCGTGCCGATATTCTAATTGTCACTTCGCGTGAGGGGTGGCTGCCTTTCCGGTCCCTCGAAAAACCCCTTTCTGCTACCGCTCTTGTTTCATTTCGAATGTCATGGCAACGGAGCTCTACTGTATGTTTGAACTGGAATAGCAGTCCAAACCTCTCTGCGGCTCTCCCCCCCCCCCATCCGAGAATTCAGTCCCTGGCAGCACAGCTCTTGTAGGCATACGAAAGAGTATTCTACTGAATAATGTTTACTTTTTCGCAAATGAACACCGTCTCCACATTATGTATACAGAATACGATTAAAATAAGCTATGCGTTTCATAATAGCTTAATAATGGGTCAAACATGAATACAATAATCATCCTTTAAACGTTTGGAGAGCATCAAGTTCGATAATGGTTTCATATAAAAGCTGTTAAATTGAGAGAATCTAAAAATGTTTAGTTTCACGAAGTCTAGTGTATTTTCATTGGGGTGATAGGAAAGTT
Organism: Latrodectus elegans; assembly: GCA_030067965.1. Lineage (NCBI taxonomy): Eukaryota > Metazoa > Arthropoda > Arachnida > Araneae > Theridiidae > Latrodectus > Latrodectus elegans. Next base: position 1,401,773 of record CM057822.1, read on the forward strand.
AGAAGAGAGGAATTTTAATTTCGGCTCTCATAAACTTTTCAAAATAACAAACGGTACAATGGGCTTCATTTGGCGACTTATTTCGAAAAAAATATGTAACCGGAAACTAAAACATATCATGATAACGTGATATAAATTACGTAGTGTATGATTGAACTAAAGCCGCGCTGTATGTGATACTAGCACCAATAAATGCCAGTATAGTTTGTAAGCCAATTGTATTAGTTCTTGACTTAGTATGACCCAGACACAAGTCAAAACACAGACTAACACCATTCGTTTGTGCGCGTGTGTTGAAGCAAAAATTTGCATTCAGCTGCACAATTTTTGTCGCTGCGAAGAAAATAATCATCAATGCTAAGTGTTTTGTTCCATTTCAATTATGTGACAGGTTTGAAATAATATTTTACTTGAATTGAGGAGTACCACGTGGGCCTCACGAATATCTTTTTCTTTATTCAAAATCTCTCTTCTTTAATCTCTTCTTCTCTTCTTCAAATCTCTTCATTAAAAAAAATAGCGGGTCCGATACCTGACTCACTTGAAGATCTCTGCTCTGAAATCGGAAGTACAAGTTATCCTCTAGGAGGTTCAATGTTTCTGCACAAGAATAAGTAAGCAAGAAACCATACGTTTCGACTCCGACACTGCACAAAGCTCAAAATGCTGAGACAGTTGTTTCATCCGGCAGAAACGCTCCAGGAAGCTGATCGCAATACACTAACCGGACCAGAGTGGCTCTCGCGGTTGGGATTTTAATATTTTCAGTCATCGCTTAAGTTCAGCAAATTTAAACAAAAATCTTATTCGTAGTTAAAAGTAATATCAAAGTTTTGACTTTTAATTACTATAAGTGAATAATCATTACTCTATACATAATTAAAAGCTAATGATTTAATAATTAGGTTGTAAGAACACTGAAAAAATACATTTTTCCCTACATATATAGACTTTTTCTAATAATTTTTCTTTTCATAAAAACTAAAAAAATCCATAAAATTCACTAACGTCAAGGAAAAAAAGTTTTTAAACGCTACAAAGTTCATAATAGTCATGTCAGCTTGCCTATTCAAAATATTTTGCTGCATCGTCGGATCGCTCTATCGTTACAAAATTTACCAAAAGTATAATTACCAACCTATTTGTTTCATAATATTATGTTGCGTGTTTTATCGCCAGATTCTTAGACATGTAATGCGATTTTTATCCGTCATTTTGGCGTGTGAATTCTCATGCCGCCGAGTCATAAAAATCTATTAATCGCCCTTTCAACATCCTGAAAATGCGGACATATGAAATTTAATAACGCCTCCTCCGACGCCAATTGCGACTCTAATGGCGATGATTTTGTGGAAGGGATTTATCGCTCCGCCTGCTAATGGTGAGTGGATGCCACCGATGCGGCAAATTCCTGTGCAGAATTTCACCCGTGCGCTCCCTGAGGTGTCAATATCGCGAACAGATGCCGATTCATACGTAAGCTGGGAGTGCATTTAGAAATTCGACCAAAATTTTAATTGGTGTGAAAAAAAGCGTTTAATTTTCAAATTTGAAGCCGATGGTGAAAATGTCATCCCAAGAAGACAAAAACTTCTACAATATTTCTTAGCCGAGCCGTTGCGAAGTGAAGTTCTTTTATAGCCACTTACAAAAGTTTTAAGTATTGTAACCCAAAATGAAGATTATGCATTTTTTTTCCATTTATTTGCTGTAGCGTTGAAACAACCTGGTGAGCAATCGCTTCACTTTCGTGTCCAGAAGATTCGATTCTTGACACTAGTGAAAACTATAATGCTTAGCAAGGCATCACATAGCAGCTAAAATCTCTGGGTTGTTATGCAAAAGGGAGTGTCAGCCCTGGGAACAACGTCGCATTTTGTTTGTTTGTAACGTAGAAGGTGGTTGGTTATCTTTAGGGATAGGTCTTCAAAAATACTAATCAAAAGTTGCAGTCGCCATTTAAAGAAATAAAGAATACCTGCAATTTGATTCAGATTGATAAGCTAATTCTGGATGTATTTTTATGGTATATTTGTAAACAAGGTGTATTGAGTATTTTGAAAATTTCAAATCCTTCTAAATTTAGTTAGTTAAACTTAATGAATAGGAAACACCTAATTAATACTCCACGGTCATATGGAACTTTTTTCCATTAAATTATTGAACACTGCATGAAACCTCGTGGCGTAGTGGTAATGCTTCGCACTTCCGCGGCAAGGGCCCGTGGTTCGATCCTTGGTTTAGACATGGTCAACTCAGCCTTTCATCCCTTGTCGATAAATGAGTACCCAAGTATTCGTGGAAATTAAGCACTGGGAATTTTGCTTTAGATTGACACATAACCGGGACATCCCTAGGAGTCCTCGATCAAGCACTGTAGGCATTGGCCTCTCTATGGGTTGTCGTGCCGCTGGTTTAGTTTAATTTTGAACACTGCCTTGAATAGATACAGCAGTCTAGTAAGATTTAATGGAAATTTATGTTAATACCATACAAATGAATGAATTTTATTAATGCTCTTTAAGTAAAGTGAAAAAACTAATTGCTTATACTTTGAATTAGTCCCATTTTGAATATTAATTATAGCAGGTAATCTTATATTGATTTCTGGGAGCCGGAAGCATCCAACTTTATAGACATTACTGAGTGTTCAAAGGACGTCTTTTGAGGTTGATCGTTTTCTGGAGCGCTCCACACTCTTTCCAAGCAATCTCAACGGCCTCCCGAGGAAATCCTCAGATTTTCTTATCCGAAAGCCTGATAGCGTGGCAGGCCCAGTCTGGAGGTCTTTTGCTTGTAGATAACAAAGACTCCCTTCGAGTAGCTTCCACCTAGAGACCAACACCAGGCTGCGCACAAGAAAATACGCCGCAGTACACAATTTAACACAAACCACAAAATGGCTACATGGTGATAAAATAAACATTTTTAAGTGACCTTTTCATCCCTGAACTCAATTTTATATAGAATCTGTAGGGAAAAACAAAGAATAAATTTGAGAAATCTGGGAAAAAACAATAAAATGATGAATAAAATATTTGGTACAAATACATGACGTAACAGATGTCGAGATTATCGAGTACTTCATGGAATCTATGCCTAGTCAACTTCAAAGGGTTATTGATTTTAAGAGATAATATAATATAAAGCATTTGATCTTTCTGAATAATTAAGCATTGATTTTTCTGAATAATATATTAGATGCATAAGACATCTTCCAATATATTTTAAATTCATATTTCTATTTTTTATTTTCTTAATTAAAGCATGTATTTAAAGTCTCAAATATTTTGCCCCGTACACAAACACACACACACACAAACACACACACACACAAACACACTCACAAACACACACACACACACACAAACACACACACAAACACACACACACACAAACACACACACAAACACACACACAAACACACACACACAAACACACACACAAACACACACACACAAACACACACACACACACAAACACACACATAAACACACACACACACAAACACACACATAAACACACACACACACAAACACACACACACACAAACACACACACAAACACACACACACACAGCAGTATGTACATATATTTATTATATATACACGACGCACTATGCACATCGGCGGCTCTGTCTCGTAAGTATAAGAGATTGTCGACAACGGCGCACATTTGAAAAATCAAGAGGGAATAACGATGTATAATATTCGCAGAGGAGCCTTTTGAATGATTTCTCAAGTGAACAAAATTCGGCACAAAATTCAAGTTAACGAAAACGCATTGAGACTCCATCCCCATCCACCCCCAGCCATCCTGAAGAAAAAAAAAGGCCTAATCGTCTTTCGAGTCGGATCGCTCTGAAAAGATAGTTTCCGTTTTTCAGACGCAAATGTGTCCAATTTCGACGATAGAAAATTTGCATGATGTGACACCGTCTGCGGGCGCTTGAATAAATCGCCTTTTTTATATAAATCGTTCCTTTTTATCGTTCCCTCCCCCGGGTGGAGGAGGGGCGCTCATGTGTACAGTCCCCTTATATATTTAGGGTCGTTATAGACAGATACATACATACGTCAATTTTTCACTCCAGTGGAAACATTACATCACCTTCTCGTATAATGGTGTCCTCTCCCTTCCCTCCCACTCCTTTCCCCGCATCTCATAACATTCTTCCACACGTCACCCCGCGAGTGGAGGGGTGGTCGTGTCGCGCCCACTTGGCAGTTCCGATCCATCAAATGCGGTAATAACGACGCCTTTTATGTGTGATGGAAGTCGCTATCATTCCCTTTTTTGCATGCAAAGTTGGTGGCTCAGAATGAAGCGTGGCTTTGCTTTCATTCAAAATGATCCGTCTTCCTCTGTATACATGTGGTTATTAAGGCCAAAGCAGTTACAGGGGCGATAAAAATTATTCGTAAAAAACAATGTGGATGAGTCCAGCAAGAAGCACTGTTGCCAATCATTTTTAACTATAACAACACAGCCTGTTCCGCCGTTGACGCAGCACCGGTTCCTGTGACTCGGTGTGTCAAAAATCCCACATTCTATCTCGTGTTGCTTACATGTGACTGTATTGAAACAAGCAACCCCCCCCCCCACAAATGTTGAACTTTTGGAAATCACTGCACTCGAAATTGCAAGTCCAGGATTCGATTCTAGCTACTGCTGAAGAGTAGGTGATAAACCTTACATGTCTGATTTCTGCATCAATCGTGGTAGGAGCTTGGGAATATTCTAAATTTTTTCCCTTCTGACAGGTGCATAATTTATGAAAATTCCTTCTACGAGGCACTGAAACTTAGAGGTAAATTTAAGAAGCTTTACATTAACCTTCTCTTATCAAACTGTCAGTTGTGATATTGTTTCAATTATGAGGTGTGCTAAATGCGGAATGTCTGGGAGAGGTTCCGAAAACTCGGTCTGAATAACTTCTGCGTCCAGTGAGCTGCAAGGGTCCTGGTGTTCTAATGTAGGGATTTGACAACCTCATGCGTATGACAAAGCATTAAATTAATTTGATTTTGGATTTCAGATGCGAAAGCATTTTTTATACGACTATTAAAAATGATTAATTAAGCATAAGAATATTATGAGATAAGAATATGATAAAAAACGATTTGATGAGATATGCAACAAATCTTGGATCGCATCTAATTAATTTATTGCGTATCCCGCGATGCCTCTTACAGACTCTCCCTAGTATACCAAACTCAAAGACTAACTTGGGCCAAGCAAACAAGACTTACCTTTAGGTGGGCCGCATATAAAATCAATATTCATTGACAAGTAAGTTACGAATGATACATTGTATATCATAAATAAAAGGCATGCATAAACATAATTTGGGAATTCTTCTATCTTATTTTTATTCTGAGTCGGTTATTTTATTCGATATTATATATCAATATGTATTTCTCGCGGCAGAAATGTTCGTCACGAGTCGTCAGTGTGATATTTTTACCTCATGTCCATCGCAAGATATTTGTGCCATCTGTCTCACCTCTTGGTAAATGAAAATTACCTCTGAAATAACTGTTTTGCCCAATTTTCAGCTCAAGACTTTTCTGCGTGGAAATGTATCTTTGGCAAAAGTCGGGTAGACAGTGATTTCCAAGGAGGACTCACCATTCAGCTCATTTTGTGGTGATTTTAAACTTTTAAAATTGGCCAAGAAAATTCCACAGCATGAAAAATCATTGAGTTAACCCTTCAAAAATTGATGCAATTAGCTCTGTAAGTTTGATTTTATGTTTACCCTAATTATTTGGCAATAATCATCCAAAATAAAAACTTCTTAAAATCATAAATTTATAAAAAAATTAATATATATATATATATATATATATATATATATATATATATATATATATATATATATATATATATATATATATACATATATATATATATATATATAAATCTTCCCTGTTGATTTAAACATAAAGTGTATGTTTTTTCATGTTTATTTTCATTTTGCTTTTTTTCTGTTCAAATTTCAACGTGTTCAATTCTGAATGCAATATCGCCTAATATTTGAAAACTAAATATTTAGAACAACAGGTAATTTTCATGATTTTGCAAACTTTTACAAATGGAAAAAATTATAATTAAAAATACTTCTTTATTGCTGGTAAAAAACATGAATGGATTTTTCTCATCGCTGACGTCACTCAGACAGGCGATAGTGAACTTCTTGTTTGCTTATGCTAGAAGAACTTGATTTTGAAGGCAGGCAGCAGATCCATAAATCTAATAAATTCATTGCTTATGCTACAAATTTATTATTTTACGAAGCGATAGCTCTGCTAATTCTACGTATCATACTAGGATTGTTAATATTCATGATTTTAAAAGCTATATATATATATATTCAATTGTTTTTACAGAAGTTGATTAAAATAAAACATGGTTATACATCTGTGCTGCAATTTGTTTAAAACATTTCCTTAAAAATTATTCTATTATTTAAAAATAATTTGCATGTTTTTCTTTCCCTCCTTGTGAAATAAACATAGAATTGGAAGAAATGTAAGAAAAAAAACAAACAATGAATTAAAAAAGAGCGAGTTTGTTTAAGACAAGATCTTTTTAAGAGTAAATTATTCTTAATTATTTTATTTGCATAATGGGTGGCATTGAAATAAGAGGGAAGAAATGAAATATAAATTAAATTAGTTTGGAGACTAAAGAAACCACTATGAGCTTTCATGGGAACGTGAGAACTAAGATCTGCATTAATGAACATTTATGAGGATATTTTTAGATAAACATATGCATGAAATACGATATTTTTGTTTTCAATACAAAATAAATGCTCTCAAATTATTTTAGAATAATTTTTTAAGAAATTCTCAACCCTCCTATCTACTTCAGAGAAGGATTTGACTCTGTATTCAACTTTATTATGGGTTTTAGAAAATTAACATTTATAATTGCAAGCTCTTTTGAAGATGACACATTATTTTTGCTGTCTTTTACTTTAAAACAAATTTTAAAAAATAAATGAGACCATTCTCTTATTCCATAGTTAAATTATTTTTGATCAAGTGCAACATATCCCAATAATAGGAAAATTTTAAATGAAATTTTACATTATTTTACTTATTTGCAAATAAGAAATTGTATATAATAAAGTACATCAATTGTAACTATTAAAGGTAAAATATTGCTTATGGATGAATTACAAAAATTACTTAATGAAATAAATAATTTAAATTTTCAAAATTTCTGCATTATTTAAAGGGAATCAATTAAAAAATAAGAACTGCTAAATTCTGAAAAGTACATTTTTTAAAAGCCACCTATGAGGGTACATATATAAGAGCTGTGCTACAGAAGATTCCAATTTTTCTCCTACCTATTAAAATCATTTTTGCTTCTTCTTACATTTCATCTAAGGTGTGCATAATTAAATCTATCTATCTATCTATCTATCTCTAATCTATCTATCTCTCTCTTTATATTATATATAAACTATCTATACAGGGTATCCACTAAAGTCCCTTGCCACCCTCTTAACTTCGGAACGGCTGCTGCTATATTCATAAAAGTGGTGTCTAGTTATAGTAAAGCAGCAATGCGCTACAGAATAAAATAGATTACATCGCCACCTGGTGAAAAACAGCGGAGTTAGCATTCCTATCTCGAAAACGGAACGAGATAGAGAGAAAAAGTGATTTACAAAGTTGTAGAGCATCCTCAATTTAGTACGAAACGATACCTTGTAGTTATGAATATGAAGAATACAGCGGTTAAAACGCGCATTTGTTGTTTCGTGCTGTGACGTAGCACATCGTACGTGTGCATAATTAAAAAAACAAAAAATCGTTTTCATATTTATATTTTTTACTTTTATTTCGAAATGGGAAGAATGGAAGTAATAAAAATAATTCCAACATTTTGAATGCAGTATGCAAATACGTAAGGAACGTCACGCCTGTTCACCTCAGACAGCTATAAAAGAGTCATCTTCTTGTGGCTTTAGTATGTTGATGCTTATGATCTTGGCTGAGTATTTCAAAGTTGAGTATTGTGAGATGGTTATACTATACGGTGAATGTCGACGAAAGGGACGATCAGCAGCAAGGTTGTACCGCCAACGTTTCCCTGCAGGCCCGCATCCTTCTCATCAAACCATCCAAACTGTTGAGAAACGTTTAAGGGAGACAGGTAACATTACTAGTCAACCTCGATCTGGCAGATCAGCTAAGGTAGGGCGGCAAATTCAACCGGATGAGGTATTAGCATATGCACTCGCATATTCGAAATGCAGAGTAAGAGAGATCAGTCAACACTGCGGTCTCTTCAAAAGTCAGGTTTGGAAAATCCTAAGCGAATCAGGTGCTCATCCATACCGACCAACGCCTAAATGATTTCAATGGACAGGGATGCCGAGCGAAACTATTCATGGTGCAACTTCGTCATGAATTAGATACAGGTCCAATCAAAATTCTTGGCAGATATAATGTAGACGGATGAGGTATGCTTTTCACGGAATGTTATGTACAATAGGCATTACTGGGCCCAGGAAAATCTAAATGTTTCGTCGACGTTCAACATCAAATGCGGTATGCTATTAACGTTTGGTGTGTAATTTAGGATAACCAGCTGATAGGCCCAATATTCTACAATGGCACGCTAATGGGTGCACAATATTTACAATTGCTACAGAATGTATTACCCGATTTTATGGAGAATCTGCCATTGTTTAATCTTAAAAATCTATGGTTTCAACATGACGGCGTGCCTGCTCACAAGACATCTCCAGTGAAGCAGTACCTCGTCAAGGAATTTGGCAACCAAATACTAGGGTATGGCGGTTTCGAAGAGTGGCCTCCACGCTCTCCTGATCTGACTCCACTGGACTTTTTCCTGTGGGGGTACTAGAAACAGCAGGTGTATGCGACCCCTCCACAAAATTTGCAGGACCTTAAACGACGCATTACGGTCGCGTGTTCTAGCGTGTCACGCTGTATGCTCCAACGTATGCAACGTAATCTTCAAGCATGGATCCAAATGTGCATTGCAGATGACGGTGAGAAGTTTGAGCATCTTAAATAAAGTATATCGTTATAACTATTTCCTTTTTTTTCCCTTAGATTGTTTTGTGACGTCACAGCACGAAACAACAAATGCGCGTTTTAACCGCTGTATTCTTCACATTAATGCCTACAATGTATCGTTTCGTACTAAATCGAGGATACTCTACAACTTCATAAATCACTTTTTCTCTCTATCTCGTTCCGTTTTCGAGATAGGAATGCTAACTCCGCTGTTTTCCACCAGGTGGCGCTGAAGTCTGTTTTATGTAGTAGTGCATGGCTGCTTTACTATACCTAGACACCACTTTTATGAATATAGCAACAGCTGTTCCAAAGGCAAGGGACTTTAGTGGACACCCTGTATATATATTATATAATAATTTGTATATAAGAGACATTTTAAGAGCACAAATAAAAAGTTATAAAAAGTGATTCCTTAGACTTATGTTTTATCATTTTGGTACGATTTTTTTTTTTAAATTTCACTTTTTAATTTAAACATTTTAGAAACCCCCACTGTAACTAGACAGTTGTACGTAATGCAACTTTATTTTAATGTGTGTCTGTAGCTCGAATATAAATACCTATTTCATCAACAATTTGACTAATTTTTATAAATCATAGCAGGATTTTTAAAAATTAAATGCAGTGTTTGGTGTTAATGTTCTTCCATTATAATTTATGCATTCGGTTATTACTTCGTCCCATCAGAATCTATATTTACACAAATTATGTATATTAAATTTTTACTATATAATGTAATTACTTTCTCTCTCTTCCTTTAAGAATAAAATAAAAATTTTAAAGCAGCCATTTATCTTTAACAGATAATGTAATGGCGGAATACTCTGCACACTTCTTCAACTTTCGTCGATCCATAGTTGTGGAGAGCGTTTCTTACGAGCAGCTGTTACATGGGTTGGTTAAAAAAATTTAGGTCCATTGTATCCCCGCTTTTGACAATCACCGTAACGAGAAAGAAAAAGTCGTAAATTATCGTCATAATATTCCATTTGCATCATGTATTGTTTAAAAATGTGTACGCTTTCAGAAACTACTAAAAAATTAATACAGACATTGTATTTATATTTTATAATCTATGCAATTATCACATATTGATAAAACTTATTTAAATGCCAAAGTTTATTTCTGGTGGAAATTGTTTATCTGTCCCATCGATGATCGACTGTTTAAGTATAATGTAATACTACTTTCTTTTGCAATGCGATAAAATTAAATTTTTCTGTATTTAGTTTTTTTTTTATCCCTGGTGATTTGTGAACGTAATGCTTTTTTTAAGACAAAATAATCACTAAGCATTCTTTTGCACCAACTAATTTTAGTTTTGTTCAGAATTTAGCTTGTTTACCGTGGTTTATCACATTATAATAATTTTCGCACTCCAAAAATTTCAATTGAGTATATATTAAATTGAAAATAAAATTTTGAATCCATAAAATCATCATATGTACGCTCCATTATTTTCTCTTCTCGGTAAAAAAATGTTATTTCTTTAAGAACAAAAGCCTAAATATAAGGGAAAAGTACCCACATTTATTATTTTGTTTAAAAGATTAAACATATGCTTCTATGTAATTTTATAAATGATACGCAAAATTTAGAATACGTTATTAAATAAATGTATGCAATGTAAGCAATAAAAATGCTTTTGAAATGCATTTTGACAAAATCAAAGTTTTTTGTTATGCATCTCACATCACGAAAATCGCAAATGCTAAATGATTGTTTACAATGTTTTCATTTATCAAGTAAAATGTTATTCGCCGGAAAAAATGTATTTTAACTCATTCAAAGCATTTATCAAACAAACGATTATTAGTTAAACCACATAAATTTAGTCAATAAATATTTTAAAATGAAATTAAAGTATTTTGAAGCATAGTTACACGAACAAAATTAATGTCTTTATTTTAAAATTTGAGTTCAAAGAAGATGTTTTTCTGGATTCTATCGCTTAGACTAAAAAAACTCTTAATTTAAAAAAAAGAAAGTACTTTTTGTAAAGTTGCAGTTTTTTTTTTTTTTTAAAAATAAAATGTGTACATTTCTTTCTGTATACAGCATTGTTAAGCATAATTTCTTACAGCATTGTTAAGCATAATTTCTTACAGCATTGTTAAGCATAATTTCTTACAGCATTGTTAAGCATAATTTCTTACAGCATTGTTAAGCATAATTTAGTTTTCAACTATTGAACGAACTATCAGTTAAAAAGTTTACACTTTATTTGCAATATAGTGGATAATGTAACAAATGAAAACTTTGTAAGTCATAGATATACTAGCAGAATTTGTATTATTGAATGAAATTTTTTAGAAAGGTTGTCATAGATATACCCTGCAAGAGAGGAAATCTGGAAGGCATTTGGTTCACATACGGCATGACAGCTTATATGTGTTATGTGTGGATCAAGTCTTACAGCGGCCATATCTGTTTGGATTTATAGAATTCTGTGTACCACCACTGGTGCGTTGCTGCTCGGAAAAGAAAATACCATCTCAGGCGTTAACCTCGCCACTTGATCATATTTAAAATTACTGGTTGTTGGCAGTATTTGGCGGTTTTATTCGCCATAAATAGGCAGCTAGAAATATATTGCGATTAAGAGACTATGGTAGCGTGCTATTGAAAAGGGTCGCTCTCTTTATCAAAAGATAATGAGGACTCACAGGTCGTTGGATTGCAAAGCATATGTTCTGATTACCCGAAATTTTCATCTCAAATCAATTCCTGCAATGCACCGTTTCTATTTTTCAAATTACTCCTGAATGATCTAGCTTGATAAATGATGAATACTAAGTGTGATGGATACAAAACTCTGTAGGGGAATATTTTGCTGAAAAGATCTAAGTACAACGAAAGTCTTACATCATCTAATATTATATTATCTTTTCGGTGTGTGATTCAGAGCAATTGTACCACTTCACACATCGAGGCAGATGCTTGTTTTATAAAGATTCAGCAACGGTTTTTATCTTTGAATCTGCCGACGACTATCGAGCTACGAGAGAGCTTATGCATGTTAAACTGTTTCTTAATTGTGTTCCAAAATTGTACACGGTTATCAAGACTAGGTTCAGGTATCACCTTATTTGCTGGAAAATTCGAGACACATAATTAAGCGCCAAAAAGTAATCGGATTTTTCTATCAGTAATGAAAATTTCTCTGAAACCATTTTTTTTTTCGAAGCATTATTCTAAGATCAAATGGCTTAGTGGTTGAACTGCGCTGTTTGGAAAGGAAGGTCTGGTCTTAAATCCAGGTACAGTTGAACATAGAAAGATGGGTATTGTTTTCCTGCTTAAGACATTGTGAGGTATTTTAATATTCACTCAGAAATTGTCCTCCTAGAAGAGTTTCCCAGACAGTATTCACATATCGCAAGAGAAAATGCTCTCAAAATTGCTGAGCACAATCCCGAAAAACGTTGCATGCAGATGCACACCATGCACCTGTTGATACTCATTAGTACAAGGGATTGGGCCGGAAGGGGGCATTCCTTTTGCAGAGAGAGCTTTTTTTAATCAAGATCTGGTGATCATGGATATCACGCTTAAGCGTTTTATGTCATATATGTCGGTGTGTCTGCTTGGGAATTTTCTAGATTACCGCTCATGAAATCCATGAGTAAAGCTTAAAATGTACGAATTCTTCCAGTGGGTATAAAAATAAATTTATTAATTATGTTTTTTTTGTGTAGTTATAATGCGCTGTGAATTTTAAAACATTTTATAACATCCTTTTACCGTTGAAATATACAGAATGTGGTGACAAAATATATCTGGTAGTCTAATGTAGGGCTGATGTTGTGATTCTCAGAAATTCGTGCCAGTTGAGATGTTCCCCCCCCCCGTTATTTAAATGGGAGTTAAAGTGACAAGGTGGTTGACTTTCTAAATGAAATTGGTTGTCAGAAGTAGGCAGCCATAAATAATAGATTAACGAATTGCAAATAATAGATTCAAACAACTTTTTTTCGTTGAAAATTTATACCATTTTTCAAAAACATATTCTAAAACGGTTAATCTGTGGTTTGGGTACCCCTTTCTCGCCAAATGGATGATAGATGCGCAAAGCGTGGTAACCCTTGCTATTATATCCTAAATGCACTCCTTGTGCCAATCCTGTCTTTTTTGTTATACAATTATATGTGTATTTTTTGTTACACAATTCGTAAAAAAACCATTGTTTTTGTTGCCATACTAGCGGTGAAATTCGTTAAAAACATGGATTTCGGTTTCGTTGCCATAGAAACGTCATTTTTGCGTAGTGTATCTCGGAGCATTCAACTACGCGAAGCAACACGCAAAAACGCGCCAGTTGGCGACTCTTTGAAAATGCGCCAAGCAGGGGGCTCAAAGCACATTTTCCCTTCTAAAACAGATGACGGAACAGTTTACCTCTTGCTTATGTAAAGGAAAAATTATGGGAAAGAGTAATTTTTAAAAATAGTAACAAGCTCTGATTGTCCTTTTTTCGTAAGAGAGAGAGTTGAATTATATATATATTATTATAAGTTAAATCCTCTTATTTCGTAAGTTATTAAGTTTATAATTATCAGAAATTTTTTACTCAAACGTTTAAAAAAAATTTTGATATCACACCAAATGGTTAAAGAGGAACATCTGAACTCTCGAGTGGCTTTTTCTATAAGTGCCATGAAGAATTTTTCGTATTGATGCAGTTCACTTTTATTCTAAATAAGGAAATTGATCGTTTTCATTTCCCATTCAATTTACTTGAATATTGAATACTTCGCCTAAACGTTTTTGTTCCAAAATTGTTAGAAATTCCCTACAAACCATTGAAAATTGGTCATTGCTTGTTCTGGAAATTCCAGAAAGGCCCCTTCCCTTCCTGTGATGGTGCTTTTCTGTAATAACTGACTGGAGGGGTCAGCGAAGCGGAGAATGGACTTCCCGCTCTGATGATGGATGGGAGCGTCCATCCTCACTTGTGGCCATTCTGTCGCAATCTAAAAGCGAGGGCGCAGGGGTTAAGTGAAGACTCAATGGCCGACTGATTCGTCCAATCAGAATGGGGGGAGGGTGTGCAGAATATAAAAAAGTCAAGTTTCTGAACATTCATAAATAAACATTGCCTTAAATCCCTTTTAAAATTAAAAGCATTAACATAGTCGAAGCCACATACGGTACAAAGCTCCTATAGCTTAAGAAAGGCTGTTTTTATTTTCGGAAAAACTTAAAAATTTTGCATGATCTGTTATCCGGCGGAGAGGAGACACTAGTCCAGGTGCCGATTTCGTCACTCTTCCATCTGACTGTGTTGCGCGGCTTAGACTGCAGAAATAATATTAAAGCAACCCAATCAAACTTTCAATGTATAATGAATGATGCAAGTATTTCAGTTCTGCTCATCCTTGCCTTACGGTAGGACAAGGATGATTGGTACTGAATGACTGATTGGATGAAAGGTACTGGGATCGATGCCATCTGCTCTTATACAACGGTTGTTTTCTGCATACTCATCTTGGGAGTTTTCCGGGTTTCCTCCCTTGAGTTTGTTGGTTGGTTGATTTCATGTCCATGGGAGAAACTAAATATGATCATGAGTGTGCAGAGCACAAATAACTACTCCTTGGTATTTTCGGAGTATTGACTATTTTTTATGGTTTTTCCCATTTTAAAAATGGTTTCCATTGGTTTTGAAGAGGTTGGACTTCTACCTGTTAACCCGCGGAAGCCATTTTATTTCCTTTTTCCCGCGCAAAGGATAATCCAATGGAGGCATTTAGCTATCCGCAATCTAGTTTCCTCCTTTGCAAATTCATCATGGAAGTTTATTGTGCAGAAAATATTAAGCTGCCTTACAACAGGCTAAGGCCACTGAACTGTTTACTATGCGGTCTCAAATCTGGCTTAATTGGCGCACTCCAGCGTCCTTCGGTCTAGAAGGCTTCGAGTACAATCACTAACCACTCATGAACAGCCAGAGATTGAAGTTACGCTACTGCATTTCCATGCGTCGGGATAAGTGATATTCTCTCACATTTACTGCTTTGAAGGGATATATTGCCAATTATTGAATGATTCAAGTAAATGCAAAAGCGTGCTACTTTATAATTAATAAATGTAACTAACAAAACTAATTTATTTTTAACTGTGTTATTTTTTTATAATAATGGCATTATATTATATTATATATATATTTTTAGGAGGTGCAATTTGCATTTTTGGTACATGTCCCACTTTGTCTAGGTACCCACCGATGGGGAGGGAATCTTTTTTCAGAATAATACAGCCCTGAAGTATAGTGTATTGCATCGTTTTGTAAGCATGCTTATGTAATCTAAATTTTTCTCACGACATATAAAACATAATTAATTGTAGCTTCGTCTCAGAATGGGAAAAATGCTTTAACACACGATATTAAATTCTTGCTGCGGCTTATCTGTATCAACATGAATTAATCTGAAACACAGCTAGAAGAAACAGTGTATGCTGTATCTACGTAAAAAATATTTTTTATTATATATATAGTGGGATTCCAATCATCCAAACTATGTCTATCCGAATCGCTTTCAAAATTTCAGGAAAATAAGTTGTACTGTAAAACAGAAGTAAAATAAGAAAAAGGAAAGATTAGAAAAGGGAGAAGGTGAGAAAGAGAGAGCCATGCCACTTGAGGAATTGAAAATTCCTGGTTCAGAAGTTAGTGCGACAGATATAGAAGAATGGAGTCAGGCCCTAGATTAAAAATGTTAACCTACTGAAAGTGTCAAGGAAGAATATGGCTTTAATGTCCTTGCTGAAGCAGACATGGGACCGTCAGCCAGTGAAGCATTTATCGGCTTTGAAGTATTAGCGGATGCGCCACTTGGTTACCTAAAAACAGATGACAGCTGTAAAACAGTTTACTTTGAACGAGATGTTCAGCAAGCAGTTTCATATACTTTATAAATGAACAATACTTGTAAGAACTTTAGCATATAAAAGTGTTGTTTTTCATTTAATTGGTCAACAGTTCTTAAGTATGTACTTCCCCCCCCATTTCCCACTTACAATAATGAATTAAAATATAGGCTCTTTCTCAGAAAGAAATTCAAAATTCAATTTTTGATTATCCGAATGGGATCCAGTTCTAGCTGATTTGGATGATTGGAGTTCTACTATATGTCTCATATTGAGTGAAACATTTCAATATATACCAAATTTTGTGTAGTGGCACATGTCAACAGTATTTAATGTATCTACATATAATCCTATGAAAAACTTCAACGTAAAATGCATTTTATGCCTCTCAGACAGAGAGAAATGTTTGCAGAGGATTGCGAAGTCGTTTCTGCATTTCATGTCGAATAGGTCTCGAGGGGGTGGAAAATCTCCCCAAAAATACATCGACGTAGAAGAGCCCGGTTTCTGTATTGCGGAAGACGAGTTCTCTATCCACGTCCAGAAGGAGGAGGAGGAGAGAAGCCGAGCCGCTTTCGTGCAGAACAACGGGCATCCGGCCGGTTTCGTGACGGGATCACTGCCGAGACTTCTGCAAACACGGAATTCGCTGATTACCGTTTCGTTTGCTACGCGACCTGAATACTCACGGCCACACCGCAAACAAACAAGCCCTGCTCGGTGCGATTCGAAGGCTAATGAGATAAATATCCGCCCTCAATGTTCAATCCAGGGATGGGTCAATTACCCAACAATTACATAAATATATTAATTTAACATGTTGATTTGACCATAGGCAAGTCAAAAAAATATATTTATGTAATTGTAAAACAATTGAAAAAGATTGGATACGATTGAAACATAAATATAATTAAATTCTACGAGCATAAAGAGAGAATTTAAATCAGAAAGTGAATAACAGCAAAAATAGAATCTAATGTGTCGTCAAAATCTTGTGCCTCTCATCAAAAGGTTCGAGTGAATGTGATGTTATTCTGTATTTTGAAAATTAGATTAATATAAACAATTAGATGAAATAGGAAAATTATCGTAGTATAAACAAAAAATAATAATGAATGTTTAGAATTTAATGAATAGAAAATATAATCATCAAATGCTACTCTCTATCTTTATAGAGTTTGGTATTATTATTTTCTACTCTGATATACACATAATCAGAACATTTCAATTCGATTATAGTGAACGTATTATCAGCATTAATGTGGTTGTGATTATTTTGTATCAAGATATAATATTAATTATATAATTAGAATCTATCATTTTACGTCAATATTAAGTTTCTCTCATCAGAAAAATTTGATTAATCTGCTATTATTATTTTCCTTTCCGGGATAATTAGAATTCTATGATCAGTAAATTAGCTATCAGAATAATGATCATGAAATCTAATGTCCATAATCAGAAAATTCCATAGCATGTTATTTTCTTTTCCAGCATGATTTGAATATCTTACATAATCTTCAGAATATAATATGGGTGATTAAATAATTTGAAAACTTGTTTTCCACTCTAGTATATATAATTAGAATATTATTATAATTTAATTAGTAATAAATATATCATCAAAATCATTTTAACTGTAATAATTTTCTATCCTGGAATAGTATTTTAATAGAAAAATTAATAACTGTATGGTCAGAATTTAACATTAGTCGTCAGTATCCAGCTTCTCTCATCAGAAAGCTAGTTTGAATTGTGTTAGCATTTTAGTGCTATGATAATTAGAATACTATAATCAGAAAATGAATGACAAAATGATTAAAATTTAATATCCCTCATTAGAAATAAGATATTATGGTTATTATCAATTTTCCTTCAGTAATTAATAATATTAATGGAAAAAGCACCTAGTATGCATCAGGTAACCAGAAAAGTCGCCGCCTGAAAGAAAAATTCCATATAAAGTAATGGTATAATAAAATGGATTTTATTCATCTAAGTTAGTGCCATTCCGTGCAACAACCTTATTCCAGCGTGATGCAAGCTCACGTATACATACGATAAAATGCCCTATCTTTAAAAACTCTTTTTAAAAAAAAGGGCATTTTGGTTTTGATCTATTTAGCATCACTGAATAGTCTCATTCGCGTGTGATTGTCCAACGCACTGAAGAAGTTTACTTGAAGAAATGACAAGGAGGATGGAGAGGAAGTTCCCATTCTAAGGCATTAATCTCATGCAGATTCATATTTAAGTGGTCGGTCTTAAGCTGTTTTGCAAAAACCAAACCTTTTTCCTATTCACCAAAGCTGACTGTTTTTGACGCAACACATAGGCAGAAACATTAAGCGTCTGACTACGTGGAAAGTACTCGTAATGGACAACGCCACAGCTCTCGTCTACTGTACACACTGCAGCAGCTTCTGGGAATAACTTTGTAGCCCAGAGAATTGGATCTGACCCTGACAATTAACGATATGAATGCTAGTGCTTTGGATCAATTTTTGATGATACGCCACGAGATAATCTAGAAATGGTTTGTTTTTCTGATGGGAAATCTTTGAAGAGTAATTGCATCCAGTCAATTAATTCATAAAGGAACGATTTGCTTGGCTCCCGCACCTTTCACAGCTCTTGTAAGTAAGCACGAATGGTTTAGTCAGGTAAGTGGAGCTTAATCGAAAGTTCTTGACACGTATCTTCTTTGATGGCACTTTTCAAATGATCGCCATTTAAAACTGTTGGTACACGCGATTATTGTGCATCTTTGAGCTACTTATCATCATAACGGAACCCTTTTGTGATTTATGTTTAATTGTTAAATTGCCTCTGAATGCTATGCATATTTTTTGGCATGACCCAGCAGTGTTTGTGGCTACTTTGTACTTTTTTTAATTAAAATTAAATAATTATCAGTTAATATTTAGAAAAATGTAATTAAATTATATATTTTAAAAATTACTGAAGGTACCATCAGAATTTAGTATCTATAATCTGAAAACTTGATAATCTGGTTTTTATTAATTTTCAGTCTAGTGGAATGTAAATATTATAAGTAGATAATTAAAGTGAGAGAGAGAGAAAAGAGAGATTTTTTTTGTTTGGTTTGGTTTGTTGCTCAACGGTCACTTTTTGCACATGAGGGCTAATGGAATAATAAAATAAAGAGAGAGAGAGAGATAATATGATTAGAATTCTGCATATGTTATCAGAGTGTATTATCTATCCTCAGAAAACTATACATCATTACTTTTTATTCTGATAGATAATTTGAATATGATCAAAAAGCAAGTATCGATTAGCATCCAGCATGTGTTATCAGAATCTAATATCTGTCATTAGAAAGGTATAAGAGATTCATTCTGAAATTTTTGAGGTACACGTAATTGAGAAATAACAAAACGAGTCAATAGTCAAGTTCGAAAATAGGAACTATGTGATATCAGTAGACCACTTTTATTGGCCTACTGGGAAAAGGTTATTGTAGAATAAATCTTCGATAAAAGGAAAAAGGTATTCTGCATTCGACAGTATTCATCATTTTTCGATGATTTTTTATAATTTTAAAGCAAATCAAGAAAGAAGCTATCAATGTCTAAAATTAGGATCTAGAAATGAAGGTTCGTGTCGTGTTACAGCAGTCAGGTAGTGTACGAAATTTTACAGGTTTTCTTTAACTTGAAGAACATTCAGACTAGAAAATGTCAGATGTAATTCCCTGTTAATGCCCCTGTCTTACCAGAAAGTTAATCGATAATAAGAGCTGTTTTTACCAAATGATACAGAAGGAAATTAACTATGGATTCATTGCCGTACATAACATTCTTCATGAAGAATTCCATTGAAGAAAGTACTCTACGTACTGTTCTGTTAAATTTTGGGGAACCTTTGAGTTCCCCAAAATTTAACAGAGCACCATAAACCAAAAAATGTTTCAAAATCATTAAATTAGCCCTTAAATTGGTATTGAAACATACAGTCCGTTTTCTGACGTTCTAGCCCGTCAGGAAAGTAAAGTAGGTGATTCCACTAGCACGATGGTAAAAAGACAAAAAAAGATAAAAATGTATGTCATTTTCCATAGAAGTGCAGGACTAATTAAAGCAATCAAGCATGAAGGACCGAAGACAAGTGACAACTCATTCTACTATGTCTTGAAAAAGATGAATGCTAGAAGACGGAATGCATCTTCTCCTTCTAAAAGTAAAAGAAAATTTTCATTTCTCCCGAAATTAAGATTGATGGGGCTATAAACGTAATTTTCATCGATTACAAGAACTGAGAATACGTTGAAGCATTTATCCGAAAGAAAAACTTAGATACTTGAAAATACAATTTTGAATATTCTTAATAAACGTAGGTGGCTCTCTAGAATTTCAGAGTAACCTACGTATAATCTGGTTTGACTTAAATTAATTTAGAAGATCATCGTCACATGCGCGCACGTTTAATTTAACTTAGGCATGTCTATAAATAATTTTATTTTACAGTTTAAAAACAAACGAACAGATAAATATTTTGCAAAATATGTACTTTGCAATGTCAAAATTTAATTTAAAGAACTTTGAAAAAAAATAAAACTGCTGTTTCGCTCCTCACATTAGTGTCTGCTTTACAATTTTTAGCATTGTTTTTTAAGGTTTTAGAATGATATGTCCCCCAACCAACTATTGTTTTTCTATTGTCTTTTCCTGCTACTAAATATATTTAGCTGTCACTAGTTTAGGAAGACATAGTAACGTTAAAAGCTATTACACCCGACATTTGTTGTTGCAGTTCACACGTTATTTCCTTTCTAATCTAGGCGATCACGCAATGGCTTTTGATTTAATTTTATTTATTCTTTGGAAATTCATATACTTAAAAGATTTTCTTAAACTTTTAATATTTAATACTTGGCAAATTTGAGTTTACTAATTGATACATCAAATAAATATCACTAAAGGATGTAGCATTGTTATACCTTTTTTATAATAACTTATTTGTTGAAAAATATGATCATTTATATCAGTAATATATAAGATTGCTAATAATAATAATAAAGTAAACTGTTATAACAAATATTTTTATGGGTAAAATCTAACTTAAATTTGATAGTTTAATAATTTAGTTAAATTTAATTTTTTGATATGTTTTATCTTTAAGTGAATTTTTAAAATATATATGTTCATTTTTATAAAATATTTTACATAGTAGTTTATTTATATACTTAAAACTATTTTTTGCACTTGATTAAGTAGGATACTACAATAATATTGGTAATACGCAAATATGTAACTAAAGCATGAGAATGTCTAAGAAATGGAAGGGGGAAATCAGGCTCTTCCCTCCTGAAATATTTTAAATTTATGGTTATTGTACAGTTAATAATTAAAATCATGGCGATTATTTTGAACAATAAAGCGCAAAATTAATTTAAACTTGGGGAAAAGTATTTTCGATTATTATTTTTCAATCTTTCATAAATCGCACTATAGAACAATAAATTTAAAATTATATTCAGAATTATTGCAAGAGAATAAATTGTTTTCAGTAAAGTTTTCCAAGGATTTAGAAAATACACCTACTGAATATGCAAACCCATTTTATTCAACAGTAATTTGAAAAGACAGAGAAAAATCCCAAAATACTTTTACATGAGTCAGAAAATTAAAACAAATGCATCGAAATAATTAATAATATCAGAGGATTCAAGCTTTTACTATAAATATAGTGGTACAGCGAAGGTTTAGTGTTTCCTCTTGTGCGGCGGACCGTCTTCAGAAATTTTTTCTGTTTTATGGATGATTCCATTGAAATCTCGAAATATACGGAGAAGCTTCCCAAAATATTCAGATTTTGTCATCATTTGTTGCCGAATAAGCCATCTCATGCTAAAATTCTGGATACTCTTCTAATTTTAATTTTTTTTAGGTTGATCATAAATTAAATGCCACTTGACCTTCACCACAGGGATGTGTGATGACGGTCAAGCCGCGGTCCTCTTGATTTCATTTCGCTGGGTTTTGCGGAAAGCAGGTGACTTTAAACCTGATACTTTCCGACAACATGCATTAGAGGGGATTTTTCATTCATATTTTTGTATTAAATGTTTTTTTTTTTCCTTCTGTCTGCCTTTGAAATGTACAGATACCTATTTAAACTACGTTTATTGATATTGGAATAAAATTGTTTCAGTGGAAATACAAGATATCAGTTCAATTGCTTATAAATTATGTATGTTCCGAGTTTTTGATAGCAGTTACATATTTTTGGCTGAAAAGAGTCACATAATAGGAGAATGTTTCATATTTCATATGAAATAGAAGTTGTAATTCAATTTTCTTCTTCAGAAAAGATACCTATTTTCCATTTGAAAAAATTTATTTAGAGTAAAAGTTTCTGTATAAAAAATATTGACAAAATATTTGTATGTGTGTGTGACAGCTTTACAAGGGAGAAGAGCTTTACTTTTAAACTTATTTCTTTGAGAAATTTGATTTTCATGCACAGTTTTATACATTGAATACGTTTAAAAACTACATGGAGATACATTTAAGTCTGATACTTTCTATTCTATGAAGATTCATAGGCATCGAACGAAGTTTTAAGATGGCTGTCTAGATAAATTAGCCGCATTAAACTCTGTTAACTTATTTTTTTTTTTATTTAATAATAGTTATTTTGATGAGCTGTTTATTCAGTTGTTTATTAATTGTTTTTAAATTTAAGCTAGGAAGTGAATGCTGTTAATTTGTTTCGGAATGAATACTGTTCCACCTATTAATTTTCTTGCAACGAATTAACAGATGGGACAGTTGTCCATGACCTGTAATTACTGAAATATTGTTATTATTTCTTTCAGTAATAAAATTGCAGCTAATGTTGTTTTATTCTAAATTTTTGTTTTGATACCAAGTAATAAACAGCCTAAAGGGACATTGTAAGGCATTTAACATCCACTGCCTTCTGGAAAGATGTTTTATAGAAGGCCCATTCACTCGTCGCAAGGGAGTAAACATGGAAAATTCTAAAGCACCCCCTCCGACTGATGTGGATGCTGAAAACAAATCTCCCCAATAGGGTATGGGATGGATACCATGACCCTCCGTTTTGAAGAAAGTATCCTACCATTGGGACTACTTGGGCCTTATAACTCTCATATTGTGGAGGCAGCAACCGAACATTTGCTTCTTCAAAGGAATCCTATAAATTAATTGATAAAATAAAAAATAATTAAAAAAAACATGAATTTTTTATGCAAAGTAATAACCATTTGTATTATTTCATATCTTTATTTAACACGCAAGACTAGTGGTTCCTCTCCTAAATTTGACGTAGTAATTTTTAACTTACTTTAATAAATTAATATCTATAACCACACACACAATTAAGTTTTAACATCTATTTATTGAGTGTTATTAAAAAAAGAATGTTTATAAATGTATCTGTCGACCTTTTTAAAGTTCGATTAAGATTGTTAGTCAATTTACGATCTCATTATATATATATATATATATATATATATATATATATATATATATATATATATATATATATATATATATATATATATATATATCTATATATATATATATATTAAAAAAGAATTTATACTTCAAAGTCAATTTCAAACCATCGACAACATCCTCACTTTGCTGGGAGTCAAATTCAGGAACAACTGAACTGAAGAGCATTCATGTACCAGCTCGATACCGATTAAGAGAATCAAGGTCTTTTTCAAAAGTGGCTGAAAAGAGATGTTTTACAGAACAATGGGATTTTATTCTCGCTCAATCAGCTTTAAATTGCTTTCATTTAAAGGTCATCAATGGATAGGGGCACTAACTCATGCAATCACTTGATGCATTTCCCTGATTTTCATTCGCTCAACACAATTTTATAGCTTTATTTTTGCACCTAATGAAGACATGGAAGTGACTTTTTCTGCTCGGTGAGTTTCATTTCAAAACTCATTCAAAGTGAGGGTTCACGCACGCGCAGCTTTCACAGTCGTAAAACAAACGCTGACGCCCCCATGGGTGGACGGCGCCTTGTATCCTGGGGCACACGCAAAATCCCACAACTTCCCATGTTTACCACTCTTACAATGAAATAATCACCTATAGAATTGACTAAAACGTCTTTTCTTGCTTTAAAATGTCGCCAAGTTTAGATCAACTATTTTCAGAACTATTGACACACATACATATCCGTTTTTCGTATCCTGTACTTGGTATTTTTTATTGTAAATATAAGCCGTTTTAACATATGTAGGAATTATACAACCCACCTCAGTTGAGAAATTCCAAAATGTGACTGCCATTATGAACGCTTCCAACTATGGTTATTTTTGGGCCTTTTTTTGGTTGTCCTAATGACCAGACGTTCTACAGAAGTCATGGTTGCTGTTTTCGTTTATAATATATAAGAACAATAAAAAGACAAAATTTGAAAATTCCCGACAAGAATAAAACAATATACAATACAAAGAATAGGAAGAAAACATAGGGCCTATGTCTTCGTCAGGAGGGAGATGGTCAGCTATGCAAATTAAGCACTCTTTTCTGACATGCACGAAGGACATATATCTAAAAATCTTGGAGCAAATCCCCCGAAGAGTGGTTGTATTAAAGGAAAGAAATATAATGTTATTTATATAAAAATTATTAGTAATTAAATAATTATTATTAAGTAATTAAAAACTTATAATTAATTAAAATTAAAGTAAAAAGTATATAAAGGCAAAATAAACAAATCCATATTAGATAAGGAAGTAAAGAGATACATTAAAAATATCCATACCAGCAAATCAAAACCAATTTAAAAATTGGAATAAAATTTCCAAAAGTAATTTGAAAAATTACGAGTTAAATTAAAAAATTGAACTAAAGAATCAGTTCTAGGTTATTTGCATTAGCTATAAATTCACTAAAAATTAAATAAAACTTTTAATTAATCATCTTAAAGATATTAATTTTCCTTTATTTTAATTTCTGTTAACTGTATTTTAAAATATATAGCAAGTAGGGAATCACTTGTAAGATTGAAATAATGCGTAGTTTTTATAACTGCAGAAGGGCCACCCAAGCATTGAAGATCTTATACGAATCCTCAGAACACCTATTATTGCATCAAATCACTTAAAATATAATTTAATTTTAGATTTACTGCAGGGCTTCTTAACTACTTTAACGTACTGAGTTTAAATCGTAATTTTCCAAATTATTTTTAGTATCGATATATCTTAATCCCAAATTTCAAATGGATTCTGATGTGTATGTTGTGGTATTGATATTCTTAATATATATCTTTACTTCCCCTTTTACAATGAATTTTTTTACTTTGCCATGATATACTTACTTGATATAAATGTTTTTGTATATTTGATATATAACTACTACTTGGTATATATAATTAAGTACTTGATATATAATTTTAGATATAAATATTCTTATGCTTCTTTCCTTTAATATAAACACTCTGCGGGTAAATCGCTCAAAGATCTTTTGACCTTTCCTCCGTGCATGCCCGAAAAGAGTGTTTAATTTGCGTAGCTGACCATCTGCCCCCAAACGAAGACGTGTAATCCCTATGCTTTCCTCCTATTCTTCGTATAATTTTGTCTTATTCTTGTCAGGGATTTTTGTCTTATTCTTTATGTTATAACTTATTTAAACTGTTCTATCTCTTTCGACTGCTTTTCCAACAGTGGAATGACAAATTAGAAAATTGGCACTGGGATAAGGTATTGCCTTTTTTATTTCATGTGCTGTATGTTTAAAAATAAAATATTTGTTTGAAATGTAGTCTTAGAAATGTTAGCTCATTGACATAGACCCACAAATTCTCCACCAGATCTGTTTGTGACAAGACTGACGCCAATTTTGAAAGACAGGATTGTAATATTTCATGTCAATAAAATTACATATAACACTTCAAGCTACATGAATAACAAGAATGAAATAATCAAACATTTACCAAAATATTTGAGCGGATGGGCTAAAGTTGAATCCTGTTCATGATATTGATTTGAATTTAGTTCTCCGTATCCCAGTGCCAAAATCACTATCAGCCTGCATTAAAAAACATTTATGACGTCATCTGGTGGAATTCAAATTTTGTGGGTTTTTTTTTTTTTTTTTTTTTTTTCTATTTTGTCATCATTGTTGCTCCAGAAGAGAGTCACCGAATGAAATGTCGATGTGCTGCGAAGAAACACTGCTGATATTTTAGATGAAATTTGTTATGTAAAATGTGCTAATTAGTTATTATAGTTTCACCTTAACAAGAAATTCAGTCCCATTTACCTGAATGGCTTTCTGGCCCTCTTCCCCCCACATAATTAGAAGATGCATCCAGAGTGCGAGCATTGCGTATTCCGTGCACACGCGCGAGCCAGCAGACATCTGCGAGGGGTGGTCGCCAAAGCCAAACCGGTCTCCGTTTGACGAGCGGGGAGGGCCTACTTCTTCCAATTATGCTTAGGTCGATTAAAGTGCAGGGCTATCAGTGTCTCTTGAAATTACAGCCGCCGCTGAATAGGCAGGGCGGCTCTTACAAGGTGTCCTCGCCTAATTGGCGAGAATTTCGGCCCTTATTAATTCCCAGGCACTAAAAGGGATTTGATGGAACAGCATCAACGTCCGGATAATAAGGGCTGCCAATGTTTAACAAAATGAGCTGAGCTCTTTTTATGCGTGTTGTCATGCTCAGAGCTGGAAAAGCGTATAATTTGGAGGGGTGCGAGAGATGAAGAAAGTATGATTGGAGAGGTGTTACATTAGTTTAATAAATCTTCAGAGGGGAAAACAATTTTCGGTGTAATGAGGTACTTATTTTTGGTGTGAGTGGGAATTTTAATTTTCCCAGGTTGATGACAAGGCACCCCACCGACATCCAGAGCTGAATCCATCAAAATGGATGAAAGCGCGAGAAAGGTTTATTTCGCCATGTTGGCTTTTGTAACATGAGTGTTGTCACGTGATGCGGTTCTTCGGCACCTACCGTTTTCTGGTTAGCAATCTAGAAGTCACGAGACAAAATGCTTCGATATCGCACTCAGGATACAATAGCTTGAGTAGGATGTTGCATGGGTTATTTAACATTTACCACGGCTTACTGCTTTCCTTGAGAACATTTCAGTGGCATTCACGTCGCAAGAGAGGATACTCCTAGAAATGAGCATAATCTATTCATGATGCTCGTGCATGCTCCAAGTAGAAGGCAGCACTTGTCTGCGGTTGTTCCATAGGGGAAACCGAGTGGCTCATTAGTTTCACACCGATTCCCGCGAGATCCGCAAAGTAAAGCACCGCTTATCATAGGCAGGAACTGAGAGAGGGGTGACTGGAGGAACCTTCCCTTAATCTGAGAAACCTTTACATAGATGTGGCGGGAAATTAGGATACCAGCTCAGGTGTTGACCTCGTCATCTTCCAGCCTTGGTTCAAAATTTCAATCAGAAAATTCATTTTGTCTGTCACTCAAAGGTCGTTTTTTGTACATTAGGTTTTTTTAAATCGTGACTAATAGTTTAAAGTGGACTGTGAATCACTTC
Source organism: Latrodectus elegans (assembly GCA_030067965.1). Classification (NCBI taxonomy): domain Eukaryota; kingdom Metazoa; phylum Arthropoda; class Arachnida; order Araneae; family Theridiidae; genus Latrodectus; species Latrodectus elegans. The sequence continues at coordinate 1,429,253 of CM057822.1, forward strand.
AAACATCGAAGACACAAGTAGAATTGGAACCCACGAACCTCTGATACGAAGACCTCAGTCTGATTGTTCAGCTACCAGCTTGAAGATGAAGATTAGGGTACTATTTTTTCTTCAGGGGATATAACCTTTTAAAAAAAAGAAACCTTAATTCGTTCGTGAAAACTAGCATTAATCCATGAAATGTTTTTTCCTCTTTTATCACCATTTGAATGGTTTGGACATACACACGTCTTTTCGAATTAAAGTTTTGGCATTCACAAAATGATTCAGCCAGTTCGAGCAAAACGCACTGCTACCAACTTTTGGGGTTTTGAATCGAATAAGTCCAGGCTTCCTTTGTCACCACTCGAAACAGGAGTAGTGTGCCCAGTGCTAAGATTAAACTGCTTTTATTAACGTGCGGTTTTGAACGAATGCATTTGAACAGGCTTATGGAACCTAGATTCGCAAAACAGTGAGTGTTTTACGAATATTTCTCAACAACTTTTGAATTTAAATTGAAAGAGGTGATACTGATTGCTTTGTTCGTTATCCGAAATCGATGCGATACGTTCAAGATCATTTTATTATAAAACGGTTTGCGTCAGAAAGTTCATGGCCCGAATTCCTCGCAAATCACTTCAGAGCTATGACTGTTGTGTTCGGGTATCCATGGATGTTTCCAATCACATTCGTCTGAGCATTTTCAAATTGATCGAGCTGAATCCACGGATTACATACCCAAAGTGAACGACATTTGTCCGAAGTCGACTCACCATGGTTAAGCGGTTTGAGTCAACGTGCAAGCGATCCAACAGAAAACAAAGTAATGTAGGCATTAAGCATGCAGCATCTGAATGGAACAATTACCTATCACATTTAGAAAAAAGAATCGCATTAGGATTGCAGTATTCTGTCTTTTCTTTCCCATGTACCTTCTGCCCTTTAGATTGCGTGCCATCCTAAAATTCTGACGTACTCTTCTGAATCATCCATCGAACTATAACGAAATACAAAAATAAAATGTAAAAGAAAGCAGCTGAAAGAAATGTGTATGTGCATTCTATTAAAAAAAGTTGAAATGAATATTCGAAAGTTTCTTTAAGCAGTTTTCTTTCTACTTTGTTCATCTCGAAATGTTTACATTTTAAAATAGTCTTTAATGACTAATCCAGAAGATATGTGCTTCTTTACAAAGAAACAGAAGTTTTTAAAAAATATTCTAAGGAAATAAAAATCTGTTATATTTATAAAGTTATTATGTGTAGTTTAAATATTTTATATATAAAGCGTTTAAAAATATATGCATATATCCGTTCACTTGCTCGCTTTAACATATTTATGTGACATTTTTCTCGATACTCCATTCCATTAAGAAATGGAAGTCTTTATAAAACAAAATGTCTTTCTCGGCTCTGGAAGATAATAGGTTTGATACTTAACCCATCTGAAAACCACTGTGCTGAAGATCACATTCAATTTCAATACACTTTCTCTAGTGGAGCATGGAGGGCAGGATGCCAGCTTAGCCTCTTCATTTGGGTATTTTTCAAAACTGAGGATTATAGGCAGTCGAAAAGTCTCACCTCCCTAAGCGAAACCCAACCCTTATTGATTGGGTATCCGCACTGCTTCTGAGAATTCCGGAACTCTTCTTGTTCTGTTTTCGTTTTTCGATTGACTCGAGACTCCACTTCCCGATGAAAGTAATTAGGTCCGTCAGATGCTGTAGGGGGAGGGAGTGGGAAGGCGGCGCGTTGTGGGATTGCGTGCGGGGGAGAGTGGTCTGCGGTCTCTGCGGAGGCGAGGTTCGCGTGAAAAAATGTCGTGCGCGTCCATGTCGCAGAGGAAAAAAAGTAATTTGTCCGCCTTCGAGATTTGTGTAGATTCGAGAAAGAAAACGCGAGCTTTGTTTGAGTAGTTGACGCAAGTCATTTGGAGTGACGGGCTCTTAATTGATTTCGCGCCCCCCAGACGTCACTTCGCATTTCGCTGAGTCCTAGGAAAGCAGAAGTGATTTCTTGAGTTCACCAGATCTCGAGCGCTCGGAGAGTGGGGGGAGGAACTCTCCTGCCCACAAGCATCCAACTCCAGTTTTCAGCGCTATCTGGGTATCCGCACGGACAAACTCGTGAGCTCGGACTTCAGGGATATACGCCCTCTGCAGCTTATTTGAGAAAGGCGTTGCTCTCGTGACCAGGAGGCAGCAGGTTTGATACCACACCCAGTCGAAGACCGTTTATTGAGAGGACAGGTGCATGTTATAATTCTGTAGGAAGAAATATATCTCTGCTGATGTGCCATGTCGTATAGAGAAAAAGAATTCTGGTGTCGACATCACCACTTCTTATGGTAAAAAAGACGAGATGATAAACTATATGAGGGGCTTCTGTCAGACATTATCAGCTGGAAATTTAAATTGTAAATAATCTAATCCTCATTTTTTTGCAACACTAACTGATATTATTTTTTTAGCATGGTAAACAATTATTTATATTAACCTAATTCGGGTTCAAATTGGTTCACTGGATAGCCTTCAACAACGTAATATAATTTGGGACAACATACACTGGATTAACGGGCTGAAAGCATGTTAAAGGCAGCTGCTCAGCACAGCCTAAAGCTTAGTAATTTTGTTCCGCTGTCGAGAGAGGAAGTCGACACACTTCTCTTCTAACTTTCACACCATAGCAATGAAAGTTTATTAGATTCAATGAAAGATTAACATCCATGGCACTTTACTACAGCGTTTACGGCATAAATGAATTATATTACACTGAGCTCGAAGATATTCCACTCATACAAAGATTAATGCAAACAATAACTATCATTCACATTTGTTTCTTCTACTTGTGGAATATCCTGGCTCCCGTTGGTAGCCTTGCACATTGTAAAATAACCTGAAAAACTAACACCTAACAGCTTTGCTGCTCAGAAAAAGCCCCTTTCTGAGAAGCAGCGAGTATCTATGATATCTACATAACATCGTGTTGAGAAATCATGATTGTTCCATAGGCTTCAATGGCCTTCAGTGGAAAAGAGGAAGTTATGTCACATGTCGACTTCGTGATTTGATCGTGATCCGAAATATCGAACGGTAGGCAGAAAAAGATGGAAGCAAACGCAGTAACCAAAGCTACCACATGACTAAAAACCTGAGTAATCACTGAGTTACGTGGTGTAAATATAGCGATAATACAATTTTCTCTAGGTATATTTGACTATCTTAGTTTAGCTTAGCTTTATGTACTATACACACACATGCTATATATAAAATCACAAACTTTGTTAATCGCAAAAATGTTTTTATTCGTAGTATTTCATGTATTACAGCATTACGAATCTTCAAATTTTTATGTTAATTGCAAAGGTATGATATTCAAAACTAGCTAAAATGTATCACTAACTTTAAATCGTTAATATTTTTTTGTTAGCATGGACTGTCATTGTGCTAAGTTAAGTGTCTAAGTGATTACGTCAACACCTGAAGTGGAAACATTTTACCAGCCATTCCAATGAAGGGATAAAAGAATCCATGAAACTTTAGCCTGCATAAGTCTCCTCCGCTCGACAGTCTTAGATTTGGTTATATCTTGAATCCGTTGTAAAACGAAGACGAAGGCGTTTTTCTTCAATCATATTAGTCACCCCTTTCCTGCTTGACGCCATGTTGTGGGGCTTTTTGAATTCAGATCTATCGGACACACTCTGGAGTGTTTTTTCTAACTTCTTCCCTTGCGAATTATTCTGAATTTCTTTAAATGTCTTTCTAGAAGACATTGTGCATAAATGTTCAATAGAATTTTTCAACAATTTCTGTTATTTTCGACGAGACTATAAGATACCTATTATCAGAGATTGAAGACACGGGACCAAGAATGTGACTTACGGACTGTGATATCCTTGATAAGTATGTGTAAGAGTCTGGGACTACTTTATGTGACGTCATGTCATGATAAATTTTGGAATTGAGTATTTTATGGCACACTATCTATTATTGCAATGAGAAAGTAACAGATTATTTTGGGAAACAGTTTTTCAGAAGTTGGCCATAGGATCTGCTGATCATTCACGAGCAAGAATAAGTGGTACCATGCTTATATAAAATGTTTAAATAAATTGCCAATAAAATGCTTAAATAAAAGTTATACATTATTGTAAACATTTTTTAATTAAAAAATTGTTAATTTTATTTATTTTTAAAATCAGAAACAATTTGGCTAGTAGTGCCAGCTATTAAATTTTGTGAACACATTTATAATTTACGGAAAAATTCTAATATTTTTAAATATCGTTATTCATGACAAAATTTTAAAAACATGGTACGTTCTCCACTGAGATTCAAACTGACATCAACAAAATGAACTCTTGACTATCATCAGATACATTAATTATTGGACCACGAGCTCATGCCAAAAACTGTTTCATAGCTAACCCTTTTCAATATTGAAATAGAATGTTGCTTACTTTGAGAGAACAAGTGTGTTTTCTTTCTTAAATACTAAAAAAGATTTTCTCTGACGTCAATAAAATAGACATGCCATATTTTCGCATGTGATTTTTTGTGACATTATAGAAAAATACATTTAATCGTATTTAATTATGTTTAATCTTGCCCAATCATGCTCAATCTTGTATAACATTGTTCGAACAAGTTTAGAAACCTGTTTACAGATACTCTATAAAAAAATAGACTTACCAAGAAGGTGTCCGAGTGAGACGAATTTGGCAGATAAGAAAAATGGTAGATAGGAAGTTGGTTGGTTGGTTGGTTTTTATGGCGCAAGGTCCAGATAAGGACAAGCTGCGCCAGGTAGATAGGAAGACAAGGGACGATAGTTGTCACTTTGGGTGACGGAGCTCCCTGTGTGCCCCAGGCACTATCTCCAATTTAATAATTTTGCTCTAAAAAAGGAAGATTATGTTGGTCTTAATTTTTTGTTGCCTGTATTTTTTATTTATGGGGTATGTGATCGGACAGAACTTGGTGTGGGTCGAAATGGTATTTCCGTCATGGCATGGCTCATATTTATTTAAGAACCGACAAAGGTTTTTACAGAGAGGGGCAATAACTATGCATAGTTATTCATTGTTAGTATTTACATATGCTGGTTATAGATACATAATTCTTTTTACATAATTCTAGTTAGCACAATGATATTTACAGAACATATTATCTTTATATTACAATATTTGGTTAGTATTAAATGATTATTTACATATGTTTCTATTTACATATTTCTTACAAAACAAATAAGCACTGTTACATTTTATATGTGTTACTAATTGACAATTCACTGCTAATACAATTTGATTATATACGATATTTACAATTTTTGATTAATATTTTTGTACTTTACAGTAACAGAAATGGTGCAGCTTTAACTCCGTTGATGTTATGCGAATGCAAATAACAGATTATATTATTTAGACTATATTGTTTAAATTTTATTATTAAACATTTGAATTAAATTAGATAAGTTGATCTGATCAGTTTATTTTTACAATTTTTTTCTCTAAAGTTAAAGTTAATTGCCAGTTATTAAATTTAATCATTATATGAGCTACGATTGCAATACTTGGAAGTGTTACATCAGAATTTCGCGCGTAGGAGGACAACAACGAGAGGAGGCCCTGGTTTGTACCTATCGGTAATCAGGTTCCACCCCCTCTTCAAACTAGAGAAACAAACAGCTCGCACGAAATGCCAGGCGCATGCTGAGAACCAGAACTCGACTAATCAGTTGAGAACTGGAAATGAATACAGTGTGGATTTTCAAGCCTATAGCTGTATTACATGTTAAAGAAAGAGGTTCATTTGAACAAATTACATTTGTGTACACAAGAGAGGAAAATTGAAAATTAAAAATGAGGACACAAGTAATGTAATGCTAAGCAAAAGAGATTAAGTATAAAAAGGTGGTTGAGATTACTATTAACCATAGCTTCTATTTATTTTAAATTTGGGACTACAAATTTGCATTAAAGTGAAATTCTTAAATATTTGGTCACATATTACAGGAATGAGATTTAGCAATTCCATGAAAAAGAAAATCGGCAAAGGTAAACATTAAATAAAAAAGTTAGAGTAGGTGAAGAAATATAGATATAGTTCAAAAAGTACAGAATTGACATAACTAGTCTTGTTAATTTGAAAAACTCAGTTTAGAAAAGATATAATTCTTACTTATAAGAAAAAAAAACATGAAAAATAAAATTCTAGACTAAATACAATAATATGTGTAATCGACAACATGAAAAATTAAAGCAAAAATTTACAAAATTAAGGAAGTGTGCTGCATTTGTCCTTGCTTTAATCAACACCTGAGAGGTTAAGTTCAGAGTCATTTTGTGTTTTTGATGTGGTTTGTATTGGTGTGCCGCATTATAGGAAGATAATGTACAGAATAGTAAATGCGATTAAAATTTCAGAATAATTGAATTATTCTTCATTTCAAAGTACAGTAACACGTTCAATAAGGTGTTGACCCACCTCTAGCCTGGATACAAACAGCCACACGGCGAGGCATAGACTGAAAGCTGCCGGATGGTCTCCTGTGTCATTTCCTGCCAAATGTGCTCCAATTGTCGAACGAGGTCATCAACATTCCATGCCAGATGCAATCGCCTTCCCATTATATCCCAGACGTGCTTGATGAGAGATCTAGCAGGCCAAGGAAGAGTTTAACAGCTCATAACACTTGGCGTAAGGTCTTATGTTGTTGTAGTTGACGTACCGCTATGCAGTAAGTGTACCTCTAATGACTATCAAAGGAATTGGCACGCACCCTAGACCATAATGCCTTGTTGAGGGCCAGCGTGGCGTGCAATATTGAAAGCATGTTCCCCCTCTGACCTATGCGTCTCCAGACACGTCTTCGATGATCATAAGGACACAGTTGGAAGCGGGATTCATCGCTAAAGTCTATAAGTCCCCAGTTGGCATCATTCCAACCTGATCGAGCCATGCACCACTGCAAATTATCTCGGCAGTGTGCAGGTGTCGTAAACGTCGGCGCGAGCGTAGATTTCGTTCTCTCAACCGTCTGTGAATGGTCATGGTGGGCACTGGTGCTTGGGTTGAATCTGTTGTAGCTGTCGAACGCTACCATCCCGACTCTGAACTCAGCCATTTTCCACCCATCCTTGCCAGCATCTTCGAATCATCGCATCGTTTCGACTGAAATGACGAGCGATTCTCCGATTTGTCCAACCGGCTCCTTTCAGTCCAACGATACATCTGTAAAAACTCTAAAAATTGCTCGTAACGAGGACGAATCCTGCAGCGAGGCATTTTTTAAGTGGTTGAAAAGTAATCTGAATCGCAATCTTAAACCGAAAGTTTTAACCGTTGAAGAACTGTTCCTTATATAGTCGGCTGGATGCGCAGTTCCGATGCGCTAGAGATCAAACTATTCATTCATTGGACACCAAATTTTAATCATTTGCATATCTGTTCAAAATATTCATGCATACGAAATTTCAAAGCAATCGGAAGATTGCTTCTTAATGCTTCGATTTTTTTGTTATAGAGTGTATATTTTAATGGTAAAATGCGGGAAAATGCATGATGTCGGGCAATTATTTGAAAGATTCCAAGAAATAATACTTAGTAGCAGAGGAGTCTCTCAGTCCTGCCCATTGTTGATTTAAGATTGCAACTGCATTTTTTGTTTTATCTGTATTTTAAATATAGAAAACGGATTTTATATTGTGGTACATAAAAATGAGTTTTCTTTACCTAATGATATTTTTTGAACGGCTCGACATTAAGATAGAATATTTACCAACAGAACAGTGTGAAGTTCGCAATAAAAAGAAGTTGTGTGATATTTCTTGAACTGGTGCATTTGATGATCCTCGGACGTCATACACTTTTACAGGATCGACTATAAATCTTCCTATTTGTTGTTTGAGTTTGGGAAACACAAAATATGTTATTTAAAAAAAATTGAATTGAATTAAAATCCAATTCATTGTTGGTTGTGAAACCTCCGACTTTCGAGCCATGGAATTCCGAAACAGCAGAAACGTTCTGACGTGCGGGTTAACCTAACTTTCAGTAAAAGAAGAATCAGCAGACCTGAATAGAGAAAATTAAGGGATGATACACCAATTGAAGAAAAAGGACAAAAAGATAAAGGAAAATTAACGGTGTGTAAGTATTTTTCACCATTGACATTGCTCCTCATTTTCTTATAAAAATTCATTGCCTTTTAAACTTGTTTCCAACACTAATCTCAGTGGATTGGTATTTCCAGAGGATGGAATTCTAGTTTCAGTCTTAGGGATTCTATGTTCGTATATGTGAGTAGACTCTGATGAAATGTTTCCGTGCACATTCCAAAAATTAAAAAATACGGAAGGATTTTTTATCTGAAAAATTACACTCATTACAGTTTACTCTAAATTGATTCCATGTACCACGGACCGAGACATTATACTTCGAACTGTTCAAGAGATAGATATGAATCTTTTGCCAAAAACACAAATGAAAATGGAAACTATAGATTTTGAAGGCTTCACTTTTTCAAGAATCAGAGCTTCACGAAGGATGTAAGAGTTATAAATTTAACATCTGTACAGTGGTCTGAAATAATAAGGCAGTAAGATGGTATTTTTACAGTTGTAGTGGATTATATTTGCGATTTCTTGGACTTACACACTGCTTACAGTAATATAGTGAGGGAATTAATCGTAATCAAAGTTTGCCTTCTACTTAGGATACAAACTTTGGTACACAATGTCTCTTAGAACAATTAAAAACGTTGCTGATTCCACAAAACAAAAAAAGGAGTTTTGAAAGATGCTGTAATATATGCTGAAGAACTTTGGGCAAATAAAATTAAACTTTCAACTTGGAAGCATTTAAAATAGACATTGTTGAAGTTGCTGATTCATTTTACTCCGAACTATGGGAAGATAATTTTTTGTTGCTATCAAAAACCGGCTTTATATATTATTAAACATTTCCTTCATGACATTAAATTACAAGATGCATTAAAAGATGCTAGAAATCTACTACGTTCACCGTGTGCTGTGAAGATTTGTAATACATATTTCGTGCTTGTCTTTATAAATGCATATGTAATTTAATGTGATTCGTTTACTAAAAGAGTAAAATTGTACTTGTTTTTAATTTTACTTGAAAGTTACTTTAATTTATTATAATTATATGATATTTTTACTTACTTTTTATAGGTATTTATCAATGCAAAATGTTATAAACTTTTAAAATAAACTTTAAAATCCATTAATCATTTATAACTAATTTTCATGGTTGCAAAACAGATTCTAGTATAAATTTTTCAAACGATGTAAAAACATATTTTTCAAATGTTTGAAATTTATATCAAATTCAATATTTGGATAAATCATAGTCACTGTCATAATGGAAAAAAAACTTTAGCTCCAACGTATAAGAATCTAGAACATCCCGCTAGTTCTGGTGATATAAATGCTTTGCATCGTGCTTTAAAAGTTTCCTAAAAACTAAGGATATAAAGAAATAGCTGCAAACAAAAAACCCTTATATTCTACACAAGCCTTTATGGCATAAATTCAAAGGAAATCGAGTCATTGTAGGGGGTATAAATGAGCAATTTCAGGCTGATTTAGTAGACATACAATTATTAGCCACACATAACGACGGTTTTAAATACTTACTTACTTGTATTGATATTTTATCGAAATATTCTCATGCGATTCCTTTGGAAGATAAGAAATAAGAAAATGTAAAAAGTGCGTTCAAAAAATAAGTGCCGAACGTTTCCCAATTTTATTGCAAACTGGTCCTGGCAAAGAATTCACAAACAATATTGTTCGAAAATTTTTAAAAGAATAAAAATTAATTTTTTCACAACACACAATGCTATAAAAGCTTCGTGGTTTAACGTTTTAATTGAACTCTTTAAATAAAAACGTGGAAATATTTCACCGAAATGAATAAAAAATGGAACATCAACGTCATTCATCAATTGGTACATATTTATAATCATTGTAGTATTAAAACAGAACCCGCATCGGTTAACTTCAAAAATTAACATATCATTTGGAATGCATTGTATTGGCAAGAGAAGTCAGTAGAAAAAATGGGACTTCTAATTTGAAGATTGGAGGTAGAATTCGCAGAAGTCGCAAAAAAATTGTGTTTGAAAAAGGGTATGAATAAAATTGGACAGCTGAAATATTTATTATTCATAAAATTTTATCAAGCAAACCAGCTGTATATAAGTTAAAAAAAAGCAGAAGAAATTATTAAAGGATATTTTTATCACTAAGAGCTGCAAAATATTTCTGATAATGGATTGTATCCTGCTGAGAAAAGTTTTGGAAAAAAATAGAAACACCATTTCATTTTTTCTCAAGTTGACATAATATACGCTGTCAACTTATCTTTCGATAAGTTGACAGCTTATCGAAAGACTTGTTTCTTCAATCGATAATGCCTAGCCATTTACTGCTATGATAGAAAATCTACTGAATCAGGGCTTCGAAGCTAAAGCATCGCAATCATCACCTGAATAGTATTTTGAAGATACAGCAGTTGGTATCTATTTTTTTGATATGGAAGATTTTGAACCTAATGAGGGGTTTGATAAACGAGTTGCATTTTCTTTTAAACTAATTCATCAGTTGATATGATTAAATGATTACATCTTGATATGTTTCACCAAGAAAGATTTTGCTCAACATAGTAAAATCAAACTTATGCTTAGAAATCCAGAATTTTGTTTATTAGGAGACAGTTACTTTAAAGTCTCACTTGAACAGTTTTCTTTGTTTGAAAAGTGAAAGCCAGTCCTGATGTTTTATTAGAACTCGGAAAAAGTCTTAAAAAATAAGTTTCCAAATACCCTGTCAATAGAATAACTTTTAAAGCATTCCTTATGGAAATACGAGCTTTATCCAAAATGACATTTTTATGGGTCAGATTCCAACTCACATTATGATTGTATGGATTGATAATGACAAATTCAATGGTAGTTTTAAAAAACCACGCATTTAGTTTAAGCATAAGAATATATTAATTTTATGATAAAAAGAAGATATGCCTCTAAAATAAACTGCTATTAAGCCACTGCTTAAGGATGCACAGTCTGTCCCCGATTCCCCTAGAAGCTCAGCTGCGGCTCTCTTCCACCTGGCTTCGGGCCATGACTGTTAGTATAGGTTTGGACTTTGTGAGATTGTTTTTGAGTGTTCGTTTAGATTTGGACCTTATGTACTCTCTGCAGACAACATAAAATTAAGATTGGAAATAAAATTTAGTAGCAATTTGCTGCAAATTATCTCATTATTAGTTCACACTGAATTTCAAAAGTTAATTGAAATTAATAAAGCTAGACAAGTTCTATGATTTTGGAAATTAAATGAATATTTCACCAATTTGTATCATTTTATCTGGAGATCCTGCGTATCGATGTGATAGTTCGTAGGTGTTTTTCCGTCCTACAAATCTCCGGACATTCAAAATTTTCCAAGTACAATAGTTGGGAATACTGTCACACATAACAAAGGAGGAACCATGAAGGGGGAAAATACTGCATTATATCAAACTGAAATAAAATTGTAACCCACCAAAAATTTTCGGTTATTAATTTTAAGATGACCAATAAGATAGCTATGATATTTAATTGCTTATATCAGAAAAAAGAAAAGTTAATACATTAGCAAGAATTTTTCTTTAATAAAATTTTAGATAAGTAAAAAATAAAATATTTATTACCCATGAATACGCAACGCGCGATGTAATATCTCTTATATTACATTATATCACGACATATTTGACAATTCCTTGGTAGAACAGTTACACAGTGTTCGTCCTATCACAAAAAAACGCATCGGGAGGATTTTTGCGATCGTAAATTAAATGATCACTCCGAAAAGATTGAATGTCTTAATTTTTTTCCTTTCTTAATTGAATTTTTGTTGAAGGCAAGAGCGCTAACCATTCGGCTGCCAGCTCGGCGATCTATTGATGAAAAAAGAGTTGAAAATATTCTTACTTGATATTGATAGACAGTGTTTCTTTGTAGAAACCATTCACTGATATTCCTCTCAAAAGCATTTCACCAATCTCATTTAAAGCATGGTGAACTGTCATTCAATTTTTCTTTGGCTACAAATTTTATATACAACGCAGGGAGAGTCATTTGGGAAGTTAGTATTGTTACGATGTTCTTTTACTGGAACCACAGCGATAGTATTTGGTAAAATTTGAGAGGACTTGCACACTGATGCAGTTTTGATATAACTAGAAAAAGGACAAAACATCAAAGAACAACATTAAAAGAAAGCATATAAATGTATCTCTTTAACCGAAAAAGGTCCACACCAGTTACTTCTAAAAATTGTTTTATAAATTCCACACAACACCTACGGAGAATGTCCACATTAGACCTATAACAAATATTTTTCTCAAAGATCAGCTGAAATATTAATAAAAGCAAAGAAAATGCGTAAAAAAGACATTTACTGACAATATATCATTGTTTAATTTTAAAAATTAAACTTTTGTTTTCCTCTTATAATAACAAATCTTTCCAGTGCAGATGTTGTCATTGGGCCTGAACTATAGTATTTCGTATCAGGTAGAAACGCCTCTACAAATGTTTGATTTATTTTAATGTTGAAAAGATTAATAAAATAGCCGTTTTTTAATTTCAGTCTGACCGAAACATAAAGTAAGCTTTAACATGGCTTTAAGCAAAAATTTAAAAGAGCAATTACTTTTACGCCCAAAGTTTTATGTTGAATTGCCATAACTTTTGAACCACATGAAATAATATCAGACATTACTCCCTGCTGTTAAATCCATTCCAAAATAAACTGCCCATCAAATCTGCCAAAGAAAATTAAAATGGTAATAAAAATGAACTGCGAAATCGAATACTCTCATATGAGTTTTTAAAATATATGATTTACCCATTCATAATGTCAACGGCAGCTGTATTTCCTTTATGGTTTGGAGAGAAAACCTATGAGAAAAACTTTTGGCATGCATCCTTCCATCGATATACCATATATTTCTTTCCCTCGGAGTATTGAGCTGAAGAAAAAATTGACTTCCTGATTCCCTATTTCTTGATCAGTTTCAAAATCAAGGAAAAGTTGATCAGAGATGAGTTTAGCATTCACAAGTTGCAAACAGCTTCAGTCATAATTACGAACTTCTCACAAGATGTTCTACATTGATAAATTTCTTGGGAGCAGTTGCTTCTTTATGACTGTGCAACGTTTCTTGCATTGATAAAACTATAACATAAAATATGTAAGAGCAAGACAAAGTATATAAAAAATATTTTAATTTTTTCTTTTTCTCAGAAAAAAATATTACTTACGTTTTGACACAGCGATATACTTTGATTCCCAATTTTTACTTTATGTGTCATGTAACATTCTTCAGAACTATACAATTGGTCAGTTTGTGAAAGTCTCTTATTTTCTCCTGGCTTACAGTTCGTTCTTCAACAAATGGGACAAGCAAATGGGCAATAAGGAGTTTCTTTATGATCAAAAGGCTTGTCACATCTTTCCCAGTAAAAATGACTTGTGAAGAACTTTGCTATTTTAATCACAGCATTTGGCATCCCCTTAACTATTACGATAACTCATTTCGGTCTTTCTTGTCCTTTGTAAAATACTTAAAATGAAGTAAATATTATGCATATTCTTTCAAATATTCTTTACTATTAGCCCCTAAAGTGTATCTAAAATAAATATTTAACATACTTCGTTTAAAAGATCCGTAGAAATCACTGCAATTTGTACTTCCAAATATTGCTCAAACTTTTCAATTTCTGAAGCTGTGCGTAGACCTAGTGGAACTCCGGCTGTCCCGAGCTCTGATTAAAAGGGCGAGAAGACGGCGATCTCTAATACTGCCCAATCATTTTCTAAATGTGCTATCGCTAATATAATTCCTCTTGCACAACAACACACCCTTTGCTCACCGGCAGGAATAGGGAAAAAAAACAGATTTTTTACATTAATTACGGCTCTTTTGATTGACTCAACATTTATACGTACAGTTATTACATCAATGGTAAATCCATAACTTAATTGATTTAATTGAAGAACTTTTATTACAACCACTAAAATGGTCAACACATATACAGACATAAGATTAGTAGATATGGGTTTATCAAGTTGATACGACAGTATACAAATCCTAATCAAATTGTTAGAATTTAGATTCCAATTACATTTTTTAAAAGTTGGAAAATTGTTCTCGCTGACTTTATTGCATCTAAAAGTCCCCCTCAGGGGGTTTACCTTCTTTAGGTAAACACGGGTGTCACAATCCCGAGGTACCCTAGTGATCTTTCCTCTTCTTTATTTTCTTCTCTCCTCTAATCTTCTGCTTTTTTTTCCTTTTCTCTCTCATTGTGGTTGCCTCGTAAGAGGTTGAGGGCTCCCCTTGAGTAGATTTCGCCGCTCTGTTGCTATTAGCTACTCTTGAGGACTAAATCACCCATGTGTTTGCCGTGCGTGGAGACCCGTGTCCCTGGAAAGGAGGATCCTGGTAATTGAGGCCTCCTAAGACCAACACATTGCTTTGGCCTCTGCTTCAGGTAAACGGGAGGTGTGTTGTGGTCCTCAGCACATCAATCGACTTTATGGATCAAGCGATCGGTACATCTACTGGGTGACTCGTTAAGGGTGGAGACCACTTCAGGGATGTACCGTGAGCGTATAGGGACTGACTAGCATTGTTGCAGTTGATATGCTGCATCCCCTTGTAGGGCTCCGTAGTGGGTGATGCCGTCCAGCCCCCGAAATTTCTGACAAACTATATGGATAAAACAATAAATTCTTCTCTTCCATGGGAGCAACAGTTATCAATGATCAGTGCAAGGTATTTTATTGTGAAAAGAACTGAAGGAGATTCTTTTCAATTTTTCTCACCTTTCCTCATTGAGAAGAGTATTTCCTCTTATCTAGGAGAAGTGAAAAATATACGAAGGTTACGATCTGGAGATATATTGGTTGAGATTGCTAATGAAAGGAAAGCAATACTGATACAAACACTTAAAAAAATTTGCAATGTTGTCGTCATCGTGCAGCCTCATATGACATTAAACTTCTCTAAGGGAGTAATTTCTGCGGCAGATCTGATATATACATCTACAGATGAAATTCTTGAGAATTTAAAGTCTCAAAAAGTCTGTGCTGTCAAACGAATAACTCTTAAACGAGATGGTGTTTCAATCAACACGAAACATTTCATTTTGACAATTTCAACTCCAGACTTGCCAGAACACATAAAAGTTGCATATATGAGATGTTCTGTAAGAGCGTATATACCAAATCCGCTGCGATGCTTTCAATGCCAACGCTTTGGCCATTCAAAAATAGCTTTCAGAAGTAAACTGACGTGCGCTCGATGCTCTGATGTTGGCCACGATAGTGTTACCTGTAACGCTAAAGAGGTTTGTGTCAACTGCAAAGGCGACCATCCTGCTTACTCACGATATTGCCCAGCATGGCAGTTGGAAAAAGAAATTACTACCGTTAAAATAAAAAATAATGTGTCATATCCAGAGGCTCGACGAATTGTCGCCTCACGTACACCACAGCCTGGTATCAGCTATGCGACTGCCGCTAAGAATGTCACTAGATCTTGATGCACGCAAACTGATGCTATTTCGCAGCCTTCAACTACGCCATCTCTCAAACCAAAAGAAACAAAATCTTCAACCGTTATGCCAAAACTAACTTTTGCAAAATCAAGAGCATCCCAAGCAAAGAAATTAAAACTTGCAAAAGAAGGCACTCGTAAGTCTTACTTGACAGAAAGAAAAGTGAAGTTAGCATTGGATGAAGATACCGTGAAACTCTATACCTCTGATGGTGATAGCTTCGAGGATTCATCAGAGACTCAGATGAGCACTGCTGGTGAATAACATTCATTCCATTAATGCCTTCCTTTGTTTCATGGAATTGTCGAGGTTTTCGTTTTCGAATTGACGACGTCAAATCTGTTATCTCTCGCTACAACCCCGCATGTGTGGCTCTCCAAGAAACATTCCTGAAGCCCACTGTTAACACCAAACTGCATGGGTTTCAATGCTTTAGAAAGGATAATGGTGGTGATGCGTCCGTATCTGGAGGAGTTTGTATATTCACATCAAATTCATATTCTAGTACAGAACATCCAATAAGAACTACACTACAAGCTGTAGCAGTGAAAATTCACGTAACATGTCTTATCACGGTTTGCAGCCTGTATTTACCACCACAAGACGTCGTAAATTCAGAGGAACTAGATGATTTAATTGACCAACTCCCAGCTCCATTTCTACTCCTCGGTGATTTTAATGGCCATAATACTCTGTGGGGTAGTGAAGATACGAATTCTCGCGGCAGTCAGATAGAGCATTTCATATCTGACAATTGCCTCTGTCTGCTGAATACCGATGAGAAAACTTATTTCCACGAACCAACACGGACATTTCACTCTCTTGACCTAGCTGTTTGTTCTCCATCACTCTTGCCATTGCTGAATTTTGTTGTTGGAAATGACCTTTACAATAGTGATCATTCCCCTCTAATCGTATCTCAGACTGGAAGTAATAACGTGTGTCAAAAACAACCTAATTATGTGTACAGTCGAGCAGATTGGACACTTTTTACGCAAATGGCTGTGGCTAGCGCAACAAAAGTTAAGGCAGATGTGATAGGTGATGCCGTTAAATATATCACCGACACAATAATCCGAGCTGCGGATGTTGCTATTCCTAAAAATTCCATCATTCCACATAAACACAAGAAACCTTGGTGGAATGAAAAGTGCCAACTCTCCTATTAGAAACAAAGGAAGCAATGGAATATATTCCGAAGATACCCTACTACTGAGAATCTTGTTGCTTTTAAAAAAGCCAAAGCTCAAGCTCGAAGAATTAGACTTCAGAGTCAGAGGGAATCTTGGATTCGCTATGTGTCGTCAATCAATTCATCGAAAACAAGTAAACAATTATGGAGGAAAGTTAAAGCAGCCAATGGTATTTATCAGGATTATTCCACTCCTGTATTAAAAACCGGAGCTGCAATACACTCCTCAGTGGTAGATATTGCTAATGTCATCGGTGAAACCTTTGCTAGTGCTTCCAGATCGAATTCATATAATCCTACTTTTTTGAGAATTAAAAGAATTGCTGAGCGTACACATCTAAGCTTTCATGATCGACATATTCTACCCTATAATTGTGATTTTGAAATGTCAGAATTGAAGTCTGCTTTATCTAAAGCAAACGACACTAGCCCAGGACCAGATAGAATCTCGTATCAAATGCTCCGTCATTTAAATCATGATTCTTTATTAAACATACTTTCATTGTTTAATAGAATCTGGACTGAGCATGCTTTTCCAACATCATGGAGAGAAGCGATAGTGATTCCAATATTGAAACCTGGCAAAGATTCAACTGACCCTCTGAGTTATCGTCCAATAGCTCTCACGAGTTGCTTGTGCAAAACTTTTGAGCGTATGGTCAATGCTAGACTCATTTACATCTTAGAGAAGAATAATTGCATACCTCTTCATCAAAGCGGATTTCGAAGAGGACGATCAACTATTGATAACATAGTAGATCTGGAATCCCAAATTCGAAATGCTTTTGTGAGGAGAAACCATCTTGTTGCAATTTTCTTCGATATTAAGAAAGCATACGATCGTACGTGGCGTTATGGCGTTCTACGTAATATGTATAATCTTAGCCTTAAGGGTAATCTTCCAATATTTATACAGAATTTTCTAGCCACTAGGCTTTTTAAAGTACGTATTGGAAGTACAGTTTCCAATACTTTTAGTCAAGCTGAGGGTGTCCCTCAAGGTAGCGTTTTAAGTGTAACCCTTTTTAACCTTTTCATCAATAACATACTTCATCAGTTACCATTTTCGGTTCATAGTAATTTATATGTTGATGACTTACAAATTTCATATCAGGGTTCAAACATGAATATAATTGAGAGACAATTGCAAACAGCTGTAAACAATCTAACTATTTGGTGTGAATGAAATGGTCTTAGTATATCTCCTAGTAAGAGTTGCTGTGTCCATTTTTGTAGGAAAACTAGTATTCATCCTGATCCTGTGCTTCACATAAGCAATAGACCTATCTCTGTGGTCAATGAGATAAAATTCCTCGGAGTAATTTTCGATAAGAAGTTAACTTTCCTTCTGCATACTTTATATCTGCGGAAGAAGTGCGAGTGATTGCTCAATATCCTCAAGGTGTTGTCGAATACATTTTGGGGTGCAGATCGCACTTCATTGCTCCAAATTTATCAATCAATCATTTTATCTCGTATTGACTACGGTTGTGTTGCTTATGGATCGGCTAGATTTTCGATTTTACGAAGATTAGACACCGTCCACCACTTTGCTTTAAGGATTTGTTGTGGAGCATTTCGCACATCACCCGTCCAGAGTCTATATATAATCTGCCAACAGTTACCATTAAACCTGCGGCGGATACAGCTGTCTCTTAATTATTCTAAAATCATATCCACTCCTCATCATCCCTTACGTTCCACGATTCCAAGTGCTGCTCTTAAGAGATTATATAATGCTAGACCATCAAGCATTCAACCTTTTCTCTCTCGTATTAAATCCATTATTTTGCTTTCTGACCTATGTGATGTCCGAATCGATTCTACCGACCTTTTCGCACATTCTCCTTGGTATAATCCACCAGTTATCCATTGTGTTAAATCCCTTTGGAAAAAATAAAAAATCAGCCACAAATACTGCTATTTTTCAACAGCTTTATTCATTCCATCGCTATCAGTATACTATGTACACTCCAGTATTTACTGATGGATCCAAATGTCCAGGATCAGTTGGCTGTGGAGTTTATCTTGATGATATCTCCTACAGTTATAGCCTTCACAAATCCTGCTCCATCTTCACTGCTGAGGCTACGGCTATATACCGAGCACTTCAGTTGGTAACAACTAAAAATGAACGTAAATTCTGTGTGTACACTGACAGTATGAGTGTATTAGAAGCTTTGAGAAATAACAACTATAATTGCCATCCAGTTGTGTCTAAGATATTCAAATTAATTGATACTGTTACTAACAAGGGATTTGAGATACTGTTTTGTTGGATACCAAGCCACATAGGAATAGATGGCAATGAGAAAGCTGATGCTGCCGCTAAATCTGCAGCTACTTCCATTTTGCCTTCAATACCATCAATGGACATGAGAAAAGGATTCAAACATTTCATATATTCTCTTTGGCAGGAATCCTGGAACTTGCAAGTCAGCAACAAACTCCATTCCATATTTCCACACATCATTCGATTATCTGTTTTATCTCCACGAAGCGCAGATGTCAGATTGACTCGCCTTCGAATTGGTCATACGCGTTTCACCCGCAAGCATTTGATCTTAAGTGATCTCCAACCATGGTGTGAAAAGTGTGATGAGCCATTCACAGTATATCATATTTTAATTGTGTGCCCAGATTTTAACCAACAGCGTTTTAGATATTTTAACAGTAACATTTTAACATTAGAAGAACTGCTTGGGGAACCACCCCATCGCAATCTATTTGCGTTTTTAAAAGACATAGGATTTATGAATTTTATCTGATTTAGTAATATTTTATTCAAGTTTTTAATTTTATACATGTGTATATTGTATGTTTACATACTTTTAATATATATTTTATACTTTTATTGTACATTTTAACTGTATTTCTATTTTATACTTTTAACGGGTGAAAAGAAAACTGAGGTATAATATCTTGTGATTGGCGCAGCTTGTCCTCATCTGGACCTTGCGCCATTAAACCAAAACAACCAAACCATCTAACAGTAGGTTGTTTCCCAAACGTTGAGGAAGAAGACCACGACCATCTTCTCAGCATGAAATGTAATTTTTTCATATCGGTATTTTTTGTTCTTTCGTCGTCTTTTTTCTGTTATAATAACTGCACTTCCAACTGAAAATGTCATTAAACATGAAAAATAAACTAAATTCTAAAATTTTTTAAGGAGCAAGAATAACAATATTCATATACGTTTGCAATTGTATCATTTTCCTGATATGAGGCGTTCAATGTGAATGGATCTTGTTCATTCTTCAAAATAAAAACAAAAGTGATTACGAAGTCTAATATAAAATACACATAAAATGAAAACAAAAATTTATTAATTATGTTTCTCAAATCCTTGGACAACTTAGTTATATGCAGGTAAGTTATAAGAAAATTGAGAAGCCTCTATAAATCCTTGAGAACATTCGCTAATTATAGAGTGATTAAAACAATTATAACACGAGAAAATCTAAAAATATCAATAGTATTAAAAAAGTTAGTTATTAAGAAAACCTTACGTCGTCACCTGTTTTTAAAAATTCTTGAGACAATTCTTCTAACAACTAAAAAATATACTTTAAAATCTGTATTATTTTAGAAGAAATATTTTCTCTCATTTAAAATACATCAAATCTTTATATCAAGGGTAGGCAACGCGGCACCCGCGGGCGCTATGGCGTCCCCGATCGATTTTTACTGTGCCTTCACTGGACTAATGTAAATAACAGATATGTCGATGAATAAAAAAAACAAAGTTGAATCCAAACATAACTATTTAATTAGTAATAATTATTAAGTACAATTAGTTTAAGTGAGACATATTATCGCATAAAAAGGAAATTATAAAATTAATGAGTTTCGATGAATGTTCACAAATGCAGCAGCGAGCTTTCTGCTGCCAGATCTCAGTTCCACAGCTGATACCAGACTGCCTGAGTAGCGTCTCTGCCTAATCACACAGGTCCGGTAAGAAAGTTTATTCCTACGCCGCGTGTCTTTTATCTCTTGTATCCATCCGCGTTGTTTAACTTTTTTGGCGTTTGTTTACGTTTTTCAGTGGGACTACTATATAAATGTATGATAGCCAGAGCGATTTACTCACTCATACCAAACGGCGATATACAGCAAGTAGTCAGTTGAGTTTAGGATTGTGCATAGATTAGCAGTTAGCTAACCTTGAGCGTATCTAATAACACGCACGTATTTTTTGTTAGTGTGATCGTATTTCGAATAGACCACGTGTAGACTGTGCATTTAAAACTACCAAGCAATCCGAAATAATTCTTTTCTTTCAAAACCCTTCATGGATAAATGTAAAAGGAAAAGAACATATTTTTTTAACGATGAATGGGAACACCTATAATGTTTCGTTGATTTCAAAGGGAAGTGTATTTGTTTGTAGTGTAATAATAGTGTTGCGATTCCCAAGAAAAGTAATATTGAGCGACATTTTAAGACCGTTCATACCAACTTTGATAGAAACTATCCAATGAACTCTGAAATTAGAAGAAAAAAATTGTTTATTTAAAATCTTCAATAAATAACCATCAAAGTTTTTTACTAAACCACAACATAAAGCAGAAATGATCGCGTCATATAAAATACCGCATTTGCTAGCTAAGAATAAAAAACCATTTACAAATGTAGAATTAGTGAAAAAAGCCATGTTAGAAGCTGCTGATTCACTTTTTGAAGAATTTAAAAATAAAAAGGAAATAGTTTCAGCTACATAAACACGTTGCAATTATCAGCACGAGCTGTTACTAGAAGAATTGAGTAATTGCGAAAAATTTGGAGGCAGAATTATCAAATGATATGGAAAATTGTATTTTCTTTTCGCTACAGGTGGATGAATCGACAGACGTGACAAATATATCACAATTAGCAATTTGCGTGAAGATGGTATTTTCTGATTTTACAACAAAAGGAGAATTCCTTAATTTTCTGCCATTAAAGGGAAGCACCAGAGGAGAAGATATATTTTCTACTTTTAAAAAGTATATAACAGATGTAAAATTACCTGTACAAAAGTTATTGTCAATTACAACAGACAGGGCACCAGCGATGATTGGTAAGAAAAAAGGATTTATTGCCTTATGTAGACATGCCTTATGTTTTTAGACAGGATTCCTTATTCCCGAAATTTATTTCTTTTCAATGCCTCATACACCAGGAAATGTTATGCGCAAAAACAATCTGTTTTCAACACGTATTTACGATAGTAACAAAAATTATTAATTCCTTAAGATCGGGGAGCTATGCAACACATATTGTTTAAAATTACTTTTAGAAGATGAGGACGTTCAGTTCACAGATCTTCATTTACATACTGAAGTGAGGTGGCTGAGCAGATGTAAAATACTTGAGCGGCGTATCATGCTTTTGCGACAAATAAAGGAATTTATTGCATCAAGAGGCGAATTTTACAAGCAAATAGATAATAAGGATTGGGAAGCACCAGAGGAGAAGATAATCGACCTCGGATTTCTGACAGACATAACGGCAAAGTTGAATGAATTAAATTAAAAAATACAAGGGAAAAGATCAGCATATCGTTGACATATTAGTTTAGTAAATGCATTCAAATGTATGTTAGTGTTGTTGAAATCCCATCTATTGAAAAAATCATTATCACATTTCCCAAATATAAAATATACTGTGGAGAGTTTAAATTTGAATAATGAAAATTTTACTGCTACATCATATTTAGAACTTATTATTATTATTTTTTTTTAAATTACGTTCTTATGTTGGCTCTTTCGAGCATAATAATTCTTGCAGTCCAATAAAGAAAAGAAGTATCTCCAGGAGTGGAAAGCTTCTTGAAATGTGAAGAAGAGCGGGCTTCCTGGAGGGCAAAACATTTCCAAAGATGCTCGTCATCCATGTCAACATTTTCCTTACATAAAATGCAGTCGGGTGAATCCACAAGCCCTATGTGATATAGATGTTTCTGTAGAAAATCATGCCCAGTAAGTAACCTGAAGTAGGAGACCCCTATAGATCTAGGTAGATCTCTGGGGAGACATGAGCTCAGCAGGGTCCTCCAAGAGGCATCAACTGCATTCTCTTTGTAATAAATTTTTCACTGGTGACGCATAACCCGTTTTAGAAGGAGTGTGATATTTCTCAGGACAGTAGGAGTATCTGGAGGGTTTAAAAAAGAAGACTCTTTCGCGAGATTGTCTGCTTTTTCATTACCAGGCAAGCCGCAATGGCTAGGGATCCATTGTAAAGTCATTTCCTTTCCCGCGCAGACAGTAAAGTGTTAATGATGGTCTTACAGTTAAATTCTATAGATGTAGGTAGGAGAGTATGATTTGCCACTGTATGAATGGCAGACTGACAGTCAACAAGAAGGACAAATTTCATTTCCTAGAAATCTAAAAATTTTTGAAGAGCCATGTAAATTGCATACATTTCTCCATCAAAATTGTCAGAGTTTTTTCCCAAAGGCTCTTTGAGTTGGAAAAATTTGTAGAAGATACCAGCTCCCGCTCTCTCAGTATTTCTCTCAGTTGATCCGTCAGTATAAATGTGCATCCAATTGTCGAGTGGGTATCTTAGAAATTATAGATGAGCTAATAGAAGAGTTTTTTCTAGATTTGAAAATTTTGCAGCATTAGAACCCGTTCTAAGGTTTTTCATAAATCCATTCAATGTTACTGAAGATGGTTCCTTGAAATAGTTTCAGTGTATTTCGAGCTTCATAATATCGAAGACCTAGTATTAGAAATAATAAACTTGTAAAGTGATATTATTTTAAAAACTCATAGTAATGATAAATTGCTTTGGAACTTGGTCGATGAAAATAAGTATTCTATTTTAAGGAAATTTGCACTAAAAATGTATTCTTATTATGCAACAACATACAATTGCGAGTCTTTGTTCTCAAATATGAAATATTTGAAATCAAAATAACGAACAAAGCTTAATGACTCACATTTAGATAATTGTTTAAGGACCGAGAACTCTAAATATATAAACAATTATAAAAAATTAGCTAAAAAATATGGACACTCAAGTTTCACACTGAATTATATGTTTCATTATAACAAAATAAAGTTATAAAAAATCTGTTTTTCTTAATGCCTATTTATACCTGTTGATTATCTGTAAAATATGCGCCCTCGGTGATTTTCAAATTTAGTATTGCAACCTTAAGGACAAACAGATTGCCGACCCCGGCTTTATATCATTAAATAGCATCATTCTTCTTCTACTTTGGGTTTGTCTGATATATAGCAGCTTTGCTTAAATGTATTTGGCATCAGAAATATCATTCAAATTAAATTCACCTTGCCATTGGAACCTACCATCAGGAATTCAGATTCTTTAAAAACCGTATTAGAAAAATAATCTGATTCACGTAAATGGTTGTTTTTCATCTTTTTTTAGCAAGATAAATCCAAATGATTTGTAATAGTAAGTAACCAATAAAATCTCAAGATTATCAAACGTTAGCTTTAAAAAAAATTAAAAAGTTTATTTTTAATGAACTTAATTGACTTCTGCACACAAAGCGTCATTTCTATGTATTTCTTACTTTGAATAGCTACAGGAAGTAGCGAATAGAACGCACACACACTTTTATTGCACTATAAAATATTTTGTCTGATCCCCCCCCCCTTATTCAGATTTTCATTGGCAAACTAAGTATTTATCACTATAATTGGTTGATTTAGTTAAAAAAAAAATTCTAGCCTCTTTTGTGCCTTTAACGTAGACCGCAGTGTTTTTTCAACCGATCACTTCACAAAAGAAAGTTTCCCACCTGGAAGCTTATTCCACCCAGTCGATGCGATTATGGCCGTTCGGTGGCGCAGCAATCTATTATCAATATTTCGTATTCTTGCTGATCAGCAAGCGCATTCACTTTTATCGTTGCGTCCTATCAATAGATTTTAAGACGTCGGCCAATTTATTGGAATAGAAGGGATACATTTTCTCTTCCGGATAAAATTTGTACAACATTAAGTTAAACATTTATTCGTACCAAGAAATTCAGTAACTTAACTTCTACAATTGTCAATTAATATTAAAACAATGGAATGATTTTTTCAGTTTATCAGGGATAAAATAAGAGTAGTATACATATGAATAGAACAGTAGCATTTTTTTAAAAATGTTGATAATCATAAGTCAAACATTTCATTTAATATTCCTTTGCTAATTTTATGTTTACCAGTTAATTGCATTTGCTTATATGTTATAACCCTGTTAATAATTTTAATTAACATTAATTTAATAAAATAATAACTGAAACAAAAAGAATTTTTCTTTTGTCAATATGAATAAAATCCTTTTACTAAACAGCAATTTTTCATTTTCAATTTTAAGTTAATTAGGAAAGTTTTTACGTCAAATAAACTTAATTTATGTTTTGACATTTTTACATTTAATAATCCCACACATTTGAAAATAAATATGTAGTGAAAAATGTTACTAAATAATTATATTTAAAAAATTGAATTTTCGAGCTGTTGACACTCAATTAACACAAATAATATTTATAAGATTTTTATAACTTTGTTTATACTTACACACAAAGTATCAAATTATATTTTACTTTGGAAAATAAATACAAATTAAATTCAAAGATTAAAATACTGGAGCTTTCTGAATTCTGGTATGATATGATCATTAATGTATCAAAGTTTATTCACAAATGATTATATACATATTTGAATATAATTTAATTTCATATACAAAAGAAGTTTCTTGATAAAAAATATTTATATTTGAAAATTAATGATTCTGCAGCATATTTATAAAATCAATTACTAACTGAACTTTTTTAGCCTAGCTCTAATATCAAGAAATAATAGACCTGTGTCAGTAGAATTGTAAAAATGAAATATCTTTACTTTTTTATTACTATATAAATTCATAAAATTAGGTATTAACAATAAAGAAGAAATTAAATTACATTAATGTAACATAATGTAGAATATTCAGTTCATACTTGTCAATTTGTACTTTTCTGAATATTTGAACAATCAATTTTTAAATCATTTTCTGATTAAGGTTGCTTTACAATGCAAAATTATTTTCAAATAGAAATCATTAAATTCCTCGATTTAGTAAATTTCTAGTTAAAAACATCAGACATACTTAAGCATTAACACGTAAGAGAATTGAATTTTAGAATGCCTCATTATACTTCCAGTTCAAATAAAATTCCTTTGGCACTCTAAAATGCAGTGAAGACAAATCAACAAACTTTTTTAATAAAAATTTGGCATAATTTAATTGCATTTTAAACATGCTAAACTAAATTAATCAATAGATTTCTAGATTAAGTCACGAGCAACATATCACAAGTTTACAACTGAAAAATATTTACATATATTTATTTACAGATTCAGTTAAAATTACAGGCTTAAATTTGAAATCATAATTTTAATCAATAACTTAAAGATTAGCTTCAACTTTTAAACTTTAATTTATAGATTAAGTTTAAAATTTCAAACTTAATCTATGAATTCATTTTATATTTAAAAGAACATACAATTTGTGGAACAAGAGAAAAGAAAATAATTTATTTAAGAGAAAATTATGTATACAAAATCAATTAGTATCCTTAGTTATTACAACATGCAATTCAAATAGAGTAAAATACTCAAACTTAAAGACAAGAACTTTCAAAAGAAGTCGTTCTAAATTCCCTTTATAATATTTTGCTATACGTAAACCTTTCTGTTAATTTGTTCTGAGAATTTTCCTCTGTAAAACTGATTTCAATTTGACTTTTAGAAGCAAAGTTGCACTATGACATTTTAAAATAAGATGCTAAGATTTATTGTGCAAGAGATATAATGCGGCGTTATCTTAAATATATGAATGATTCAATAGAAACATTCTCACCTGGCAACATCGATTTACTTTACGACAACTAATATACAGTACAGTAAAAAATAAAATGTATTGCAATTATGATGAAAACATCTAACAACTGCTGGACATTTTTAAGAAATGTTTCCCATGTTGAATAGAACCGCAGTTTGGTCCTAAGGCAAACTTCCCAAATAATCTGTTATTATCTCATTTAAACATTATAGGGTGCTATGAAACACTCAATTCTCATTACATTTTGATTACATTTTGATGACGTCACAAAATACCCCTGTACTTTTACACGAATTCATCAATGAAGTCACTTCCAGAAGTGATATGGTTAACAATCCTTTGATCATGTGAGTTCCACTTTTGGTAGGGGAGCTCTTACTGCTTACGAGCTGGCGCATTTCACTTTCTGATGTTTTTTTATTTAAGATGCTCAATGTTTATATTTTAATTTTAGTAGTATCTCGTTAATGCAACTGCTTCTCTGAAAATTTTTGGGAATAACTAATATGAATTGTGCAATGTTCTGTTTATTAGGCATCCTAAGGACAAGGTAGGGCAACTGTTTTCCTGATCAGGACATGCGGAGTACTGTGCCTGATCCAGTCGGAGAACCATCGTGATGAACGGACATATGTATATTAAAATTTCCAAGTCCAAAACCAAATTAAAATTGAAGTGTATCAAAATTCAGTAAGTTGTATATTCAGAATAATCATCATTTGTAACAAAAATAGCTGAGTGAAAAGTAATTGCAAATCTGCTGCACCATCTGCTGAGGAATTTTATAAATAATCTTTAGAATTGATAAAATAAAATTCTTGGGATTTTTAAGCAGGATGCTGATTAATGTTGTTGTCATATAATAAAGAATAGACCATTGTAAATTTTACCATTTAGATTAATATTGTATTGGGATGCATTATGAAAGGTAAAATTAGTTTTGATATAGTTGCAATAAATAGACTTAAAACTGAAATCGAAATAATAACTGTCTCTTAAGAAAGTAACCATCAGACTCAATACACTAATAATTTATTTTTCAATTAGCAAACACTATGAAACGGAGACACCCTAAAATATTTTTACTCAATCTGCGTCAGATGAGAAAAATGCTTGTAAATAATGAGGGAGAAATTGAGACTCTGTTACGCAAAGTAATAAAAGAACTTATAAATTAAATTTTTCTTAAAAATTAGAACTTTAACACTTGTTCTGAAGTGCTGCCATCTATTAGCAGCAGAGTAAATCATGTGATAGGTTACAATATGCTTTTTGATGCAGCGTTAGTGCACAGCTTAGTAGCTGCTGTTGTCAGATTTCATTAACATCCATCTCGTATACATGACTTTTCAAAAAAATTTTCTATCAATTATGGACACACATGTTGAAAAAAAAAAAAAAAACTCCGAGCATTTACCCAGGTAGATTTACATGCAGAAGGCATACATACATAGTTGTGCATCTGAGCCCCGAACTGTACCTTTAGGTCAACGGGTTTGGAATACTCGCCCATCACCAAGTGCCTCATCATTTTGAACCACGGTCATGTGATGAGGTCACACTTGAGCTGGCATTCTCCTGTCCACATCAATGCCAAACCAGTGCAAGGACTTTGGACGTCGCATATTAACGTGGATACACTCCAAGGGAACTTCAGCAACCCAGTGAGGCAGTTTACGTAATCACCTCACAATCACTGACCGCAGCAAAGTGATGCTTCGCTTTTCTGACCTTAACAGGAAGTAGCGTATGCAGGAAACAGAAATGCATCATCCATCTCTGTAGCACCTAGAACTGAACCAAAGACATTCCCGGCACATATGCCGTATAACCCAGGATTCTAAGTTTCGAAATTTTTGGTCTATGAAGAAATATTGCCTAGATAACATATTGTAATGTGCGCGACGACGTAAATACTAGGGTTGCCATAATAGAATTTTTTACATAATTTTTATAGGTCTTCATATTTATTATGTAATAAAAACCAGGTTGCCAGATACGTAAGAAAATTCGCAAAAAAAATCACCATACTCAGAATTTAGCAACCTGGATCATACTGCATCTGTGCCACTTTCCCTACTGAAGAACTTGTTCCTAGAATTCGAGCATGATGATTACTAAGGCTGTTATATTTCTGAAACTTTTGGGAATGAAAGTGAACTGGTGATTACCTAGTCATCTCATACTAGACCAGTTCTCATTATGCTTAGTACACAGAATGAGGGAAAATTTAAGCTGCTTCAGGAGATAAGATCGAATATCTAGGGCACAAATCTGGCGACGATCCAACAACTTCACCCTCAAGCAGATTCTCGGTTTATTGCTATATATTTAGTAAGGGAAATTAGTCACGATCTTAATCTACTTGAGTGGCTCCATAATTATTGTTGAAGTAAATTTGGCAAAGATCAAGATACCTCGCAATCAAATACGGCTTATGGATAAAAATCTAATCTACAGAAATATGAAGATATTGTTCTATAATCAAGTGATTTTGAAGTAAAGGTAAACCAATATATATGCAAAAAGCACTTTATTCACTTCACTTCCATAAAGGTACATTTTTACCAATGATGTTCTAAATTTTTCAATCATTGCAATAGAGTTTTAAAATTTACCAAAGTAGCCATTTGTTGCCTTGATGATCTCACAATGGAAAGGTAATTGTTTTCCACCAAGTTACATTTTCAAATTTAAAAAAAGGGGGAAAAATAATCACCGGGGCTATGTCAGATGAGTAGGTTAGATGAAACAGAATTTCGCAGCTTAATTCAACTAATTTAGAGGCCATAACTACAAACGAATAAATTGGCGCATTATCGGGAGAATGAAATACATTTTCTAGTTCAAAATAATCCGTTTTTTAAGGAATTTTTTCATTTAAATGATCTAGTAAATCAAACAACATTGAGAGACGATAATAGATGTGATAATTAGATGTATAGAGTGGTTCGGCAGAAATAAAGACCGGAAATATTTTGTTGGTCACCGTTTTCAATATGAATGGTCAACATCTCTTACAATTTCTTGGAATTCCTCATCCTATAGTAATGTTAAGTGATCTCTGATTAAGGATCACTGGCAGAATTAGAATCTATATAAAAATGAGTCTCCTCAACTCTAAATATTTGCTTATTTCATTTTCCTTCTTAAACAGGGAAGTGGCAATGGAACGTAAATGGACCCAGCCTTTAACTGAAGGGTTCGTGGACTCAATATCCATCTCGAGATATTTCTAAGTGATTGCAGTTCACTTAAGGTCGATTAAGTCCTGGAGTGCAATTAGTTAACAGAGTGTCTACTAGACGAGGATTTTTTTATTAGCCATACGTCAGAAGACTGATTAAAAATATCTGGATTATATATATAAACAAAGTGTTATTTTGGATTTTGCCGATGAAAACAGAATGAGTCAATGTATGAGAAGAAATAATAAAATTATAAAGTAACTAAAACAACACAACAAAAAGACCAATCAAAAGAAAAATAATAATTAAATACAAAATAAGCCCAAAAAAATTCAAAACACAAAAAATGCAGAAAATGAATAAAAAGAGAAAAGAAAATATTTTAGAAAACAATTAAATTCCATTAAACGTTTCTCAACGAAACGAGAGTCAAGAGAAAAAGCATTTTGAACTCTCGATGATGTAAATTTCTAAAGGATAAACAATATACACAATCTACTCCCAATGCCTTCCAATTTAAGAAATAGAAATTTGAACAATAAACGCAGATTTAAAATGGAAAGAAAAAACAATGGAAACGAAGCTTTCATTAGTAAAACTAATGAAAAGGGGTAATTAAATAGATAGAAATTGAATACTTGTGGATATGAATCTATTTGTGAATATGCGCAATGCAGAAATTAATGGGACACACAAAAAATGTAGGAAAGGAAATGGAATGCAGAGTATCTTTTGAGTTTTTCAACCAATGCAGCTTAAAGAGAGTTGTCAATGTGAATGAGACAAGCCTTCAATTTTACTAATACGGAATAAAAGCCAATGAAAAAATCACGCCCACCCACTCATCCCAGTGCATGCCCGCTCAGCTTTCAATCCGTAATTTTGATTCTTTAAATACACCCTCGCCTACCCGTTCTTGCCAGGGAGAGAGAGTGAGCATCGACGCTCAATCTGCACATGACGTGAGGCCCATCGCGTGCATGGCCTCGTTATCATGCAGACGGTGTCTCCATCCTGTTTGCCCAAGGAAGTGATGCTATAAGTATGATATATCCCTTTAGAGATTTCTCGCCAAATCTGCTGTCCGCTGTTTTGATTATAGTGTTTCCGGTTTTTCCTTTGGTGATGCCAACTTGAATATTTGTTTTTTTGGAATTTTTCGTAGCCCATTTGCTTTTTTTTTAAAGTGTCAATAGCGTTAGAGTTGTTTGGCGTCAAAAAAAGTCTCAAAGGTTACCAATGCATGGGATATACCCTTCTAGCTCCGAGATGATACTTCCTTCAAGCTGAGCGAAACTCAAAGGGCAGCATCGCAGCCATTCTTTTTTGCGACCACTGGTGTTTGCAATGGACACACAAGACGTGTTTTTAATAATGCGAAGTTGTTTTGGGGAAAGACGTTCTCGTGAACAGCAAGTATTGAATTTTCGGTAAAAGTTTACAATAAGGTCTCCCTTAATTGGCGATTTTTTTGTCGCCAAGATAGGCACCAACATGTAACTAACAGGATGGCCGATACACAAAGCAAAGCTATACAAAGGGTTACCCGGGTTACCAGAAAAGGAATTTTATCGACAGAATTTTTCGCCAAACCAAGGGCTACCTGATCTTGCACTCAACCCGAGTTCTGGCCTGACCTAGCTAAAAATCCCTTGTGTCAATTTTTAGTGACTGCAGCACGTAAAACAGATCGTGATCACAATGTCTATCGGCTATTGAGCCATAGCATGAAGAGGAGAGTATCAAATTAAATAATAACCTCATAATTTGATTGTTCTTCAAAATACTGATGCAATTGGCTGTGTGGAGTATCTTCTCTGTCGGCAAAAGTAGATAGTCAGCAGCAGGCTGCAAGCGAATGATCTGAGATACAAACGAATGAAGTTAATTTTTGCTCAGAAGTCGACCTCGTCATTTGGTTCTAGTTAGTTTCCTAGTGGATTATCATCAATCATTATGTAGAGACGTTCTGTGTCCGATGAAATTAATATTGTTAAGAAATGAAGGTGTTTCGAAGAAGGAATTGTGCTGTTTTCATTTTTCGTTAATAAAGAGCCTTTTTTTTTAGGTGATCTATAAGGAATATGTATTTAAAGAGATCTATTGCATTTAATTTTCTCATTCCACAACTTTAAAAACTGTAAATTCTTAAAATCATTAAACATAAAAGATGCTTCGACCCACAAAAATCGTTCGTAGATTTGATGACTTTTAAATGACAGTCATTGACATACCTGATGGGCAACATAAAACTCTTTCCAAATTTTATCACCAATTTTTTTCAATGACTACTTAAATAACAACTTTTTGATATTTAATTTTTTTCATTGTTTCCAACAGTTTAATGTCGAACTATTTGTTCCCTGTTTCCAACAATTCAGACTATTTATTGTATTTTTCAATTGCTTAATACCTCACTGTTTATTGCCAAGTTTCAACCCGTGAATGTGTTATTGCGAAAAGTAATTAAGCATTTTTACTTTTATTTCTGTAAGTCAGCTTAAAAACGTTTTCAGCTCTTCTTGTTTCTATTCATTAAAGTTCTCAAGCACCAATACTTGAATCACCACTTCGATCCATGATTATGTGACAAGGAGTCGATACTGTCTACAACAAAATTTCACATCATAATTATGGCTATATGTTAGACCTTACAAAAAATCGACTCGCATAAAACCTCTCAGCCTGATCGCTTGTCTTAGGTATCGAACTAGAATTTCTTGAACATTCCTTCTCACGAAGCTGTTTTTGTGGCAGCTAGTGAACTAATGATACTCGAGCTCACCACTCATATTATGATGGTGAAGGTACTATCCTCTTTCGAGTACCACGTTGATATCAACCCTTCTTATTAGCGGAAAGAAGTGAGTTAACTTAACGAATGCCGCCTTAACCGAAGATCCGTCGTATTGGATAAAGGTGGCCGGGCCATGATAAATATGTCCTCCAAGTGAAACGATACCTCTGGGGCGGCAGGTCAAACATTTGAGGTCTTCTTCTTAGTCAGTGCTTCAAAATCATGAAGACTCTATCCGGCTGCTTCTACTTAACTGGTAAGGCCCAACTCAGGGCTAGGTGCAAGGAGGCATTCCGCTACAACAACCACCGCTATCAAAATGCTCAGATATTCCATTAAATTACTTTTTGTAACGAAAGGTTTTGCTTAATTGTAGTTCTATGGTAAATTTTTGCTCAATTAAGCTAATCCAAACTGGAATTACCGTTTAAAGTAAGGTTTCAATCCTTTATACCCAAAATAGCCAAAATAATTATTTGATCCCACGAACTTTCAGACCGAAGGATAGAGAAATAACCATTGAGCTGTTAGTTTAGATGAAAGGATTTTACTATAGAAAGGATATTTATCTGTAGAGTACTACAAATTACAGAAATATTCTCCCTTTTTAAATAAAGTATTTAAGAAATAAATTTTTGTTAACGAAATCAAAAAAGAAAATCAATAATCTTAATAAAACGTATTCTGGAACACTTGCCTAAATGATTTTTGCAAGCACGATACGTGTAATGTTTTTGATGTTGACGTCAATAAAAACATATCCCTAACATTTAAATTGAATTAAAAGAAAAATGAAGTTAAGTTGTGCTTTATCGTCTGTTCTGCAACAAGCTCTAAACTTTGTGTGTGTTTAAGTATAATGGTTTTCCTGTGAAAATAATAAAATGTATTGCTTATTATATTTTTCAACAATTTGGAATTCGTACATTGTTATCTGAGGAATATAATTTTAAACATTCTAATATTTCCCATTTCATTCAGCTGTCCTGTGTTTTTTTAAGCATTTCTTAAATAATAAGCAATGTTCTAAGTCTTTTTATTTTTCTATAATTTCAAATTACTCTAAGTTTCGTTAATTAAGTTCAATTAAAACTGAACACTTTATTAAAATTTAGATAAAAGAAAAGAGTCAGTAGAGGTTTCGTTTGGACTGCTTAAAACCAAACCTGGAAGTAACCTGTTTATGTTAAAAAATTCACGAAGGCTCTTTCGCTGGGAAACTGGATGTTAAAACGGCTTCAAAAGTACTGCAGAAATTTATATTGAACATTTATTATAACATTTATATTGGAGCCAAGAGCTATCGAACTGAATACATGGATATTCAGTGAGATGGGCAGGCAATTTCCAGAATATTGAACTGAATTCACTAGAACGTTAATTTTTCAATTTCCAGTGTAACACACATACAGTTATATTAATTAAAAATATTTTTTTATCATATTACATGTTACAATTAAAGTAATAGATCTTAGATCTTTTATTTTGAATCACATGACTTCCATTAATAACGTTTCTTAAGAGTACAATTTAAAAAAAATAACTGAGATGCCATCTCAATATCCTCAGCACGTTGACATTAGTGACACCATTATTAACAAGATAATAGAAAATAAGGAAACTAATTGATTTTGAATTTCGAATTTCCAAAAATAAAAGCATTTTATTAATTTTTACAAATGCATTTATAATTAAAGTAAAATAGTAAAAACAATACAAGGTAAAAAATGCAAAGTTTATTAAATCAAAATATGATTTTAACTTCTGGGCTTTACATTTCATTTCTTATTATTTTTTGATTTTCAGTGTCATATATGCATAGTGGAAAACATACCAAATATCTGTCCATGGTCTTTTATGCATTCTTCATGAGATGCAACTGTGAATATAGATGCTTTTTGGCCCTCTGCAGGGAAATCAAACAAGAGAAAATGGCGCTCTTTTGAAAGCGGATCAGGAGGGGGGATTCATCGCCTATGATTCTTGCGCTCCAGTGGGTCTTCAGAAATTTCCCTCACAAAATCTGCATAAAATAAGATGCTCCGATAAAATAAAAAAAATGTAAGACTTTTTTACATCTTTGAATTCTTTGTATTCCCTCTTGAAATCCACATTTAAAATGGAATAAAATTTCATCTTTTTATTCTAAAAAAACGGGATTATGTTGAACTTATTTTTCAAAGGGCGGAATTGAAATTTTAATGTAAAATAAAAATAAGGGAAGTTTGCAAACAATTTTTAAAAGATTAAAAATACAGTTTTAAATGGTAAGTTTTACACAATTTTAGTCAATTATCAAATTGCTGATTATCATTTCAATTTTAAAGGAATTGTAAACTCTGTTGTTAGGAATATCGGGTTAGAAATTTGTTTATCTCTGTAAAACCTTCAAAACATAAAATATGATTAAGAAACAAAGGATAAAGTTTGATTTGAATTCACAGTTTACCAATGATTAAAAAATACAGTGTCTCATATATACCATTTCTCATATCAAATATTTATTCAGCATATATAAAAATTAGATATGGAATTTTCGAAGACACTGTGAATGTCAAGAAATAAAGGGAAGACAAAAGATAAAATCACCCCAAAACTTTATTTTTCGGTATAAAGATCAAAGTTAATTTATTTTTCTGAGATATGTGACCTCATATTTCTGTCAATCTACTAAACATGGAAATCGCTTCGTCATATTGAATCGTAGTCTAGAGACCACTTCGATACCTGATCGGCCATCATTCTCTAAACATCCCAGGAAAGCAAAATGAAATCTCATAACTATTGTTAATGCTGTATGTTTTCAACTACATGTGACTGCCCTAGGTTTAGAATCTTCAGATTGAGGAAGATCCCAGACTCCATCCCAACTACAACTGAACACTGGTCGGCGGGTGCTGCGTTTTTACTTCCTGCCTGTATGTCTATGGAAGTGGATGTTTGTTAGTTTTTCAAGTTTTCTCCACTGCGACTCATGATGATGTCACAAAGAAGCCCTCCAAAAAAGCTACGTGGATATTGGATTAACCTTACAATGACTGACAGGGTATCTTCAGAGGTGATAAATTATCGCTACCAAAACAGTCGCTTTACCCCCTTTTTAACTGCCGGGAATACAATCGTAAATTTTCATCTAATTATTAAAAAAAGAATTTATTAGAATTTTTCCAGTAAAAAATGTTGAAAATTGAAGGAAAGATTAATTTTAAAAGGGTTCTCAGTAAAATGGATTCGTTCTTGCGTAAAGGTGCTAATTGATTCGCCACTGGAATCCACAAAAGAGCACCACATTAAGAAGGCCAATATACATTAAGAGGTCTATATGTTGAAGCGTATGCTCCATTGATGTTTTATAAAATAGACAGGAAATGTCGACCTCCTTGACTGAGACTAGTTCAAAATGACGAAGTGGCTAACTATATTTAGA
Source organism: Latrodectus elegans (assembly GCA_030067965.1). Lineage (NCBI taxonomy): Eukaryota > Metazoa > Arthropoda > Arachnida > Araneae > Theridiidae > Latrodectus > Latrodectus elegans. Next base: position 1,465,323 of record CM057822.1, read on the forward strand.
GATTTTTATCAACAAGTTCCCACAATTGTACTGTGTTCAATCATTGTTGATAGTGTTTCTGATGAAACTCCTTTGCAATCGCTTTTGCAATTCTCTGCGTAAACCTCAAAGAAAACAACAGCTTAGAATCTATCTGAATAAATAATTATTTTTTAAATATGTAATACATTACTCTTATTTTTAGTACCGTGATAGAGACACAAATATAGACTGCACTAATGATGCCACCTTTGCATATGTTGAAGATCTATAAAATTTGTCGATATTTTCTTGCCTTGACTGAAGTTCTTATAAACAAGATTGCTTTGAATTTTCAGGAATACCCCATTGTGACTTTTTCTAGGGGAATCTGTAATATTCTTGTGATGTTCGAGAGAATCCTTAGAAGTTTTGTTGTTGACGTTTTACTTTTGTTTATTTTGTAACTTCGAACACATCAGAGCTTTATTGAAATGAAATACTGCATTTCTGTTTTCCTAAATGCGTGGTAATTCTGTCACAACCAGATGTATTCCCTGATGGGGGGAAAGTACTGGCCAGATCAGTTGTGTATATTCTTATCCCTTGAGTGGAGTAGCTGCAATTCGGTATGAATATCGGGGTGGAAATGTAAAAGATATATAAGGATTGTCAACCTCATTTTGTTAGCTCAAAATGATGATGCCATTGGCAATATTTTGTATCTTTGGAGGCTGTAAATATGCTCTCAAGAATGTACCGTAATAACTAAATTACGCTATTTCACAGTAGAAAATGTATTCTACACTGTAACTAATAATCGTCGCAGATATGCCTCACATTAAAAAAGAAACAGTTTTCACCATTAAAAGGTCTCAGAATAATCTGACAAGCTTCATAGATCGCAATCATTTTGAATAACCCAAAATAATACCTTAAATTATTCTATGAATTTGTAGGTCCTTTTCCTAAGGCTACTGTGGAAAACCTTTGAAACAATCCAGTGAATGTAGTATTTTGCACTCTTTAATATTATGCATTAGAGAAAACAAAATTCAGAGTTTTTAGGGATAAAGAGAAAAAAATTACACTCGAACTTTTAATCCTGGTTCGATACAAAGCTCTCTACAAACTAAAATTTTCTTTATTCAAAAAAAAAATATATATATATATATATATATATATATATATATATATATATATATATATATATATATATATATATATATATATATATATATATATATATATATATATACATATATATATATATATATATATATATATATATATATATATATATATATATATATATATATATATATATATATATATATATATATAGGTATATAATTTAAAATATGTAAATCTTAAATAATGTAATTACTTATTCTAAATATAATATTACATGTATGCACACTCTTCTGAAAAATCATATTAATTATTAAATAACAAGCAAAATAATTGCATTTAGTGTTCATTTAGACAGGTATCTAATATCATATAACCACAACAATTAACACACACACACATATGTATACAAATGTTGGGATATATTACCTGTAATTTTCAGTCATATTGAATTATTGTGAAATGAAATCAAATTTTGAAGCATGTCGAAAAATCCTGTAAAGTATTTTGGTGACATGTTTCAAATAGCGATCAGAAAAAAAAATTATCTGCAGTAAACTGGCTTGAATGACTAACGGAGTTTATTTTATATTAAAACTTTAAGGACCAGTTTCTTTTTTTTTTTGTACTTTTAAGTAAATTTTTTTTTTAACGTTTTGTATCTTATTCTAATTCAGGAATTATAAACAATGTAACAAGGAATATTTTAAACATTTAAATTACTTAAAAAATTTCGTGTAACGCTGATTATTTACACACCTGCTCTTTTCGAATTTAGCAGGAAATGAAGCTAGCTTTTGAGATCAATCATTCGTATTCGGTGTTCAAAGTAACGAATCGATAAAAATTTCATCTGTGTTTGGATGACTAAAATGTGTTATCCATCTTATTTTAATCCTTAAATACTTAATTTTTAAATCCTTTATGTATTTTTGTTATTAAAATAAATTTTAATGCTTCATATTAAATATAATCATAAAATGTATTAAAATTAATTTATATATTTCATACTGCATTATATTTATATATATATATATATATATATATATATATATATATATATATATATATATATATATATATATATATATATATATATTTTAAACATTGAATCTTTCATACTTTTTGATAACCTTGTCCAGCAAAATTTTGATTCGGTGTTCAAAAACATTTAATATTTTCCATACTTTAAAAATATGTGAAATAGTTGTGAGTATCTACTTAACTATTTACACTTATAACCATCTTAGCATAAATATAAGCCCTCTTTTTTAAATGGTTAGAATGAAATGAAATCACTCTTTGAAAGCCGTAACTCAGAAGACTATTTTGGCAACACGTTTAAACTGTCAAATAAAGTGACTTATTTGCTTTGTTGATATATATATATATATATATATATATATATAATTTATGTATTTATAATTTATTTAATAGCATTATTGTATTATTTATTCCTAGTTATTAAGCAAAAGTTTATTTACTTGGTGTTTTAAAAATATTACTTTTGTAATTTATAGGCTTAAAAATACTTTCCTATACGAAAATTCTATAAACGAACACTTAAGTGCTTATTCCGAAAATTGCGAGGTTTTGATTTAAAACCTAGAAAAAATTCACGAATGTTTTCAGTATTTAAATTTGTAAAATTGTGGTGTGTAGCGTTGATTATTTTAATCATTATTTATTGATCCCTTTTGCACACAAGTATTCACCTCCCAACAATTCGAATGAAAAGAAGCCATTTTTTAAATGTGTCGCCAAAGCATAACTTTTTAAATTTTGGCGACACATTTTAAGTCGGGAATAAAAAAAATCGCCCACTGTTCTGATGACTGGCATGCGTCGCTAATGATGATTTTTTTTACTGCATCCTCAAATCCACCACAAGGTTTTTGACTCCCCATTTTTTTTTACACCGGGGGTGGCAACATCGATCGGAAATGTTCACACTCACTCTAGAAGGAGCACCCTCCATCGGTATTGGAGGATTGTCTTAATCCCCACTCGAAAGAGTTCTGCTCAAGTGCCGTCGCCATAAATTGTTATTTGCCTCCTCCCCCTGGCTACCTGCTTACGCGGGCAGTCAGAGGCAAACTAAGGGTGGTCGCCATTGTTGTCCACGTGAGCCGTAACTGAAATGAACAACAAAATGCTGAAGCACGTGTTTGATGCACCACGCGTAAAAACAATGTTCTTAATAACTGTATTTCAATGATTCGATTGCAATGCACATCAAGAACGTTCATATTTATGCGTATCTAAGCCACTCTACCGAAAAATATAGTTTATATTTAATGAATTGACTAACTTCAATTATTTTTTTAGTACCCGTAACTACAAAAGTTAAGCAGTTTAATTGAATTAAACTACTTTTGTAATAGTTAATGCAAAGGAATCTTCAGATTTTTCTCTGAAGGGATACGAGACTACTTATGATATCATTAAACATTGATATCGAAACCCTTTTTTTTTCAGCGTTCCAATTTATTTATAATTTCAGGTATATTAAGGAAACTCTGAAATACGTGCTTTCTCTGCAGTGGATAAATGCAACACTTCTCAAACAATTGAAAAAACGTTAATATAATTATTTAAAAAATTGAACACTGGAAAATAAGAAAAAAGATGGATTTGATGACGTACGCATGTTTCTCTATCCTCAACGGTTACTCATTTTAATTTTCTTGAACGGAGCAAAATTGTGAAACAGTGTACGCCGCGGTATAGGCAACTTTAGAGTAAGTTTGCATTAGCCTTTATTATATATATATATATATATATATATATATATATATATATATATATATATATATATATATATATATATATATATATATATATATATATATATATATATATATATATATATATATAAGATTCAAATTGCTTACAAACGATGTAATCGATGTTTTGAAACATATATGTGCTGTGTTTTTAGTAAACCAGAAACCAACATATTGAAGCCAATTTGGTTAGCATTATGGTCTTCAGTTCAGCAGTTCGTGGGTTCGTTTCGCACTTCGGAAATGGATGATTTTAGAGATCCAGAATCTAAAATGTTTAGTTTGCTCTCTTATGCAGTGAATGACCATAGAACCAGAAAGCAAAACAGCATCTTGATTCAATTTATTTCACGTGAACGTTCTCCATTCAACCCAGGAAGAAATTTCGCTCCACTCCCAGCACAAAGATATTTGACACCTGATTTATCATAACCAATATTTTATGCATGTCTGTATGCAGACATGCAGAGTATAGATGCAGTAGATTTAGGAAGATGTATGCAGAAATGATTTTTCTTAAAAGAACCTAACACACTCAAATCTTATGCAATGAAATAACATTTATTAAAAGGATTTTAAAATTAAAATTAGATAAAATACATAACAACAACAGCTATCAACTCCGACTCACATGCCAAACTCATTCTGAAGCATAACGGTAGGTGCACCTTACGTAATTAAGTTATATACATTTTCACTTATGACATCAATTAAATTCAATATTTATTATTAAAAGTTACATATGATCCTTACACCAATGGGGCCGAAGTTCACTTAATTGACAGTTCAATATACAACAGACATTAAAAAGACCGCCCTGTCTAGTGGTCAGAGTGCTTGACTGCGAATAGGGTGGTCCTGGGTTTGAATCCCGGTTCGGGCATTTCTCTCTTTGTATCTATCCTGTCTTTGTCCTTTCTGTGTATGAATGAGGTGTGAATGGTTGTCTACCCTATAAAAGGTAGAATATATATATATATATATGATACGGATAACATCATCAAGTTCCGATCAAGTGTGATCTATAAAAAGCTAAACTAAAAATCCTCACATTTTCAATATTTATTTTTTGCTTAGGGAAAAAAGATTTAGTTTATTTTCCAGTTATATTACCCTTAATTAATTTATTTGTTCATAGTATTTGATATTAAAAAATATTTATACTGACATGCACATTCTGTATTTTTTTAAATAAATACCATTACCATTTCTCTTTTTATTTTATTAACTAATTGCTAATTTTAGTGGAAATTGTTAAATTCACTAGATATGAGCAAAATAAATAGGGTTGATCCTGTGTCTTTTATTGACATTAATACTTCATCAGCTGCGTTGTTTGATCATTGTTTCCAGGTTATAATTTTATCTGTACACAATATTAGAGACTCTAAATTTTTCATTGATAATCTCATCTTTAATTTTAAGTGAAGCATTTCTGGTACTTCCATTGAGCTTAAAATTTTAGTGCGAACTGTTATTGGTATTAGTCAATAAACCAATTGATTTATAAATTCCGAATGGGAATTATTTTCATCGAGATTTTTAGGAATAATTGATATTAATTTTATAAATTAATATATATCATCTATTACTTATTTTCTTACTGGAGATCTCTTAGAAGTTTTAAAACAACCTGGAACATTCTCAAATGTTGAGGAACAAATTAGAACATTTTCTAGCGTTCTTGATGACCATGGAATATTCTAGAGTATTTTAAAAACATCTACATCATCCAGGAATACTTTTTGGACACTCTTTATTATTCTGGAGTATGCTAGAACAATTTCAGTACATTTAATATTTCTGAAAAATGAATAATTTATGAATTTATAGAACTTTCCAGGCCAATTTCGGATATTGAAACATTTAGTGTGATGTTAGCTCTTCAAAGCTAAATGTCTACTACTTCCATACTATACTTCAGGGAATGGGCTGTTTTTTTGTTACATGTGCTCAGGAGATGAACATTACAACTAAAATATAAAGTTTTCTTCATAATTGAATAATATCCCATAATGTATGTTTTTAACCAAGAGTTAAAGTTCACCATGAGAGGACCAGAATTGTAGAATCAAAACGCTTGTCCAGGATTCGTGGACTTATCACTATTCATATTTGCCCAATGTGAGGAAAACCTGCAGCTTAAGATGAACTCCTAACCATTTTTAACATCCCTACCTGAAGTGGGAGAAAAGAGTCATGAATCGTGGAATCCAAATGCAGCATTTTCCGGCTTATTTGGTCTTAAACATTTGAAACTTTGTAATGCATTTTAGTAAATACTATTTGTTGTGATTTGCAAGAACGATTAATTTACTGTATGTTTAATTATATTTCTTTCATATTATATTTATTATCAAAATATATATATATTTTATTTTAAATTATTGCTGTGATACTCTAGAATAATTTTCATTGAAGTACATCGACATAATAGGTAACTAAAATGTGATTTTCTTTATTTTTCAGATAAGTTCGAGAGATCTTTAGAACTGGAGGAGCTTTGTAAGAATAAGGAAGCTCCCCGACCACTCCTTTAAAAACACCTTTGTAACAATTTAGTATGCGTCTCTTCTAGGGTTTACCAGAGATGTATAGAGGCCTGGTTTCAACTCATTCGTTGTCATAAGCTTTGTGATTGCTATAGCATTTAAAATTTTTGCATGTACACCTGTCGGAGTTGAGGCTTAGGAAATATCCAAGTTTTCTCTATTGTAACACTTGAATAGACCCACTACTATGTCCTCTTGGAAAGATATTATTCATACCTAATGTTGAAAAGATTTATAACAGCTTTCACCTTTGAAACTGTTCCCAACACGACAATAACATGGTCTTTTGCCACAACATTTCCTAATAACAAAAGATTTTTCAAAAATTTCATGGTGTATCGTCTTTGTATTTGCCTTCTGAACAGAGATATCCTGGATAGAAATCACTTGCACGTCTGAAGAAATAAAGACATTCAGATTCTCAGCATCCTCATTGACAGATGCTCGTGGAGACAGTAGAAGCATTCATCACCTTTTATTCAGCACAACGTATGGATCGAACTCTCCATTCAAAGGATCCTGGTCTACCCACTCGATACTAGTTTTAAAAAATGTATGCTACAAAACCCTTTACGTAGTTGTGTACACAAGTCACTGTTCCTGTTTTGTTTTTCAGTTTTATCAAAAGCTAAAGACCATCCAATAGAATACATGGAGTGAATATAGCTTTATTCCGAACATATATTTTGGCAAACTGAAAACTACTCTGAATTTTATTATGAATACATGAGAATTTTTAGTAGGAATACATTTCAGAGAATCCTGCAAGGCTTCTCTGAAATGAAATTTCTCTGTCGGTGTTGTGATCCGTTTCTTAGCAACATTTGTTCTTTTGCTTTGAACAGTAAAGCATGCTCTTTGCATTTTAGTTGTTTTCTGCTTTTTGTTATTCATTAGAATATTGTTTACAAAAACAAAATTTTTTGGCCAAAAAAGTACATATGTTGATTTATCTAGTGTCATATCATATAAAATTTATGGGGCGAAAAACCTATGAGAAAAATAAGCTTTTACTATCAAACTAAAGGAAACCGCAGAAACATAAAAACCGCAAACAATAATGTGTAATTCTAACTTGGTGCCTCATTACGATAGCATTGGCTTGGAAAATTGAGCAGTAACCCTAACTTTTGTTACCTATCTAATACAACAATTCCTCGAATTCTGGAAAATGAACACATGTAGTGAAATGGCGCATCCACATTTCGTTCTAGACAAAATTCTAGCAAAGCAAAAGCAAAATGGGAAGAATCTTAAAGACTAGATCACTTGCTGAATACATAGATAACTGTACTCTCCACTTAACCGTGGTTCAAACAGGAGAAGTAATAGGATATGTTTGCTACGTAGTAACATCGACATAAGACCATTTTACAAGATCCATAGCCTCATTAATTTCAGTCATGGCTGATTTTGCAATTTTTCCCACTTCTGTTTTTCAGTCCTAGGACAGAAAGTTCGACAGGAAGAAACATTATTTAGTGGCAAAAGATGGAAGTTGGGAATCCACTTGCAAAATGGCTGCAGCTTACCCCAAACACCATTAAGGCCGTAAAATAGACATTAAGTTATTGTAAATCACTTGCCACTGAACAAAGACTCTGCAGAGAGCGGAATCCGTGTACTTAGGCAGCAACGAAGCGCGACGCAGAACATCGTCTGATTGAGACTTTTGTCTCTTTAACTGTCCCAAGACAGAAGCTGAGAAAGGTGGGCGTACTCGCGACGCCCACTGCCATCGAAGAAATCCCAAAACGTGCTCGCAGCTGCAATCTGGTCGACGGCATTGTTTTCCGAACACCGGTGGGAAAAAAGGATAATGAATCTCTGGTTACGGTGGAATCGCCCGAGGTACACCCCTCGTGTCTTTCACACGGCTCCTCGACACAAAAGCAAACAGCGACCCCACCATCGTTAAAAGATTTACACGTGTCTCCATAAGCAAGCTAATGAATCCGAAAGTGGCGCAGGCTGGAAGTTAATTATGGTTCGATCCTCAACTCTGGCATTAAGCTGAATCTAAAATATCAGTGACATGGAACCAAAATCATGAAATTGGAATACGCAGCTTGTCTTAATTTACCTTCGATAATTGGTCGCTTTGAAAAACAAATACAGATTCTAGGCCGATCGTTCTGGCCATCAGTAAACAATTTCCTTGCTCTGACTAAGAATCTCAGTTGAAACACAAGCTGCGGTCAGAAAAACCTTCGTTAAAATGACCACAAAGCAACAAAAATAAAGAAAAGAGCCAATTTCAGAACATTTATTTCTCTATAGACACAGTCGAGCCCTCAATATTTTTTAAATTAAAAGCCAAAAATATGACTATTTAGTTAACAACAACTCTGAAAATTATTAGTTACTCATAAAAATGCCATAAAATAATTCGTGAGACTCTGTGGTGATCTTTACAATGTGGAATCATATATTTTTAAAAACTGTGAGAAAAGATCATTTTGAAAATATGCTGCCTGTTTAAAATGATGACGTACGTTCAACTCCGAATTTATGAAAAGTATGAGTATTATTCTCTCTCGCAAGTCTTTATAACTTATTCTTTCATTATATTGTGCCATAATACTGTAGAGAACGCTGATGATAGCTTGAGGAAGTGGAATCGCAAAACATTATTCATGGTTATTCCTAGGATGCACTAAAAGTTCGACTCATCATTAACATTCTAATGATTTTTTGAGTTACACACTGAGGAAATGCGAGCTGTTGCACCATTTGTTGCATTTATTAACGTTCCAATAATTCTTAGAAGGAGGATACTATTGTATGCTTTGGATACTATAAAGTTATGTAAATTATTATTGTACCGAAAATTGCTTTAAACTCAGTTTAAAAAATCAAGAAAAAACTTTTCTGTAAATTTACGTGTAGCAAGAAAATGATATATATTTCATTAAGAAAATTTCCCAATTTGGCTGGTTTATATTTATTTATAGATTTCATCGAGTTCATTTTCATAGTGTGCATTGAAATTTAGTGGAAATCGAGTAAAAAATTTAGTTTTTTAATGGAGAAAAATTATGTATCCCATATCCAAAATGGTTACAGTGATAAATTATTTTCGGGTAATGTCAGAATGTAATGTAGCATTATTTTCATAAGTATATAAATTAATGGAAAATGCATTAAACTCAGTTTAAAAACAAATATACAAAGGGTACTCTATGACATTTGTATATGATACCTGTATATATAATCGGGATAGCCTATGTTATCCGTAGATGTAGTGTAAGATCTGACAAATATTTGCTAATAATAAGAATTCAACTATTGGGATTTCTTCTAAAAGTGTTGAGGAAAGATTTCCTTTTTATAGCTGGCTACAACACACATTTACTTTTTAAAAATAAATAAGCCTATTTATTTAATATATAATCCATTTCATTGAATGCATACTTCATGAAGTTCTCAGAGGTTACATTAGCTTTTGTACAATTTTTGGATTAATAAATTGTGAGCAAATTTGTAAATAGTGAACAATTTCCTTATTTTTGAAATAATAAAAGCCTGATAACTATTTAGATTTTCAATTACTGAAATACATATTTATGATAACCCATTCATTTTTAAAATTTTAGTTATGATTTGGAAGAGTAAATACACAGGACGTATTTATTACATTGCATTATTGAAGAAAAAAGTTTTAATAGATGGCACTGTCGTTGATTATTTTGTATGATTTTGGTCATTGTAGTTTTTGTTTGATTGAGGGAGGAAATACTCCAAACCCTTCTTTGGAACTACAAGTTCTTTGAGATTTCTCGAATGCATAATTGATTGTTATAAACCTCTGTCAATTATTTACTGTAATTTTTGTTTTTATTCAGATTGTTTTTGTTATAATGTATGATCGTATTCACTTTTCCAGTCGTGTTCTAAATCCACTCCTTCGATTTTTTTATTGTAATTGAATAATTTCGGTTATTTTCCTTTTCATAATATACTGTTAACCGATTTTCATGACAATCCTTTGAATAAAAATTAACGTAGACTTATAAAAATTTAACTATGTTAATCTCAAATTCTAAGCAGAAAATGTGTTCAATTTTTATTGTAAGACATAGTCAGACAATTAATTTGAAGATAAATATTTAAAAATAAATCAATGCATTTTCCCAAATTGAAAAAATAATGATAAATATCATAATTAAAAAAAAAAAAAAAAAACACATATATGTGATCGGAAACGGTGTAGAAGAGAGCTATATCCAGCGCCGGTGTTTTCTCCTAACTCTTCCACCAATAAGAAGTTGGATGGAACATGACGTAACAGCGCTAAGCTTTAGCCAAGCGAGACCTCGTCGTTTGGGCGAGAAGGAGATTGGAAACAAAAAGACGAACACGTTGATAGAAGACGATTATTAAAAATGTTAAATTGTTATTTTCTCAACTTTGTCAATTTCGCATTTAACGTTAATTTGTGAATGATTTTTGCATTTGTCACTATTAATTAAATTCAGTAAGCTAAATATTAAATTATTCTGTTTTGATTTCTACTTAATCTCTGTATTCCCTCATTACATACATACATATGCAGTTGTTATATAGATATATGTGTGTGTGCGTTCATGAATTATCACCTATTATAGTTGCAACAAATTTTACTTTTATCATGTCAGACGCTTTTATTCAACGACAATGATGAACAAAGCAAATGATAAACGTTAATTTATCAATAAATAAATAAAAAATAAATAAAAATAAATATAAATAAAATAAAATAAAATCCAGCAACTTTCCCACAATTAAATTACATATTTCCAATTTTTGTACCATTGATGATCAAGGAATTTTCAGAAAACAGGAAGAATCTGTTATACATTCTTACATTCCCTTACAATCTCTCTCTCTCATGCTTACATTACATTAATCTTAGTAAAACCAAATTCTAAATAAATTCATCTTGAGCAGGGTTTTTCAGTTCTTTGTTAAACACAATCGCAAAACATGACAAGACATAAGAAATTTGTGCACGATTCGGTGAAGAATCCATTATCGAATACAAGCCCATTGCTTGCACAGGGAATTTATGGTTGTAAATGCATTCCAAGACATCATCCGTCTTAATAAAAAGGAGCCATAAATTTCTTAAATAGAACCCAATCGGACAGATGTCCTGACAATTGGAACTGTAGATTATTAAATAGTTGTGTTCAGTTGTCCCCTTAACAATAGATTATGAAGCCTCAGACAGGAGAGTGGCATTAACAATGCTTTTTAGTGTTAACATGAAACAGATTACAGAGGGAATTCATAGGACTGTTGTCCAGTCCAGTACAATGGGACAGATACAAAAAGACGATTGCTACAGGAAGTTTCCAAACGGTGGTTCTGCAAAAATTGAAAGAGTTAAGGCAGGACGAGATACAATACAAATTCTCGGTATAAGAAAATACTAGAACAAAAATGGTAGGGACGCCATTTTCGACAATCATTGATTAGTTCCTAAATAAATAAATAATAATCAAAAATAAAATAAACCAATAAAAATTCCCAGAAAAATTTATAATATTATTTGACTACTTTTAAGAAGGTCAATAGAGTTTTGCTCGATACATTTTTCAAAAGATTTAATCTTTTTTATAAAAAGTTAAACTATTTCAGTTTAAAAAACGTAGCGCAGATTAACTACTCTATGGAAGACATTCAGACAAACATGCATTCTAACAATTTAAACGCACAATGAACTAGAAAATTAATTAATTTTTTAAGGAATAATATTTTGTATAACTTCTTTCAAATTTATAAATTTACGTTTTTAGGAAATCATTTTTTTAAAATTTAATTGCCGCGAATAACTTCCGAAACCTTTTAATCTCTCGCTGACACACAGTTGGAACTTTCCTATACACTTAAAAGCACTTGAAGAAATAATTATTTTCTCAACGAAATGCTCTTCTGCATAATATGAATTCCAGAGGTGTTTTGTTGCTGAGAAAAAGTTACCCGAATGCGATTTTATGAAATATTCAATTTATACAGTTTTAGTGTTAATAGAAGTTTAACATTTCTTTTTATAAGAAAATCATAATTGCGTGTTAAACTTTAAATTTCATGACAAATTTCAAACAAACAATCAAATGCTGCTGGTGAATCAGTAAACCAAAATAAGTATATTTTGCATTTATTTTTCGTAAAAGAGAATAATTTTTTAATAAATTAAAATTCTTTTAACAGTGCAGTAAAAGCTAATACTTACTGTACCGTTTTCTAAAATAAAGAATAATATTTGTCTGAAGTAAAAAGGTTCCTCTAAATATAACGAGCAATTTTCTACATCACTTAAGAAATAAATGGTAGAAAATGAATATCGATTAAGAAGTCATTACTAGGTGAATGAAGCAATTTCCATTTCGGGTATTTCAAATAGTAACATCAAGACCAATTACAACGTTTCACCATCACGTTTTTATAAAATGCTCAAAATGGTTCATGAAATGTTGAAATTTTTATAAAAACTTTTCAAAAGCTTTGTTTTTAAAGTGTAAGTAATTAATATATTATATTAGTGAGTGTATTTTATCACTCATTATAGTTGCAACACATTTTACTTTTACTTTAAAAGCAATTTTTTTTTCTTATTATTTCTGTTAGGTCTATTGTGTTTTCAGTGCCATCTTGTTTCTTCAAACATGCATAAAAACAAGCTTGTCAAAAAAAAAAAAAAAAAAAAAAAAAATTCAAATAGTACACGTTGAAGTATATTTTTCCCGATATACTTGAATCTTATTTTGAAAAAGATTGAAACTTAAGTCTTGGTTAAAATTTACCGAGCTCAACATTCATTAATGAAACATAACTGCAGGACAATGCTAAAAGGCTTCATAAATTTGGGAAATTTCATGCATATGAGAGGAGACAGATCAATCTCTTAATTCTCGTTTTTTTAAAAGCATTATTTATAAAAAAATATATAAATGCTTAAGATTTTTTTTAAAAAATTTGCATTTTTAATGAAGAACTTACGAAAAAGTATTCTTAAATTATAACTACAAAAATTTTAATCCATAAACATATTCTTGTTAAAGAATTTAGCAGAATTCTTTAACAATGTATGCAAGAGTTCTGTTTTGCCAGCAAGAGAAAGCAATACATTTCCAAAATCTCTAATAAATTTATTTTGTTTTAATTTATTTATTTTGCAAAATATTCTCATTTTATGATTTTAAAACGGAACTATTGCCTTTAACAATTTTGTATATGAATTGACGAACCTCTCCAATCTATTTATTTCATACACAATAGTGAAGTAAACCAAACTTTGTTATTGGGAGCTTCATGGAATTTCTGACCTTATAAAACTACAAATGATTTGCTGTAAAATGCAGCAGCTAGGAATACTTTCTTTTTAAGAAAAATTATAAATTTTATTGCACAAAATAGTTTATTTTCCTACAAATTTTTGTGCATATGATCGATACTAAATTGGACTAAATGCTTCAACTAGTCCTCAACCACCTAAAATGCTTAGTTATTCTAAAAATGCCTTTTGATTTTGTGGCAGAATCTTAGTTATTTTTTCCATTCAGATTAAATGCAAAATTGGGCTTTTTTTTTTCACTCAAAACCAATAATCTGAATTTTTCAACTGTCTCTGTTTTAAATCATTACATTGTGCACAGGATTTCCCTTCATTCAGGTTATTTTAACAATGGCTTCATTTCCCTTAAATGGTAGCTAAAAATTCATTTTTCTGAAGTTTACACAAATAAATATCAAAAATTTAATTAGTTTTTACGTATCAATATAAATAATATTTTCTCTCATTTAGATTATCGGCAATATCAGCGAAAGTATATAGAATGAGAAACAATTTAAAACAACAACAACACAATAAATGATAATGACTATTTTTTATTGTGTTCATCCTACATGGGAAAATTACATTTTGAAATTTTTAATTTTTAGAAATTATAAATTAAATTAAAAAATTTGTTTTGAAAAAATTGAACTGTATTTGCTTGAATTTAAATTTATCCCGTTTTCTATTTTTGAATAAAAAAATAACTGTACCACTCATACTTCAAATTAATATTCTCATTAAGGCAGTAAGAAACGATAAAGGAAAGATTTATAAGTAGGAAATTTTTACTGATTATAATAAAGGTCAGGAAGTAATTCTTTTTTATATGCAAGAAGAGGGAATGACAAAATAGCGAAATATAGGAGCTTATGGTGCTCAAGTCTCATTATCAAATAAAAGATTCTGCCCGACAATAAAAAAATGTTTAAGGCTCAAAAAGAGCTAATAACTTCTGTATATTTCTGTCAAAAGCAATCTCTTCGTAGAGAGGGTTCCTTTAGCATTTATAAAAATGTTTGCAATTTGCAGAATACCTGCTACATTTCTCTAATGTATGACCGTGAAAGAAAAAGTACAATACAGAAAGTTATTAAAGTGCTTAGAGTATTCTGAATGTTTTAAATTCAACTAGATAATAAAGGTTTTAGAGGCGCTTGATGAACAGTGAGCAAAACTTATATAGGTAAAAAACTGCATGCCGCCATAGCGCTGAAAAATAGCCTGTATTAATGATATGTTTTAAGTAGCATGGAATGATTTCTTGAAATGAATCGATGGTATGTTACGCGTCTACCATGGTCGTAACGGCTTTGTAGTGACAGCAGAAGTGATAATAATAACCCTTGAATATGTCTCCAAAGTATTTTTCCCACTTAAGAGCTGTCATCTAAATTTCTTTCCATGCATCTCATTTGCTGCAGCTTGGAATTAGTGTTGTGAAGTGAGGGAAAAAATGAGTTCACTCCCTTGCCAATGTTGGAAATTTTCAGAAAATTCGAGGGAATTTTGTAAACACATAAAAAATTAGTAAACTTTTGGAAATTTGAGAATTCTTTCAATAATTTAAAAATGCTTAGAAAGTTTTTTTGTTAACTATAACATTTATTAAAATAAATAGAACATTTAATTTTAGTTTTTTATTTTTTGAATGCTGCTGTTAATGACGAAAATATAAAGTGTTGCACTAAAAGAAAACAATTTCTGTTTTAATGGAAAATTTTGAATAATTTCAAAAATTAACGTTGATAAAATAATTTTTTTTTCTTCTCTTTTTTTCTAAGCAAGAATTTATAACAAAGGAAAAATGGAAATAATCGATATTTATTCTGATAGTTCTGTAAAATATATCTTGATATATTTTAATAAATATTAGTTAATTGTTTTTATTATTTTGAGTAGCATTTTGCTTTTCTCAGTACTAAATATTAATAATTAATATTCCTATTAAAGGACAGAACATTTTTTTGTATCATATTTATTAGTTCATATAAGACAAAATAATCCATTAAACGAAAGATGATTGGTTGAGTTTACTTCCTCCAAATTCCCTGTATACTCCTGAACTTCCAGCCTATTCGCAGATTTTCCGAGTTAATTCCTATGCTTCAAAATTCTCAGGTATTTTATATCTTTGTTTGGATTTGGTGCTCGCCGAGTTTCTTCAACTACTTAGCTGGGTTAAAATGACCAACGAACAAGAGATAAAATTACAAACAAGTGTCACGAAATAATCGCTAGAATATATCTATTTTTGCTAATTCCACTGTACAGAAATTCAATAAAATGTTATTAAGTGTTTTATAGTGAATTATTTTTAGAAATATAATGGAAGACTCAATAATTGTTTACATCATTAAAATTGGATATTCTTCGTTTAAAAGCTTCAATTATTGGAAATATTTGCCTAAAAATCATAGCGACGAAACACTGGAGTGAAAAATCACAATTTAGAAATTGCATACATTGTTTATGACCACGTGGAAAATTTCAAAAAGCAAAAAAGTTTCAAGGATTAGTTTGAGTAAAAGAATAGGTGAGTAGAAAAGTCTGACTGCATTGAAATTTCTGCATTGTCTAATAATTAAGTAGTTTTTAACGTCAATAATAAGTTTTTCGCACTGCACATTTTAAGTCTATTCCAGATTTAACTTAAACATTAGGTTGAAAACAACACTCCCACTGCCTTCACTTGAAAGTGAGTTAAAAAAAAATATTGGTTTTTGTTCCACAGCTCTTATTTGTGTTGATATTATAATAAATGATATTGTTATAATATAGACAAATGATGGATAAGTAAGGAAATTTTCATAGTTGATAATGCTTTTTAAACATTTACAGATCAAAATGATGTCAAATAAGATTGTGATGTTTCAAATGATGAATACAAAACTGAAGAATGACGTTGACAAATCCATTTCTTTTCAAATCTATAACTTTTTGATAATTAGTTAATGATTTTATGAATAATTTTTGAAATTTGTTTTTTTTATATTTATTACGGCAGCATCAGAAAACAAAATGGCACAAAATCAATTAAAAGTGATTTGAATCAGTTTTCCGAACTGATGCAAGAAAAATCAGTTCCGATTTACTTAAACCACAACTTTTCTCCGCCAAAAAGTGTAATTGAGATTTAAACGCATTTAAAATTGCAGTGCAAGCAAGAAGTAAATGCATTTTTACTTGTCTTCAACCAATTGCGTTTTCAAATTCTTAATGATGCTCAATAGAATCTTTAAACTAATAAATTTTATTAGGATGATGATAAAATTTATTGTGATGATATTGATGACAATTAAATTAAAAATCCTAATGAATTCAAATAATGTACATAATAAGAACCTCTTAGCTAGTAATGTTTTTGGTAAAACGTTAAGCATTTGTTTGCTTACTCAATAGGAGATAAGACTCCAGTTTCTATAAAAAATTAGTTAACAAATCTTGCTTCCAGGAGATATTTTAGAGCTAAACTGAATGCGGAAAAATGTTCATCATTTTAATGAAGAATGACGTTCTTTGGGTAAAATTCTTCCGAAAAATCTCACTCAAGAATTTTACGAAGTTTTTTGCGTTTTGTACAAACCATTATTCGTTAGAAACTACTAATCAGTTCACGTGAATTCATAATAACTCTCTGCATTAATTGCGTATATTAATTGTATTTGAGATATTTAAAAAATTACTTATTTGTGTAAATTTCCTCAAAAAAATTTATGCAAGAAACTTCCTTTTCTAAAACTCTCCAAAAACCCTAACAAATATTCAGTAAACAAATAAAAAAAAGCAGATTTTGGAAGTAAACTGCTTTAAAATTCTGTACATGAATAAGTTATTTCAAAACATCTGTTTTATTTATAAAAAATATAATGTGGAAAGAAATTTAGACCTTAGCTATCACCCACGCTGGTTTTTGACACTTCTTTTCAGTTATATTTATCTGCACCAAGTTCTCAAACACAGCATTTATTTTCTGTATGAACTTTTAAATTGTTTTCACAGTTCTTTTAAGCTAATTTCTGTGGGTACTAAGCAGGTTTGTAGGTTAATGTCTTTTATTCAAAACCAATTTACATTACCTTTATTTACAAAAACCTTTTTATTTCTCCAAAAAGATCTTGAGCAAAAACTTTGGAAAAATTTCCGTTAACAAAGTATGAATGCTTTTCATTGCAATTAACATTGAGAATAAAAGGGAAGCAAATAAAATGTATGAGAAACACAGTTTCTGCTTTTGCATTTCTATATGCAATTGTTCGGAGATAATTGCTGAAGATTTGGTCGTCAATAATGTATAGAGTATTCAAGCAGAGCCTTCAATTCAACTGGATACCGGTGGAGTGAAGTGATTGACTTTTCCGATAGGGTATGCAAAGACATTAGAAAGAAACAAACATATATTTATACACTATTAATAAATGAAGATTATATAAATAAAAATGATCCATATCATTGTGGATGGTGTAAATATTCTTGTTATGTTATATTATTATGTGGATTTGGAAATAAAGGGGGAATAATATTGGACTACGATATTGAAAAATATTAATATTTACTCAGTTTTATTAAAATGCTCTTCAGAAACACGAAGTAAGGCGCGCAGATAACAACAAATCGAAAGACTCGTGGAACTCTATCAAATAACCTTTCTTTACGAAATTATGAAATGTTGAGACTGAAATAACAGTAGAACTTTAATTACCCTAATCAACTAGGATCGAATTCCATTGTAATAAACAAAAATTCGGTTAAATGGATTTTTTCGGAAAAAGGATCCCTTTTAATAAGTTAATTATTGTATGTTGAAAACTGTATATGTTCAAAGAAAAAGAACTTTTAATCATTTATATAAAAAGGCAAACTTTTGCATGTTAAGTATTTACACAATTGTGGTACATTAATGCAGTATGTATTTATAAGTGCTATAAAAATGAAAGTCACTGCTTGCTGAACATTTTAAATGAGACTAGGTTGTTTGGCGGCCTTTCCGAGCAGCCTAGTGGTGTAGCAGCTTGACAGTGGGAGTTTGCATGTGGTCACACTCTTTCTATCCACTTCAGAGCCAGGAAATGCTTCACTGGCTGATGGTCTGTTTCAACTTACACATGGAGATCATCTTCTTCCCTGGCGTGTTCAATAAGTTAACCATCATTTGCAGAGCGAAATCTAATGTCTCCCTCATAACCCATTCTCCTACATCTTCAGGGCCAGGAAATGCTTCACTGGTTGATGGTCTACTTCAACTTAGACATGGAGATCATCTTCTTCCCTGGCGTGTTCAATATGTTGACCATCATTTCCAGAGCGAAATTTAGTGTCGCCCTCATAACCCTACATCTTCAGCACTAACTTGGACATCCAAGAATTTGTGTACTTAAAAGAATGTTTTTGAGTTTATCATTCTCCTCTTCTCCCTTTTTTTACGTTTCTTTTTCTTGAGTTTTCTCTTCTTCTGTCTTTTTCTCAAATTCTGAAAATGATTCGGATAATCAGCTATTCAAGTAATTGGAGTTCTACTTCCATTGAAGGATTGCAGTTTCATTCAGGTTTTAACGCATTTCTCATCTCTGCCGTATTTGGGAAAAATGCAGTCACTCTAAGTGCATTGGGAAAACAATACTTTTTCCAGAATGAAAATAAAAGTAATAAATAGCTCTACTTTTTTAAAAAGAAAAATTATTTTATGGAAATGATAAAAGAATTTCATAATAATTTTCTCCATTCTCTGAAGCTATGTGTTCTGTGTTTTTTAATTGCTGTGAATTTACAAAGAAGTTTGTTACGGTAAAGTTAATTTGTAAAATTGTCCTATAGTTTTACTTTTTAAAGTTTTTGGGCAATTTAAAAAGTTAAGTAGAACCACATGCTTCTTTCTTGAAGCGTGAAGAGTTCCGGGGCAAAAAACTTCTGATTTCACATCATCGTTAATTACGATTTAAATTAATAAAAAACGCTTCCGAAACAAAAGTTCGTAATGAAATACAGTCTCTATTTTAAGTTAGATATAATTCCTGATATAAATTCATTCCAATCTATATAACCGTCTTCAATTCCCCCTGAACCAAAGTAGAGCCGCTGTCAAACATTACACAGATCTGATTTATATATTTAAATATCCTATGCAACTTTGATTACAATAAACAGAATACCTTTCAAACAATAACTGAAAAAATTAGTCAAAGTAATAAAATAGGAAAATTTATTCTATTACGGCATTTACATTCATTTATATTAGCAAAAGCTAAAATTAATTTCACGCTTCTAATTTTAAGAATGCCATTAAAAAGATTCTGTGAAAAATTATTTTTTGAACAAACCGAAAATTGCTCTTATCTTATTTTTAAGAATATTGCAAACAGAAAATTCGTAAAAGGATGAAGGCAACGATACTTTAAGAATTATTATGGAGGTCCTGCTTCGATTTAAAACCTTATTTTATATGACAGCATTCGATGTTTTATAAGTTCTCTGATGTGTTATTGGTTACTTGGATATTAGTTTTACTGACAAATTTAAATTTCGAGTTTTACTAAGTTAAAATAAACTGTTAATTAACAGTTTATTTTTTAAACATTTAATATTTAAAAGTATCCTCATAAATTTATACAACCGAAAATTTCTAATTATTGACGATATGGTTTATTTTTATTCCAAAATGCTTTTCTTTCCCTTAATTTTCATTTGGGCCATCAGTAGAGGAAAAATGAGAGTTCAGCATCACTCGGATTAGAGGAGTCACCTCCACACTGATAATTTCAGCAACACTTGGATTACGGATTAGGTGAGTCACCTCCGCACTGATAACCACTTCGCACAAGAGATAGTCACTCCGTACGATAATTGGTATGAATCATAAGATAAGGAACTTAGAAAGTTTGGTGTGAGAAAATAGTGCCGCCATCTATTACAGTGGATTTTTCCTTAAATCTTTGGGATAATGGATATTTTTAAAAGACATGGAATTTCTTTCTAAACTTAAAATTATTTAGAGATACCAAGGACCTTTTAAATAATTTTAGAATTTTTAAGAGGTTGAAATTTTTGGAGCACATTTAAAAAATGTTTAAAAATTGTGGTCCACCACCACCCAACAGAATCCACATCTGCCTCCCCAATTTTCTTCATCCTTTACATAATTACCACATAATGACTAAATATACACTTACCTCTAGAATATTACTTATATCTGCATGCATCTGCATCTTATATTTTATAGTGTCCATAGGCAAGAGTATTTACCTTATCATCTAAAATGAACCTCTTATCATCAAAGGGAGAGAGAGCCACTTTGTTTTGTCTTATAGAGTAAAGTTGATGGTTTTGACATCCAAGTCTGCTCTGTTTGGCTTTCATGAATGTGGTTTCCTCTAAGCACTTCTTATATTCATCGTGCTTCATTTTTTTAAATAATTGAACGTGAAATTCCTTTCGCTGTTTTTTTTTCATATTCTTGGGTTTTTAATGAGTAAATTTTTGCTCGTAACAGCATAAATTCCTGTATAGACACTGAATTTGTTTCATCTTTAAAAACCCCTATCTTCTTTTTATTTGTTGGACTATATAAAAAGTGTTTTGTAGGATAGTTAAAAGTGTCATATATTTCGTTTTGATGAAGCATATCTCTATACACATCTTCTGTTTCAATTTCATATGTTAAAGAATCAGTGTCGATAAATAATAATGTTGCTCTGTTTCCGAACATTTTCTTGATATGATGGTAATGAAATTTATACATAAACACTTTACTCATTTCTAAAATAACAAAACCAACATATATGGGGCGATTCAAAACTATGGAGGATTTCACCCGTTCAACTCCCACAAGATCTTCTGAAAAAATTTTAAAATTACGAAAGCTGGATCCGCTACCAACTTCTTTGCTCTTTTTTCACTATTTACAAGCTGTACATCTCTATGTTTCCTTACATTTTCTATAGTCTGACCATACACCGAGTTGTTTAACAACTTGAAGAAATCGTTTTCAAAAGCAGATGAGGCATTTTTCCTTTCTTCAATGTTAAACTCAATGTACGGCTTCAACCAAGCTTTCTGTCAAAATTTGTGAACTTTATGCACCTTCACTAGCTGCAAGCATAGTGAAAGATACAATTGAAGATTTTTATAATAAATGATATAGTTACTTTTATCTTTTAAATTTGGAATTAGTTTCTCGCACTCATGAAATTTTTGATTTTGGAGAGAATTCATCATTTCTACAGCAGCTGGTGATAACACATTTTCAGTTATTTTCATCTTTTCAGGAGCTAGGGGGTAATCATTGTGAAGATCATTTAGCTCCCTCGGGTATTTGAGGTCTACCTCAAGTATATATCCTTGCTCACTATCTTCTGGAATTCCTAATATCCAGTTCATACTCACTAGATCTGGAGAGAACCATTCCAATTTTCCATACGGTAGAGCTTGACTCATTGCCCACCTGTATAAGTTATTAGCATCTAAGTACATAATGTACTTTGATGATGGCATTGAATTATATTTGGGTAAATATTTGTTATTTGCAACAACTTGTCTCTTGCAAATAACGGATATTCCACCACGAATACCACTTTCGGCACACAATTGCATGTCGATGCCCGTTATTAGTTCTAAGGGCTGTTGCGTCTTCTTCAAACATGCCCGCCATGCCAGACCAGGTGCAGTGAGAAGATGAGCAGGGTTTATTTCATAATACTTAAGGCATAGTTTCCTAAAATTCTCAAAAACTGCTAATAGTAGAACATCACTAGTGACGTAAAGGTCGTGATAATTTCCCAAATCACGTATTTGAAATACTGACCACACTCTTTTTGCGTGTTCATAATTTTCTTCAGTGATATTTTCATCTGTTAAAGAACTGTGAAAGGCTGTTATTGAGGTAAAGAGGTCTCTGAAAATTTTATGAAACTATCCATACACTCATATGGATAGACCCCTTTCCTTTGCTTTTAAATAAATATACGAAGATGATAAGTCCATATAATCTTCTCCGCTACCTGGCACGTTAAATTACACGGAACCTCCATCACGTATATTTGCTAAGGGATGATATTCTATAAATTGTCCTTTTTCTATGGCAGTCTCAGTAGGAGGAACCATAAACAAATCTAACTCAGATTTTACGCAAGCAGAAAAATCTTTGTGTATGAGGTCATACATGTTTAAGCAAAAATATCATGTGCTCTCACCTTCTTGGCCAAACGCTTAGTGATTCGTTTGCTGGCTAGCTTTCTCTTTTTATTCTGACCTGAGCCTATCATCGACTTTAGCAGAAGTTTTATCAGTTAACTGCTGCCTTGCTTCTTTCAACCGTCGCTTAGCTGCTACTTTTACATCTTCTCCACGGCTAATATCATTTAAAACATCTACACCGCTTTGTAACAGTTGTTTTCCAACGACTTTAGCACCAGATTTCAAAAGAGGTACGGCAGCGCGGAAAAATGAACGAAACAATCCTCCAAAAACATATCCTCTCTGAAAATTGGTTCCTTGGTAAAAATTCAGTCCAGTTCCGGTTTGAAGTACATAGTAGTCCTCAAAGGATTTTTCACAGAAACGATAAGGGACATGCATCACGAAAAATATTTTTGACGAAAGTGAAGTTTCACGTATGAGCGTCCATGTTCGAATGGCATTAAATGACATGTGTGTGTCTTTATAACTATTTCCAGGGCCTCAATGATTTTTCGGTTTATGAGTAAATAATGAGGGCGATCGTACTGTGCAATCACTACTTCACCGTCCTGACCTGTAACATTTACGATTCGTAGCAGTGGAGCTAATATATCACCCGTAGCAGTGGAGCTAATATATCTCCTACAATCTGTGATTCCACGATATCTGTATAAACAAGGAGCACTCTATAATGAGCACACGGATCTGCCACATAGGGACTTTCGACTGTAGCTTTCACATTTGCATTGATTGGGACCACTTGAGTTGGTTCGAAGCCAAACATTTGTGCCAATCCATCATGTAGTATGACTCTTGCTCCATTTTCCTCTGCAATAGAAACCCGTTTCGTGACAGGATTAAAATTAAATTCGATTTTATTTTCATGGCTTTTAACAATGATTGCTTTCAAAATATCAGGCACCGTTTCATAAAAACCTGATGAAATTCATCAACCTAGTTCCTTTCCATCTCCTAAATCAAAACTGATTAAATTATTACTCGCCTTCACATTACACCAGGTATGAGGATAAATAAATTCGACAATTGCAACCTCCCACTCTCCATTCAATTCAATTGAAACTGGTAAACGGGTAATAAAATGCGAAATTTTATTTTCTGCGAAATAGTTCATGGAGCTACCACTAGGAAGTGTTACATAAAAACTCATCTTGCAAACTGATAATGTAAAAGATTGAAAACCTAATTTATAGTGAAAATAAATTAGTGGAAGGTATCCATTGATTGAATTTTTTAGGGTAACCACAATATTTCACGAAGTATTCTAACTATCCTTTGCTAGTACGTTTTCTTTCAATATCTTTTTGACCATAAACTCATCTCTTAATTGAACCTTTAAAGCTCTTGCCGATAAAATGTTCCTTGAATGGGCTCTCCTAACAAATCCTTAATACGATATATTTTAGGTATCCTTTGAACACATTCAGTCACCCACAAAAATTTCCTCTGACCAATTACTTTCATACCCCTTTTCAAATATCATTTTGTGCTTAGAAACTCTATGTCTCCCATATTAAAAACACATGGCTTGATTTTGACATTTTCCATGTTTCCATATAAAGTAAACCAGACATCTTGTTCATTATCTGAAGTCACATCTACGGGTGCGCTTTTGATACTGGAATGATAAGTGTTATTATAGCTAGGAAGCAACTTGTCCAATACATCTAAATAATAGTAAGTATGATTTTTTGTAAAATATTTCCAAATTTTTGTTTTCAAAGTTCGATTAAAACGTTCTACTATTGAAGCTTTCGTTGTTTTAAAAGTTGTAAAGTATCGTAGATTTTGTTCTTTCAAAAACTTTTGAAACTTGGCATTTTTAAATTTAACCCCCTGATCAGTGTGTGACCGTTTTGGTCTTCGTTCAGCGAATATTTGTTGAAATGCCTTCACAATTTCTTCCCCTAGCTTTGATTTAAGGTCGCATATTTAGATAGAATGTCTATGCAGGCGAGTCTATACCTAAAATTCTGCTTTAACAGATGAAAATATCACTGAAGAAGATTATGAACACACAAAAAAAGTGTGGTCAGTATTTCAAATACATAACTTGGGAAATTATCACGACCTTTACGTCACTAGTGGTGTTCTACTATTAGCAGATGTTTTTGAGAATTTTAGGAAACTATGCCTTAAGTATTATGAAATAGATCCTGCTCATCTTCTCACTGCACCTGGTCTGGTATGGCGGGGAAATTTATTTTCTTGGTTCTATGAACCATTTCTTTTGTGATGAAGTACTTAATTAGCCAAATGAATGTCATTAACTCTTTGTTTAATAAGACATTTGAAGGACAAAGTAGCCATTGTGTTAAAACTAATTTTTACTATGAGAGATATAAGATTGCTTTAACTATCCACATGAATTTAAATGTATAAATACGTAATAACTTGTTTTAGTCAAAATTATACGTTTGAATATAATTTAATGAATATTAATTTATTTACATTATTATTTTTTTAAATATACTAATATAACATTTTTAATGTAAGCTTATGCACCTTATACATTAATAATGTCTCATTCAATATTGATTGATATTTCACACAAAAGCTTAAAATGTTTATGCTACTATTCTCGTCAGGCCTCCTCAGAAATGCCCGCTGACGAAGGAGGTACGAATGTATTCTCAAAATAGGATTTTGAAATAAAAGTATTTCAAAATGTTTTTTATTTTTTTTTTGTATTAAATATAAACTTTAAAGTTTTAATTTTGTCCTCTTACCTGCATGTATTTCTTACTAAAATAATTTTAATCACTTAAATATTTCCCAAATTATGGCCTGTAATTCGAATAACGGCATAGAAAATTTGGCTAAAATTTCAGTATAAATATTCAACTGGCCGTAATTATTTTATTTTTTAACAAAACTTAAAATTTTAGTACATGATCTAAATAACAAGATATAGATTATTTGGTATTAATTTTTTTCAAATATGTTAAATAGTTTTTGATGTAGCATTTTTTAAATTATTTAAAAAAAGTGCTTAAAATTGTAGACATATTTAACATATTTCTGAAGAATAATATTGGCATATATCAAATATTAGTGTCTGAATATTTATGTCTTCACATAAGTTAAATAAGAAAAAATGGTTACAATGTATATATGCAGTGTATTTAAAAAATACTCTGAACGTGTTCGGGTAACTTAGCAGCTTTTTGTAAATATTTAAATATATTTTAGAAAATCTACAGTTTTTATAAGTGTTATTTTGACAATTATGAATAAGATTTTCTACAGTTATAATTTTTTTATAAATGAAATTGTCCGATCATCTGAAGGATACTGTACTTATGTTAGAAAAAAGTTTCCTTTTTCTAAAGTTTAGTGCAGAACAAGACTGCGTAATTTTAGCAAATTTAAACAGTCTATATGTAGTACATCCTAATATTTAAAAGGAAATTTTTACTGACTCTTTAATGGGATATTTAATTCTTGAACAAGATATTAATAAATGAAAAAATTGCTATATTTTTATAAGTTTACAACTAATGTATTTTTCTTAAAATCAGAGCAGTTTACATTTTGAGCAATTGTTTTAATTTTAGCAAAACAAGTGAATAAATTTTTTTAAATTTCAACATGTTTTTTCTTAAATTTCAATCCCCGCATTTATACACAATTAAAAACAATTATTATTATGGAAAGTCTCTTCAAATCATAAACGAAAATATTTTTTATATAACTCATTGCAACTCTAAAAGAAAAATTTCAAATAAGAAATTTTAATATATGACAATAAATACAACTTGATATTATTAGACAATTGAAAAAGCAATTAATCCATTGTATTGAACAATTGAAAAAGCATTTAATCCATTGTAAAAATTTATTTCAAGAAAAAATGCCTTGTGTCAGTGTAATGCCTGTTAATGGTTTAAATTGGTTTTGATCTAAGGCAAAACAAAGGCATTTAAAATATGTATTAAAATATCAAACATAAAGGAAATAATGGTTGAAAATTTAGGTATGGAATGAGAAGACTGTATAAAAATATTGATTGTAACCAATGAGAATTAAGAATTGCTCTTATATATTTATTTATAAGAGCAATTCTTATAAATAAGTATATAAGATATATATATATATATACATGTATATATATATATATACATATATATATGTATATATATACATATATATATGTATATATGTATATATATATATATATATATATATATATATATATATGTATATATGTATATATATATATATATATATATATACACACACTGCTGGACAATTGCTAAGGACGGATAACACTATCATCAATAGCAACCACAAAATGAAAGGAAGCAAAATGTGGAAAATTAGAATAAGTGCGGGATATATATAGTAAGAAGTATGCGTATGCAATTTTCTGTTCATCACGTGATAGCGATCATAAGAGCCTTAAAGGTTTTGACGCGTATGGACAGTTCTTGTTTCAAGTCAAAGATTTACAGGAAAGATTTAATAGACGAACTTGAAATTTTTGGCATGTCTTCCCGACATCACTTAGATGATTTTATGCGTGGGCGAATTATTGGAAAGATCGAAGAAGGGCGAAAAATAACAGATGTTGCCAGGGAGAGTTCCACATCGCTTACAGCGTTGTTTCACGGCTGTGGAAAACATTTAAAACTACTGGAATGTGTAGTAGGCTGCACGGGGGAGGTCGTGTTAGAAGTACGACGCCTGCAGACGACAGATATACCGTCCTATCAGCAAAAAAAGAACAGGCGCACCACAGCTCAGCAGGTGGCAAATCAGTTTCTTGCTGCCTCAGGAAAGCAGATCTCCCAAAAAACTGTTGCCAGACGTTTGAAGGGAGGAGGACTATACGCCCGCAGACCTGTTGTGTGTGTCCCATTGACCAGACAGCACTGTATTACCAGTTTGCAATGGTGTCGTGAGCATCGCAATTGGACTGAACAGGACTGGGCATGCGTACTATTCTCAGATGAGAGTAGGTTCAGTCTGTCATGGGATTGTAGACGCCAACTGATCTGTCGCGAGAGTGGTACTGCTTCTCGTCCAGAAAATATCCAGGAAAGGGACCGATATCCGATATGAAGTGTCATGGTATGGTCAAGCATCATGATTAGTGGCCGCACACCCCTACATGTAGTTGCGAATGGGACTATGACGGGCCAACGATACATTAATGAAGTTCTACTTCCTCATGTTTGTTTTTTCAGTGGTGCTGCCGGTGATAATTTTATTTTTATGGGCGACAACGCAACATGTTATCGAACACTCGCTGTTCAGGATTGTCTAGACAGCGAGGGTATTCAATGCCTCGTATGGCCATCACGTTCTCCAGATCTAAAACCCATTGAAAATGTGTGGGATGCTTTGGGGAGGTAAGTTGCTGGTCGAAATTATGCTCCGACAAACAAGAACACCCTCATCCGTGCACTCACAGGGGAATGGTATAAATTGCCTTAATAGCTGATGGATAATGTTGTGCACAGTATGACATGACGTGTGGAATGTTGCACCACACTCCATGGTGGACATATCCCGTTCTGATACCTTTCTTCAAGGTGCCTGCTGACTTTTAGATGCATTGTTCCATTTTTCCATATGCAGCATCAAAAGAACATTTTTTTTCTTTCAGATGTTTCACAGCTTTTGTACTTTCCAGAACAATAAATATTCTTTATTCTAATGTCTGAACAGTGTGGCAACTATATTTAATCCTACTAGGCTTTAATGTTATGTTACATTGCAATTTGTGATCCGTCCTTAGCAACGGTCCACCAGTGTATAAGTTTCTATTAAATTATTTTTTATTATCTATTATAAGCACTTTGTAATGTATTAAATCTCTTCATCTATTTGCCTAGCTGGCAGCCGAATGGTTAGCGCTCTTGCCTTCGGTTCAGCAGTTCGTGGGTTCGAATCCCACCTTGGGTATGGATGTTTGTAGTGGTTCGGAATCCATTTTAAATCGTAGGTTCCGGTCTAATTAGACCTCGTGTGCAAAAAATGACCGTTGAGTATCAAATTGGTAACTCTTCCTTTATTTCTCGGGATTATATAACTTTCTTGCATTTAATTTGATTTATCCCCCCCAAAAAAATCTAAAAAAGAAAACATCATAGCATCAAATAAATAAATTTTTAACTTCAAATATATTAAACTATTTGTTTCGCATGATTTTCAATGCAAAATTTATGTAGATTCGATTAATATAGCCTTTATTATGATGTAAAAATTTTGCGAAAATTTCGCTGTTTAAGTTTTTAATTTATGTTATCTGAATATTTCATTTAAATATCACACAGGTTAAGATACAATTAGTAAAGCAAAACATTAGGTAAATATTACTACCATTAATGTATTCAAATTACTTTATGATTTAAACTTTTCACTTTTAAGTCCAGAGCTATTGAAAATTGTTTTTTTCTTAAAACAGTGAATGAAAAATTCTAACGTCAAATTATGTATTTTTATGTTGCTAAATCCTTGCTAGATCTTTTTATTGCAACAGTGATTTCTATTTAAAAACACAAACATTCGCATCTTCAATTTCAAAAATAATTAAAAATCAGGGAATCTGAATGATAAGAAATCAAAAACACTAACCCATATCCATATTAAAGAAAATTTGACAAAAGTTTTGGGAGTAAAATTCTGACTTCATTTAAACATCTAAACATATATTTGTGAATTTTTATTCTAACTATAATTTTATATGAAGAAACAAAGTGAAATAAAAAAGTGTTGCGAATCAGAACCATGTAAGCAGCAAATGTAAAACAAATTAACACATGAATTATTTTTCTCAATTATACAATTTGGCATTACTTTTACGATATTTTAATATGCTTATAAAAATATGTATTATATTTAATAGTATATTTATTTATTCAGCACAGAGCTTTTCAACATTTTATAAAGAAATGCAATACCTTAAAACAATATTTATTACTATATATATATATATATATATATAAAGGTGTGTATGTGTAAATAACGATTGAACTGAAATTTTGAATTAGATAAGTGCAGACATTCTTGAAAATACCAAATTAAATAATATAATGGGAATAATATTTAGCGTTCAATTAGCAGATATTTGGGAACGTTTTTGCATACAAAGATGTTGAGTTTCCGATCTTTTAAAAAATAGACATATAAAGTAAATGGAATAGGTTTGTCAAAATAACATACATAATACATTAAAATAAAATATATTTTCATAAATGAAAAGAATATTATTTTTACTAAAATATTTTCAGTAAATGTAAATTGTGGAATGTCTAAAGAAAATATTCTTTTTTGTAATGATCAGAATATTTTATTTTCCAAAACATAAATTTTAATAGTTATATATTAAGAACAATAACTAAGATACAGAAAATTCTACATAAATTAGTAATACAATAATCACTTTACATTCTAGATTCACATAGTAAAATTAAAAGTATACTATTTCTATGAATTAATTGTTTTGTGTGTATTTAAAGTAAGAGTATATTTAAACTAATACAGAAACAGCATGTATGTATATTAGATGAGAGGAAATAACTAAAGTGCATGTTTAGTAATTTTAAATAGAGATTAACTCGAAACAACTGAGAATATAATTTTGCTGTCAATATTTACCATGTATGAATTTAAAATGTATTTCAAAATATCATGCCAATTCTTTTAAGAATGATAATTATAGATTAACTGTAGAAATATTATAGCGTTTTACATTTTCAGCTGAAAACGTGAATATTTCACGATATGCAAAATAATTAATCAAAGAAGAATGGTACATAATTTGCGCAGTTCAGTTTAATACTGAATAAAATTATTTTTTATGAATAAGATATACAATAGATATTCATGTACTTAATTGTTATGAGGCAGCCAAACTCATCAGGATTTAAGTGTTAATTCACAGAAAAACCTTGACAATAATCTGACGCCGCAGAATCAAACTACAGTCACAACGTCCGCCATGTTTATTTACAAGAAATCTGTGCGATAATTCTCCGAAACAGATCGGTTGTTACCCAACGTGGTCATAGTGCCTGACTGCGCTACTACTAGTGACTCTACACTAGGAAAAATCTTTAGTATTCTTCAAGTTTAGTCACAATTCCCAAATTAAAATCACTCTATCTGTTTCAAAAAATCTTTGCTGTGTGTCTCGAAACGTTCTTACGCTTTCATTGGTCTTGAGAAATATTTTTCCATTTAATTGCTTATTTTTTTTTCATTGTTATTATTATCAATATAAGTATCAAAATATAATTACCATAACAATGAAATACATATATTGCACTCAAATGCGTTTGGAAATGAAGGGCAGATCATCCCTTTCGATATCAAATGAGTTAAAGACAGGGTCCAACCCAAAAATCAAAGGATGTGAGGGGCAGCATTGAACACTCTTACGTTTCACGGTATGATCTATTTGCACTTGCGGTGGGCATCACTTTTCCAAAGATCCCCAGGAAACAGGATTCGATGAGGCCGGTTATTTAAGAGACGGGGGCTCTTTTAAAGTCGCCTTTTCAGCGAGGTGTCGACATTCGCTGCGCAGATATTGAAACTCGAGTCTCCATTGTCAAGCCTAAACACATCCTATAATAACAAAACGCTTACAATAAATAAATCCACTCCAAGGAGTGAAAAGCGCCCTCTGTCCGCATAGAGCCCATTCACGCTAATGACACTCCACTCAGAAGTCAAATGTTGACAAAGGCCCCAAAATACTCGTGGGCCTGCAATCATTTTCCTTTTTCTGTCCACGACAATGGAAGGCCCCCCCTAGTACGAGGGGCTCGTCGAACAGAGAGAAAGGCGTTGTAAGGCTCTCACCCCCTCCCATGTGCGAGCGGACAAGCGTGAAGAGAATGTCTTTTTGGTATGGGACGCTTGACTGCCCCTTCTCCTTCCCCTGATTTGAAAACATCGAATTTTTCAAGCCTAATCACTCAGGAGGAATGAATCTCCGGCCCAGCCTCGAGCCGATTGTGTTCATGCACAAAATAAATTTCAGTAGGAAAAATAAAAACTGAATCTCTTGAGATGAAACAAGCTCCTGGACAACGACTTTTCCCAGCTAGCGCGAGGAGAAGCGGACATTAATGACTTATTTCGGTTAATTCCCAAACCGATCGGAATGAACTGAGTTTGCCTCGCAAATGAAAACTTAAACGCACGCAATTCCCATGAAAGAGATTCCCAAATTACACAACTTGCATAAGAAAACACTCATAGAAATGTCTGGAAACTCTTCAAATATAATTATGATTGTGGTGAAATGTTGAGAAAGCATTTAAATACATTAAACAATTTAAACTTGTACATACATACATATATATATATATATATATATATATATATATATATATATATATATATACACACATACATATATATAATATATAAAAATTGAAAACAGTTAGTAAATAGGAATATTTAAAGCTATGTAAGAATTAAAAAACTGCCAGAATAAATAAATTAAAAAATTAACTTACGCTGTGATTTTCAGGAAAAAGACATTTTACATCGCTTAGAGTTATGGTTAAACACAGGAGTAATGAGCGGGTTTTCTTTCTATGATTTTTTTGAAGAAATCTCGTTTTGACTGGTTCACTGAGTTTCCAACGTTTGCTTCTTAGCTGAAGTATTGTTTATCAAACGAAGGTTGCATTTTCTTTAATGGTATCCTTATAGTGAAGTGAGGATCAAACTCATGAACTGAGACAAAAGAAATTCATCACTGCAATGGTCATAGCTCAGAAAGAAATCACTGCAGACCATCTTGGAACTAAGTTTTAGATTTACGTTCAGTTTGCTTCGCTGGTGATTCAGTTCAGAGGTTATAGATTTGATACTGTTCTGTAGTAGTAATAACCTGGAAAGCGCGCTTGAGGAAGATTTCCTGCAGCCCATTGAGAACAAATGTGCAGAAATCTGAAGGGAGCTCAGCGGCCAAACCCCCGCCGCCTTGGGTGCACATCACTTCCCCAATTGGGTCGCATGCACGTGCGACGGGTCCAGAGAAAGTGTCCCTGGAATTCTCTCCCCCATGTGCTCACCGGAAGGGCTCCGTGAGCATCGGTGTCATGAAAGGCTCAAACACCGCTCCGCACTTGAATAGACCAACGAGAGTATTGTTATATAATGACGTGGAATGTGAAAAAATTCATTTCTTCAAAAATGAAAATATTTGCATCCTATAATATTGACCCAATTGCATAAAACTTAAAGGAAACAGAAAGGTATAAATACATAGATATAGAAATTAAATAGAAAATTACAAACATTAAATATAATAGAAAATTATAAAAATATACCATTAGAAATAAGATTAAGGGCTAATAAATAAAATTGAAAGACATGAGATTGAAAGAAAAAGTTTAATTATAAAAAAGTATTCTTGCTTTTTTATTTTGTATATAATGCTCCACATTATCCATTTTATCCTGAGAAAAAAAAAAGAGCAAGCATATAGGAAAAAAATATTGTAAGCACATACTCATTTTTAAAGAATTTCATCATGTATTTCTGACTAACAATCTCTACACCTTAATTCGAAAAACACTATTTCGTTCACGCCCTTCAAACCGCTTCGCCGTTTCGTGGTGCTTGAAAGGCGGGATTAGAACTTTGGTCCCTTTGTTTATTGGCGCAAAACTTTTCTGCACTGAACTAGAACTGGAAGGAGGTGCTATGAGAGGCGTGGCTCCCTCCAACGAAAGTCGTTCCCCCCGCACAAACAGGCGAGTCTCCGCAGTTACAGTGATCTCGCAGTGTTGAAGGTACGCTTTTTGTCGTTCGTCCCGTGTTTTCCCAATATCCAGTGGCAGCAATTCTTCTGTAGAAAGTTTGGCAAAATTCGAAGAAGGTGGAGAAACATTTCAGGATATCTAGGAGAGCCCAAAATAGATTATTGGATTCCAGAGTTTCTCTTCGAGTTCTTCGATGTTTGCCGGCGTCAGGAGAAGCGGAGCGGTCTGAAGAGCGATGCCGAGGCCAGGGCGCAGCACGTACGGCGACCAGAAGCCGCCCTACTCCTACATCTCGCTGACGTTCATGGCCATCAACAACTCGAGCGAGAAGATGCTGACGCTGAGCGAGATCTACAAGTTCATCATGGACCGCTTCCCCTACTACCAGAAAAACACGCAGCGCTGGCAGAACAGCCTGCGGCACAACCTCTCCTTCAACGACTGCTTCATCAAGATCCCGCGGCGGCCGGACCGCCCCGGCAAGGGCAGCTACTGGGCTCTGCACCCGGCGTGCGGCGACATGTTCGAGAATGGGAGCTACCTCAGGCGCCGGAAACGCTTCAAGCTGAGCAAGCAAGCGAAGGATGCGACGACAGCCGCACTGGCCGACATGAAGCACTTCGAGACGATGGGTCAAGCTGCGGTGCAGGAGCACGCCAAGATGCGGCTGACAGCGCTGGCCGCCAACCCCAGCCATTTGCAGCACAGCCTGGGAGAGCCCCAGGTGCCCTTCAAGCAGCCCTTCACCATCGATAGCATCATCGGCACGGACCTGAAAACAGCGGGACTGGTGGGGAATATCCCGCCGTTCCAGGGACATCAGGGGCTGATTCCCCATCATATTTTGCCCCGATCCATTGCGAACTTTCCCCACCTCAGCATGGCGAGCTGGCCTCCCACCTACACCTCGGCAGCGTTTAGCCCCGTCATGAACGGGGCTGACCTGTATTACGCCGGGGTGAAACCGACGCCGCAGCCCGCTACCAGCGTTTTCAGCATTCCCCTCCACCCCCATCTGCACAGGGGCTTCATGCCCTTCCCTGCAGCTTTTCCCGTTCCTTACAGCAAGAGCCCTTCCTTTTACCAGGGTGCCCTCGCCGAACACGCCATGCTGGGATCAGCCACCGGGGCTCCCCTCGGCATCTCCCCTCCCGTCAGGGTGGACTCCGTCTCCAGCGACGTGTCGGCAAAGTCCTTGGATGTTGTGTCGGATGATTCCTCAAAGTGATTTGGAAATTTCGGACTTCTTTGTGATGACCGGACTTTTTCCCAAGTGATAACCGCGAAGGTGATTTTCAGCCTCGGGAACACTTCCTCCCTCTCAATGGTAAGGTTCACATTTCTTTTTTTACTTTCCTTGCATTTTGCTTTAACTCTTGGTTGCTAAGGTAACGCTGGTTCGCTTAAGTTTTCGGTGGTCTGAGGTAACTTCCATTCTCTAACGTTTTCGTCGCATGCCAGTAGCTCGGCATCCCCATTAGACAACCAACAGTTGAGTTTCGATACCAGAGGGAAAAAAATGATTTGTGACTATCGACACGGGCTTAAAAGAAAAAAAAATTCATTTCTCAGAGCATACTTTTCACTTTTTCCTTACTAGATGGACGACGAATTTATTCCTACACATCTTTGAATGTTTGGGTGTCATATATAAGTCCTATATTATATTTTTTTCAAAATTTTACTATATATCCTATTACTAGGTAAAATTTGAAAATAGTCATTTTAAACTAATAAATGAACAATTACAACAGAATCAATTAATTCTTTTTGTTGTAATTATTCTTAGTCAAATTCCTTAAATATATTGCGTTAAAAATATTCGTAAAAATTGCAGAGAGGTTAATAGAGTGAAAAATATTTGAGAAGATATTGTACAAGACATTCTGGTCAGTAATACTCATTTTATGCTTATTTCCTTGAAAACTTATTATTTTCCATGCTCATTTCAAAAAAGTTAAAATCTTACACAGCTGTGTAAAATTTTAACTTTTTCTGTCGCCGATGAATATAGGAAGGGGCGAGTAGCCATTTTTAACGGTATAATTCTTTTCTCAGATATTGTAAGGAGTTTCCCCTTGGATAGCAACATCTTCATATTGTTTGTCCAACGGAATTTATGTTGCAGGAGCATTGATACTCGGCACATAGGATATTTATTAATAATGAATAAAAAATTTAGGAACATTTTTTTTTTTTTTTTTTGAAAAATAGAAAGTTATTTTCTTTGTTATTATGTTGGAATATACAGAAAAGGAATAGACTACAATTCTAAAATTTCCTATGGCATTCGAAAAATTATTCTAATAATTAATAATTACTGTTTCACATCTTGTTATCATTTTATCCTATATGTTGAAAAAATATTAGGAAAAGCATTCAAAAATTTAAAGTCAATAAGTAGGAATTGTAACTGTATTCACACTCAGATTTCTTTTATTAATAGCACAAAAGTGATTATTCCTCAATCTATTATAAGTGCTCACAATCTGTTACACATGGGTTATGACTCTGTGACAGTCACATACTAGATCGCCTCACACTGAGCCCAAGTACTTTTATCATTTAGTTTAATTTATAAGAAAATCTATTTTAGCTCTGAGCTCATATTCATTCTTTCTTCAGAAATAAAACAATAAATTAAATTTAGCGACAGAAAAAAATTAAATTTTTTTAAAAATTATTTGTAAAATTATATAATAAAATATAAATTACCATTCTGATTTATAAACGAAATTTCAACTTAAAAAATGAACGAGGAAAGTCAATGAAAAACACGTGAGATAGTAGTTTTTATGAGACAACGGGAAAGAGGGCTATTTAATCAGGTAGATCTTGACTAAGCTAACGTGGGAAATTGAACAAAAATCCTTAAAACAATTTCACTCATTTAAATATTACACAATTGAACTGAAAAAAAGCAATTTCCATTATTTTAATATTTTCGCTTTGGAACTTGTTAATAAAAAATTCATATTTACTTTGTTCAGTTAGTATTTAACATTACAATAATTTATGAACGACATATACCATTTTTCTCTTTCAGTTAAAATAGGAGCTGCAGCTCAGATTGCTTTTTAGATGGAAGATTTTTTTTATTTTTAGATTGCATAATTGAATTTACAGAATTAGGGAATTTTCCCTGAATTTGAAATCATGCAAACATATATTATTTTAAATGCAAAAAGTATCTTAATTTTGCAGCACAAAAATAAGAGCCTTAATGCAAAAAAGAAAAATAAAATTTTGGGTCTTTTAGTCACATAGTAATTATTTTGTAAAAATGCAGCATGAAATAAAAAAAAATGTAGGGGATATTAGTTTGCAAGATTGCTTTGATATATTTACCTTTATATTTGTTTCCATTAATCTCATTGTTTTCGTCATTAATCAATTACTCTATATAGAAATAAAAATTATTCATGTGTCCAAACTATACACATGTTTTCATAAATCTTCTATTTTCATTATCATTAAATTAAGTTAAAAATTTCAAACTATTCATGTATCTCATTCGAAGATCAGTTTTCCATAAATAGTTTTATAATCATTCAATCAACTTAGAAATTAAAAATGATTTTGTATCTTGCACATAGACCAGTTTTCATAAATATTTTCCTCATAACTAGTCTCCAAAGAATTAAAAAAAACTATTCGTGTATTTAATCCATATATATCTGAGTTTCCATAAATCTGACTGTTTTCTTCATTACTATTCTCTCTAGAAGTTATTATATACAGATAGATATTATTAAGGAATCTAAAAGCAACTTCTGTTCTTCGAAATTTGCTAGTTTTCTCATTTCATTATATTAGTTTAATAATTTCAAACTAATCTTTTATCTAACCAGTATAAATCAGAATTTCACAAATATTTTTATCGTCATAGAATTATCTTAGAAGTTAGAAACGTATCTAAATGGATCAATTTTCATACATATATTTTCGTCATCATTACACTGAATAAAAACATTTCTTAGGAAAATTAGAACCATAATTATTAAAGTATTTCATCTAAAATCTCTAAATCTTACTGTTTTCATCATCCTTAAATTATTATATATATAAATAAAATTTATTGATGTATTCAGTTCATGCATCCGTTTTCGTTCCTCTCATTTTCATTTCATCCTTTAAAAATCCTTGAAATCAGAAAATAAAACCTATCCATATAACTAATCTATTTTCCTGTTTTCACCATTTTTAAATTATTCAAAAAATTAAAAATTTTCCATGCATCAACTATGTTTAATACTCTAAGAAAAAATAGATTTCACATGTCTTTATTTTATTTATTTATTTATCATTTTTTTTAATCCTCACAGTTTAGCCCTCCTTCCTTCTCCTCTCCAAAAAATTATACAGTAACATATAAACCAAAATTTCTAAAAGAGCTTTGTTTAAAAAATTTGTATTAAAACCATACGAAAACTTTAACCCCAGGGATTCAGCCAAATGCACTAAAAAAGCTTTCAGTCTCCTTGAATGTGATTCTAAAAATTTTCAATAAAAATTTCATTATAAAGAATTTTTTTTAAATATTTTCCGTGTTTCTTGAGTGGCTTTCAGAATTAGATCAGTATTATGCAGAAATTTTTATAATCTCTTGGACAACTGACTCGAACAGTGAAATTGTTTCATGTTTATAACTTTATTTTAATATTATTTTAATCAATCACTGAAAAATCCTCCCAATATTGTGTGTGGTTTATCTTTTCCCCATTTTGCAAATATAAACATCATATTATTATAAAAAAAGGCATGCTTTATATTTTCCCCTTAATTGGGTATATATATTCACAAGAATCATTTTTACAAAAATTTTTTCACCCTCAGTCAAAGATTTGAATGAAAAATTTAAGAACAAGATAAATAATAATAATAAAAAAATTGTGAGCAGGAATCTTTGAAAATACTGGTATTACTGTTTTTGAGAGTACTGTGATTTCTAAAATACATCCGTATTGAATTTTTATTCCATTCCTGAGCATGTATTAAGTATAAATAATGATTTATAACAACTCTTTATAATCATATTTATTTACCAATATCTATTAATATTTGCAGATGAGAATCTCAATATGCAGACACAAACAACATAAAAGGGAATCTTTCATTTAGGAACAATAAACAGGATCAAAATAATAAAGGAATATTAACTTCATAGTAAATTAACAGTTTAAAATTATCGGAACTAAGAAAGAAAAGTCACAATGATTTTTTATAAAACGCAACCAAGCAGCTATCGATTATAAAAGATAAATAAATATAATGTACAGTTGCTTAATTTTATGTAATTGTGCAGGAAGGGAAACTCCTGACGCAGTGATTCCTCTGAATATTTTATTTAAAAGTCTCAAAAATTAATAAGAATTCACTTCATGTAAAAATGTTTGAAATGTTCAGCCAATTTTATGAGTCATTTTAGACAATTTCTCAAAAATAATGTAAAAGCATGTATTAAATTAAATAATATAAATAAATGTGACCTTTCAAATGCATTTATTATATTTTCTCTACACTTATTCACTTTATTTACATGTATTTCCTTATTTATTTTTATTTTGCAAATTTCTTTCTTGCAAATCTCAAAAGGCGGAACATTTTTTTCGAATCTTTTCTGTAAAAAGCAACAAAAAGATTCAAAGTGCAGTAATAAGAAAAAATGTAAAAATGAATATTTCCCTTAATAATAATCAAATATATAATAAAATTTAATCGGTATTTGATCAGTTGATGCGAGGGAAGAGAATTTAAGAGAATCGAATTGAGACAATTTAGAATCAAACAGAATTCTTGTCCCAATAATTATTTATCAGTATACTTATTCAATTTTTTTTTTTTTTTTTTTTTTTTTTTTTTTTGAAATTTACCGATTTTCTTCCCGCGGTTGGGATCCAGGATCGTGTATGGAACAGATAGGAACGCGATTTGGCTTGTTTGCCGGCCGCTTTTTCACTCATCCCAGGGGGACTTACTGTTTAAAGTCAATGGGAAGAAATAATTGATTTCATTCCACGTAGATCAGGCGCGATCCATCGCTGAACGTATGAGAAAACCAGTGTGGGTGAATATCCTCAGAAATGTCCAAGAGCACGTCAAGACTGGACTGTTGACGCTTACACATGTGCATTATAATCTAGACTATAATAGATTCTTTGCTCATTTGATATTTTAGAATCCTGTTGAATTTTCTAATTCATACTATCTCTCTCGCTTGAATATTATCTTATTTAATATTGTTAATTATAATAAACATTATCTTATTTAAAAATTTTTTAAATTATTATACCTAAGACCTTATTATTGATACCAAGAACACACTACACACACACAACTCAATTTAATCGTATTATTTTTTTAATCATTATTATTAATTTAATCCTATTGAATTTGTAACTATTATTATCGCATTTGTAAATTTTTTATACTACTTAAAGTTTGAAATTATTATTCCCAAAAATTTTGTAGATTAATATATAATATAATTCACTTTAATTTCACTGAGTTTTGTGATTATTATTAATTTAATCTTATTGCCCTTTGTAACTCATATTATCCCACCTGCTGAAATCTGCAAACATTATTATTCAATTTTTATTTTGAAATTATTATACTCAAGAATTTTGTGACTTCCATCCATCGCAATACTGAAACTATGCACGACACCATAATTATTAACTCTCGCTAATTACGAATGACCTATCGTGAAATTTTTTTTTCTAAATTAACTTTTCATTATTTATAAAAAAATACCCCTGTTTACCCGATTTTGTTATCAAATAAAATAATTAGTATTCAATAATCCTAATGTACACGTAGCAAAGTCCAAAAAACAGAAGAACATAAAGTTCAAGAATTTGTTGAGGAAAATATAAGCAGGATCACAGGAAAATCATGCATTAAAAACCACTGTAATCAGTAAAAATTATTCATTTATGGTAACACACCCTGATGAAGCTTACTCTGTTGACGCAATGTGTGTGTATATATATATATATATATATATATATATATATATATATATATATATATATATATATATATATATATATATATATATATATATATATATATACATTACTTAATTTTTACTTTACTTTTTATAAAAAAATAAATTTTTAGGTTATGCATATCTTTCGATTGATACTCTGTCTCTCTCTCTCTCTCTTTCATAAATTTTGTATTTTTTTCTATTTTAGTTTTTCCTTTTCTTTTAAAAGTTACTTTAATTCTAAATGCGTTGAGAGGTGGGCTACAGCAACAATTTTAATAAATTGTTGCTCATTTAGAATTAATAACCTCATTTAGAATTAAGGTAACTCTTAACTCAATATTTTTCAAATTTAAACAAATTAATTACTAAAATTAATATCTGTAACCGGTTTTGTTGCCAATATAAAACCAGTTAACTTATATTTGAATTCGTCATTCCTGCTATTATAAGTATTTAAACTTTGCAGGCTGTCAGTATCTGATTTATCTTGTTCTTATTGAAAACTTTCTCATTTTGAAGTATTTTCTTGTTTATGTTTTTGTTACATTAGTTTTTTTTATTTGTTTTGGTAAAATATTTCTACAAGAATTTACATTGCTTATTATTTAATTTAATTATTTCGATATTTACTTTACTTGCGATCAATGACATTTTGAGTATTTATATTAATATATATTATAAGCAAAGAAATAAAAATTTAAGTACAATAGTAAATTTAATTAAATAACT
This sequence comes from Latrodectus elegans, assembly GCA_030067965.1. Lineage (NCBI taxonomy): Eukaryota > Metazoa > Arthropoda > Arachnida > Araneae > Theridiidae > Latrodectus > Latrodectus elegans. Next base: position 1,506,716 of record CM057822.1, read on the forward strand.
AAAACAAATTAAATTCTTTTACAAACACTTAAGAATTTGCAGTATCAGTTTTCTATACAAAATTGAATTATGTAATTTTTATTGATTATTCAGCTTTTACGTATAATAAGTTTGTGAAAATATAATTTATTTGCATATTGACTCCCTTATATATAGTTTATTTACTAGTATTTAATTTATGTACTTTACTTACATATATTATTTATAATAATTTCTTCTATAATTAGTAAAATTAAAATGCCTCGTACAAATTTAGATTTCAAATATTCTCATCTGTACTCTGACTATCACTACACATATTATATACATACGCGCGCAAGTGTGCATGTTGATATATATATAAATATATTGTTAGAAACAGTTTATTTAATTTGCATGCTTGATTAGTTGGTGAAGAAATATTAAATAACAAAAACAGCTTTAACAATAAAAAGTGATCAACTTTCACATAGAAAAATTATTGTAAAAACGTGTTACGATGCTTGAGATAGGAAACATTCACTGGTACATAAAACAGACCACTTTTGTAGTTTCAAGCAGAGCAATTATCTATTTTAATTTTAAAATATAGGCGTCAATGAAGTACTAATAAATGAATCTCAGTAAATAAAAATTTTGTTTAATTCTTACTAGAAGTTTTGATAAGGGAAGCACTCGAATCTGCAGAAAATTTTCGATTGTTTGGAATCTTTTTTGGAGATTCGAATATCTTTTGCATAAGGAGGTATTCTGTGCAACTGACATTAATAAACGCGAGAATATGGATATCTTTTAAGACGTTCTCAGTTAAGCTCATTCGAAGGCGTTGACTGTCTTTTTCGAAATGTCTTTATTACAATTCTCATACGTTTAAAATATCAATGACGTCAGATAACATTTATTCTACTTCACACATAATTAATTACGACATCGTATGGAGACGGCGTCGTCACTCCGACTTGTTGACGACTTTGTTGCCTGCGCCTTGAAATCACATTCTTCGAGCGGTAGCAAACAAGGTGAAATTCACCATGCAGTGCCTGAGAATAATGTCGAAAGTTAATTTTTTCTTAATAAAATGATTTCTTATATAAGTTCCAAGCATCGTTTCGAGAAGCCGTTTTCTATTGGTTCAAGCCAGTAATACATTGACAATAGAACAGAAAAATAAGCAAAATGAAAAAGACAGGACAAAACATTTGATTTATAATTAGTTTAAATCGACAAGAACAATTAAATTTTTTAAAAATGTCTGCAATTAATAGAGTTTTAGATTAATTATCACAATATTTGTAAATAATCTCTTATATATCTTTAGATTAATGCCTTGCTTAAGCAAACATTAAGCATTTTCTTTTTTAATACTTTGTGTCCCATCCTGTTTCATGTTTCTTACATGATAGGCAATGATAGGTTTTATCAGCATTGTAAAAGTTGGTGAAAATGAGGCCTGCTTTTTCAAATTAAGGGCATTGTTATGACGCAGCTGTGAATCGGTTTGGTGGTGGTGGGGAAAGTAAGGCAGAGGACCCCTGATCTCTTGGAATGGTCGCGAGATAAAGGGAGGTGGAAAACGCTCTCAAAGACGCATTGTTGTCTTCGTAGCACTGAAGTTGTCGAGGGTAGAAAGCCAAGTACTCCTTTCGTTGTGCACACCCCAACAAGCATCGCACACTCCAACAAAAGTGTGGAATCACTCACGTGATTCAAGTGGGGGTTATTATCCCTTCCCTTTATATCAGAAGTCAAAAAAATGCTTTTGTGTAAGGCTGATGATCAGTTACACTCCGATCTTGACCATGCGATCTTTCCATCTTTCAAACAGTGTGAGTGGGCATTGCCAAATATTGCTAAATGCTGAAGAATATCGTTTTTTTAGTATTCATAAATATTTTCCGACCACATCTAAGACGGATCAGAGCAACAAGTTCTATTCTGAATACTTCAGTAACCGTTATGATCATTAGGTGTAACAGGTGCTCCAAAAGAGGACTCTAAATTCATCGTCAAATTATCATTATTGTTAATAGTTGAGGCAATAACGTTAGACATTGTTGATCATTTATTTTGAAACATTTTTGAAGCATTCATAAATTTCAGAATTAGTTTTATCCACGTAAATTTCACACAGTAAAACATTTCAATCCTATTCCCATCAGAAAGAAAATTGTGAATTTGTCTCTTTCCTGCATTTAATTTAAGTTAGCTGTCCCGCATTTTTAAAATGTGTTCAATGTATTTGATTGGACAGTAACAGTTTTCATGGAGCTCCAGAACAAAAGTTCAATTTCCTGCAGGATAGGTGTACCTAAAAAAACTAGTGAAAAATGATTAATAAATCTGAAATAGCAAAAATTTATTAGTCGTGATTAAGTTATTCCTGATTTATATGAGAGAAGAAGAGATTGAGAGAAAAATGAAAGTAAAAATATTAATTTTGTAAAATAAAATTAAAATTACATTTAAAAAAAAAAGTGATTATACGACCTGCTGTTCGTGTTGCTGTCTCACTCGTCTCTGCAGTTTGGATCGTGTTGCATCTTCTAGGTCAGTGTTAATACTGTTCGCAGTCTACTTTTGTTTGCGGCATTAAAGATATTGTATATCTGAATCTCCGTTTTCTTTTATGGAAGGTTGCGTCTTTCATTAAAGAATCTTTCATGTTAATAACTTTAGCCGAATCATCTTCTCTTCCCCCTGATTTGTTTTCTCTCCAATTTTATCTGACGACAGCATTATACAGAATAGACACAAAATTCCAATATTGAAATAAAGTTGTTGGCGTTTCATAAGTAAACAAGTTCAAAATTCAAGGTCATTATTTAAAGAAATTATGGCACTATGTATTATATAAATTATTATGGTGTGTGAAATCATGAACATCTATTTGCCCGTCGACTTACCTATCTATTAATTTAATTAATCGCTTGGTAATTCTTTTTAAACTCTTTTATTAAGTTATATATACTTCTCTTTTTATTAACCATAAAGTGGTTGTTTCTTTCATTCTCCAGTTGAGGTCATAACTACATCCCTTCATTACAATTTTCATTAATTTAAAATATCCATGACGTCAGATTAAAAACGTTTCAACTACGTCACATCGTATTGAAACTGCGATGTAAATCCTGACTTGTTGACGAATTTGCTACCTGCCTTCAAATCACATTCTTCAAGCGGCAGCAAACAAGTTGAAGTTCATCATCAAATATCTGAGCATATTGTCGAAGCTCATTTTGTTAATAAAACGATATCTAATACAAATGAAAAAATGAAATGAATAAAATGAAATTGAACAAAATGAAAGATAAAGCATCCACTTTTTTTGGTTAGTTTAAATAGACGAGAATAATTGAAATTTTTAAAAATTTGAATAGTTAATAGAATTTTAAATTAATAATTGCAATATTTGAAAACAATAACTTTTAAATTTTAAGACTATTGCCTTACTTACATCAACATTATAAATGTTCTTTTAACTTATATTACTGAAATAATAAAAAGTAGATTTGCAAATCATGGGCTGAAAAAGTTCGTTGAATTCTTAAAACTGTCTTTTACAAATTTATATATGAATAAATAAATGAAGATAAATACTTGTACAGCCGAATAATCATTGTTTCTTGTAATGTATAACAATTACATTGGATTTTGGGGTAGTTTCATGTTTATTAATATACAGAACATGTGAAAAATGAAACATAATATATCTAAACATAAAAGTATGAAATAGTTTGGTTTTGATTATAAATTTAAATTCGAATTATAACAAATTTTCTTGGTAACCAAAATTTATTATTTTCATTTTTTATGTATTTTTATTTTTAAAATTGAATAACTTGTTCATTAATTATTATTTTTTTACCACAAGAATGCATGTCCAAGCAGACAGTATGCAATTCATTTAAAATGTGCCGCGTGTATTGAGAGACTCTTGCAGCGTAACACGAAATGCGGTTTCCATATTTATTTCCTTTTCTATATTAATTTGCTTTTTTCAGTTCCTACTGTTGGTTCACACTCTCCCTATATATAGCTTGTTCAAATTTTTTATTGTTAATAACATACTTTTCGTTAATCCACCCAAGTTCAAATACATTTTTTAAAATTTGTAGCGGATAACACTTTGGCAATACAGTTTTTTAAATATAATTTATTTAAATTTAATTATTAATTTTAATTTTATGTGTGAGGAAAAGAAATACTATTTCTCTTGGTTGACATAAATAGAAGTTGACTTTACATTTTTTTACATTATTTGTCATATTAAATTTTTACATTAATATGTAGCTTTGAATAGATAAGCTCAAAATTTCCCAGAATGTGAGGAAAGTATTTTAAAAGTAATATTTTTTCCTATTTTAACTATCCAATTCTCTGTAATTAACTCAACATTTAAGTTTATATATATATATATATATATATATATATATATATATATATATATATATATATATATATATATATATATATATATATATATATATCCGACTGAATAGCACCGCCAACATCCTCGTAATTTTGAACTACGTTTGAAATCGGCACTTGATTCATTCTCTTCACACCTCACCATGCCAAAGAAGTTCCATTGCGATGAGGATCTATCATATATGCCCCAATGACAATAAGTGAACACGACAGATTTTTGGCTGAGTCCGGTATAGAGCCCGATGACGAGAAATACTCCCTTCCCAATTAAGATTTCTAATAGCAATTGACTGGTTAGTTCTCCAAGCTCGACTTTCAATTCAAGCATAGATATTTATAGTGGTTTCAGAATACATTTCAAACTGTAATTTCTGATTTAATGCGTCCCCACGATTGAATAATCGCCATTGAACAGCAGACAAACCATGTATCCATTGGGATACCCCAGAATCTATATATTTGGAACTAAATGATAAGTTTTAGGAGGTATTTACAAAAATGGCGTAAGCAGATTTGCCCTGATTATTGCAGCATTATTTAAAGATAATCTATAAAGTATAGACATTGTCATCATACTTACTTAACAATCATTTCAGTATTTGTTGTTTTCAGAATACTTTGGAAATCAAATTTCACAAATTATTACATTTCTGAGTCTTTAGTATTTGTCAGGTTGTTCAATATTTATTGTGTTTATGAGACTTAAAAGATATAACTTACGAATGCAGAAACATTCACTGAGTATTTATTAAGTATTTCATTTACCATTTTTAACATTTATACTATTCCGATTTATTTAGTTTTCTCATCAAATTTTAATGCATTTAGTTTTTTAACATTCAGAAAACATGCCTCTTTTTGCATAGGAAACTGCATATATTAAGGTAACTATTAAATTCTGTGGCACGACAACCTATATGGGGCAAGGTCCACCTCTGTTCCCCTGATTTGGTGAGCGAAGCATATGTCTCGATTAGGTGATGGCCTAACATGAAACCCCAGTGTTTAGTTACCAAGCATGCTTGGTACTCAGTTTATCGAGCCACTGAAGGGATGAAAGGCTGAATCGACCTGGCCCAGCCTGAGGATTGAAACTTGGAGGTCTTGAGAGCGTGAAATGCTACCACAAAACCACCGGGCATATATATATTAAGAGATGCTCTTGTTAATCACACATTTGAGTTATATTTTCATCTTTATGATCGAGAGGAAGACGGTGCAGCTCCTTATCAGCAGCTGATGGAGAGCGCCCTGAAGCAAAAGTCAGGGGCTATAGTGGTTGAGGGGCAGAACCACGCTCTTCAGAAGGAGAGGTTCGGGGTTCAATCAAGATCACGGTTGAATAGCGGAAGATAGATGTTGACTTTATGCGTCTGTAGGGGTGAACCCTTGAAAGTCTTAAAGGCTTCTTGTCACACGGCCTTGGGAGTCTTCATGTGAACACAGCACATTGTGTACGAAGAATATTCCCGGAATAGAATGGTATCTTTAAGAAAGATGCACTACTTTTAACGTTATCTTAACTTTTCCTGTCAGAGAAGTTAGAATATGAAAAATACTTAATATCAGCCATTAGAAGCAGAACACCAAATATGTGAAACAATCCAATTTGTAGGGAAAAAATAAAAAAAGTAAAACAAGAGAACTGCAATTTACTACACCGTGTCAAAACAAATTTTGCTCTTGAAAGTGGGTCTTCATTTAGAAGTAGGAGCCAAAGGTAAAGAAAGTAAACCCCTGACACCAGTAATCACAAGACCTGTGGCCATCCACAGCCAGAAGCTTCAATTCATTTGGAAAACAATACTGTCCTCATCTATTTTATGTGCCCTAATAGCTATAAGTGATTTCTATCTTCGATTGCATCGAGTATTACTTTCAATCTTCCGATAAAGGGAACAAAAACTTTCAATCTTCACCAACAATAAGAATATTTAAATACTAATTTATATGTTTTATTTACTTCAAGAAAATTTTCATTACTTTTAAAATTTATTCTGCACATTTCTTTTATTACGACTTTAGTATATTAAAGTTTTTTTTTTTTGTTTTGTTATTAGCTATCAATATATTTTAAAACATAAGCCAACATATCCAGCCAAACCACAAAACTTCCAAATATAAAAACAAAAATTCATATTTATAATCGAAATCTGTCAAATAAATACATTATTGAAAACGAATATAAATTAATAAGATAAAAATAATGCAGTCTAAAAAAAGGAATAAGTTTAATCAAATTCTAAATTATTTATCAAAACTATGTTGTTATTGTTCCCAGCGCCCGGCTACTAGGATTTCCCCTTTTCACTACTATAAGGAAAAAAAAGTTAGGGCATCTTTACACAGTGGGTAACCCAGTAAAGGTGCTGTTATGATTTCTAAAGCGGCTCGTAATTTCAGAAGAAGGACCAAGGAAAAGACCCCCATACTTGCAGTAACGTTTCTAGAGGTATCGTTTTTCATGGAGGACATCATACAACACACAGCGCATTTTATGTACCCTATTCGCCATAAGTGAACACGACTGACCTTGTTGGGTCGGGGCTGGAGCTTATACCTTCTCAAAACGAAAATGAAGCTCTGACAAATATGTTATTGTGGCACTTATCAAAATTATAATAAATTTTAAATCTTAACTTACAAAAAAATAAAAATAAACAGAATTTAATAAAAAAATATCGATAAAAACTTTTTTTTCCAATGGCCGATTTCAGACAGTTACAACTGCAACATAGTCTATTAATCTATTGTTCCCTGATAACCAAGAAACCGGCCAGAAACAGCGGCCTCTTAGCCGCCGAGGCGTTGCCCCGGTTGCACCACAGGAGGTAGGCCACCATCGCCCCCTCACACATGCCAAAGGGACCCGTATTGATAAAAACTACATTCTTGAATTGATATAGCTGAAAATCAAATACTCTTTCAAATTTAAACGAATCCCATAATGCATTTTGGCGCCATCTATAAAAAAACCCAGTAAAATATTGTTCAAATTTCAACTATTAAAAATTAAAAGTGGATATACTTTTAAAAAGATAAATGATTGAAACAATCATCAGGCCAAATATTTACTTATCATGGCGGCTTGACAATTCTTGAATATCATCTTTTTTAAAAACTGGATAGTTTTTGACTAAATTATCCTAGTTAACAAAACCATAAAAACTGTTTTTTAATAAATTATTTCTGAAAATTTCAATAGTATTCATATAAAAAGTTTTACTTATCACCTGTGATATATATATTCATTCTTTCAAATTTAGAATAGGAAATAAACACATTCGCCAATGAATTAGAAACCCCAGATTAGTATTAGAGTGAATCACAGGTGACAACCCATGCTCGTTCGCACCCAGGGGTTTGCATCCTTCTCGGAGACTTTCATGTCCTAAGATGCACCGACTCTTTTTAGAGCATGTCAATTAAAGTCATGAGGAGAGGGCAGTAAGATGCGTTTTTTTTAAACCTTATCCCAAACACTTTTTTATGGGTCGGGAGAGGGCGCTGCGGTGGCCAGAGAAGGTGTTGAAAGACTTACTGATGTTCAGCACACCACTTTTAAAGATTTTGTGGCACGATGTTCAGCTGCACTGTCGTTCTTGAAGTATCCGTCCCCATCAGGATAAGAGCACAACATTGCAAGGTGCACTTGATCTTCCAGATATTTGTTGGCAGTTTGCTTACCCTCAAGGAACTCTAGGACAACTCTGATATGGTTGCAGAAATATAACCCTCACATATTACAGTGCGAGGAATGCAAGATGGATTTATTCTTGATCTTGATCGATGTATTTTGTTTTATTTATGAAAAGTCAAATCTTATTTGTATATGAAGAATGTAAGAATTTATTTCTATTCATTTATATGTTTAAACTGAAAGATAAAAACATTTTTCTTAAGTTATGTTTCCTGCATGAAAGTAAAAAAGAAATATGGATTTTCAATTAATAATTTATTTTACAATTTCTGTCATCAATTAATCTTCTTTTATACTATTTTATACTATGGAAGTATCGACGAATATTTATTATAAAAAGGCTTTTTTGAATTGAAATGTCTTTTCTTTTTTTTAACCTATTTTATTCTTATTACATAGAATTTCCATCACTAAATAATAATTTGCTCCAACTTTTTTAAACATTCGGTTGATATAGAATTTAAAACACTTTCTTTTATATGGTACAGATGTTAAAATTTAAATTTTTGGGATTTATAAAGATATTATAAATATTACATTAGAAGTAATAATGATTTTTCAGTATAAGGAAGAAGGAAGCACTAAAATTAATAAAAAATATGACAGAGATTCTAAAGATTTCCAAATTTTTTAGACCCATTGCTTAAAGCGATAAAAAAGAATAGCTAAGAATGTTTTAAAAGAAAACAGCATACTTTTGTTAACAGGAGAAAAAAAAGTATTTCAATTCTCTGAAAAAAAAAAGACTTATTTATTTATTTTTATTAGAAAACCAGTTTCAGGTTTTCCCTGAATGAAAATATAGTTTAATTTTTAAAATACAATGAGAGAGAGACTCATTTTTTAATGAATAATAATATACTTTTTTCAACTGATTAAGAATATCCAGTTACAATTAAATATATAATTAAATAAAGTCAGTGGCATTACAGCCTTAGTGGGCCAAGACCTACTGTGTCCATCTCTGTTCATTGGGCCCTGGGCAGCGAAGCATATGTCCTGATTAGGTGGCCAGCCTAACGCGAAATTCTCAGTGTTTAGTTCCCAAGCCCCTGCTTGGTACTCAGTTTATCGACCCACTGAAGAGATGAAAGGTTGAGTCGACCTTGCCCAACACAAGGATAGAACTTTGGACCTGTGTCTTGGGAGCGTGAAACGCTAACAAAGCCACCGTGATTTGAAGTATGTATATTAAATAATGGAATTGAAACTCGTTTCTTACAAAGTAATTAATAGCAATTTTTAAGAAAAATAATGATATATTTTAATATTTCTTATAAGATTAATTGTTATATAAAATTTATTATAAGTAATGTTATAAATTATGTATAATATTAATTAAAATTATTAAAAATACTGTCCATAAATTATGTAATAAATCAATATAGAAGTCAATTACTTGTACGTGTGTAAGCAATTAATTTTCTTTAATGAATTTTAAATAGATATGAATACAAAATTGAGTATTAAATTATATTGCAAGCTTCGATATATTATTTTAAAAGCAATGAAATGAAACAATATAATAAAAATTCTTATTATAGCAGAATTTGCTGATCTTAATTGAATATTTTGTTTTTGGTTACATAAAATAGATGATTCAGAGAGATAAAAATATTTGGCGCACTTTCAGTGCCGGGCAGCAGTCTAAACATCTCGGTTGAACATATAATGCATTTGAAGGTATGTGGAGGCGAGTTGTAGAAATGATTTTGAAGTCTCTAAAGATAAATATCTTTATTGCAGATAGTTAAAATAGATAGTTGGAGATAACATTAAAGTTAACGGCTTTCTTTTTAATTAAAAGCAACATATATTTTCATCAGCATCTGTGTTCCAAAGTATATTCCATTTTTTTGAACAAGTCAGGGGTTTACTTTCTTTAAGTTCATCGATGCTTCAAAATATTTTTTGTTCGTTCATAAAATCAATTTCTTTCTCAATAAGTTTAAATCAGTTGACATTATATATGTTTTTATGAATAAAAAACGATAAAATCAAATTTCTAAAAAGAACTGATTTTTTTTATTTTTTTATTTTAAATGAGAAAGAGACAGAGATCTTGATAAAAACTTCACTACATTTTCCACGCAACTTTCAAAACACAACAAAATTTCGGTGGACAAACAAAATGGGGATTTTATTCTTATAGATATATTGAATTTAATATAAATTCGCATCCTACAAAATTATTTTAGTTACTGTCTCCGCATTTTCTATTTCTCATATATTATCCTATAAGGTTAAAATTAAAATGAAATGCAATACTTACATACATACATGCACACACACATATATATACATAAATATCTATACATGTATGTAGATATATCTGTGTGTGCGTTTAATGCGTAAGAATGTATATATCTATGCATTTGGATGCGTATATGCATATATATAGCATGCAGTTTACAGTAAAGTGCAAAAAAGGTGCATAAATTTATAATTTAGGAAAATCAAATCAGTTTCTTGAACTACACTTAATAAAATTTCGATAATGAAATAAACATTGCAGAAATACTGTTTTAGTAATAACTTTCATTTTAATACTAAATGTTTAAGATGAAAATTTGAAAAGCTTCACTTTGAACTTCGCTCCCTTAAGAAGTGAAAAACTCCTTTTTAAGATGTCTGAGGCATTTTAGAATCATGTTTTATTTAAGAAAATCGTTGTGTTTAAGATTAAAAAAGAAAAAATTTCTCTTCGCAAAAATCTTAAAAACATTTCAATGTTCTATTTAAGGAATAATAAATTTCATCTTTAAATTAATGATTAGGGTTTATTTTTGCATAAATATTCTCTCTGCAAAGAAATGTATTCTTGCAGTTACATTTCGAGGAAAAAGAATTTCGGGTCGCTCACATTGAAGAAGGAAGGTGCAAAAGTTTGTATTCTTGAACATTTTAGCGCTTGCAAGTGAAAAGTGTGCTCTGCGTTGGGAGCGGCGGGCTGAAAATCACCTGTTGTCGAGATCTCCTGTGTACAGTAGATTATTTATGAAGTGTGCATGTTCCTCCCTTGTATGTGCTGTTTGTTCCATGAGTAATGCTGTATAAATAAAGACTATGTAAAAAGAATTTTGTGTGTAAAGAATTATTGTTGTAAATATCTGACTCATGTAAAATAAAATGTCCATCTCTTCTTCATTGTTACAAATAAAGCACACTAAAAGCATTTCTTCCAATCTTATTTACTTTCTAGAGTGAAATAATTTTCTTACTTCTGAAATTCAAATGAACAAATCTATTATATCGAGAAGTACCGAAATATATAAAGGAAAATAAATAATTAAATGAGAAATTAATAGTCGATGAATTTTTATTTCCTATTCATCTATTACGTATATATCCTGTTAGTATTCTCGTAAGAATTCAATATTTTTTCTTTATAAATGAACAATATAACAATGTAAAAGTTTTGTACATAATTACATCTCATACTTCATACATAAAAATAAGAAATATTTCATTTTAAAAATCTAAAGAGACAGTATTGCATTTGCAGTTGATGAAAAGAAAATAGAGGTTAAAGGAACCTTTTCATTTTTCATTTAATTATTTATTTTCCTATTAATATTTTAATATTCATAGCTCAATAAATTAACATTCTTTTTATTCATATATTGTCAATAGAATGAAATTATTATTTAATATTTCATCATATGCATAGCATTGAGGGATAATAAAACAATATGTAAAGTAACGGATCAATCATGTTCAATATATTACTGAAGACAATGTTTATACACCCAGAAAAATAGAAATTTGGGTGCTTGACACTTGTTAGTTTTCATTTAGTTATCTATGTTAATGTCATTTAATTATTTATGCTTTGTTGATTATTTATGTTAATTTAATTATTTATGATGTTTCAATTATTTTTGTTAATAACAATGTTAAAATGTTAATTTAAATTTAATAATTTATTTACCATCAATAATTAGTTTCCAAAATTATAAATATAATGTTAATAGAATTATTTTAATGACATCAATAAATTTCATTGAAATGAAACGATAATGTATTTAAAATAGATCATTAAATCCTTAAAAAATTTTTAATTATTGTTAAAAATGAAATAAAAGTAGAAATCAATTAACTTTTTATAACATTCATAATATCAACAATAATTCTCAAAAATGTTCTGTAGTATATTTATAATCGATTTATATATGAGTAAAAATAAAAATTAAATATTCATTGTAATATATAAAAAAAATCCAAAATGCTTAAAACCTATTAACTTCAATTTTACTTTTTCATCAGTACCTAATTATTATTGATAGAGGGAAATGTTAAGAATTTTTAAATCTTTCTCAATATAGATGAAATAAATGAATACGTTTTCAATGGAACAATGAATGTATAGAAATCAAATTTGCATCTACTGTTAATAGACGAAAAGAAACTGGATGTGCTAATTTGGATTCAGTTATTTTTTTTTCCCAATTAATAACTTCACCTCAAAGATATAAATTTTCTTTTAACCACTGATAATAATTGTTAAAGAATTTAAATGATATTTGATTTAACTTAATTTTATTTTAATATTATATATTTATTTGATATATTGATTTAATGCTTCTGCTGAAAATGAATATTTTTAATTTAATAACATTCTTATCATTCTCAAAAATTAAAGAGTAAAAGAAATTTTATAATTTATTAAGATGACATCATAAATGAAAATTTTTACATGTTGAATCATCACATTGTTACTATAAATGAAATAACTGCAAAAAAATTTCATTAATTGCAAAACTCAAGCAAAAACTTGAATTATTTTTAATGTAATAAGAATTAGAATATTTTGCTTGTTTTATGTAAAATGTGTGGATTGTGTGTTCTAAATTATGATCTGCATATTTCTGTGAAATAAATGGAAAATTTTTTTTGAAAACCTTGTTGAGAAATTTTTAATTATGATTTTATTTTATTGAATTATGATCTGTTATTTTTCACAAAGTAAGTTATAAGCATTTGTTGCGAAATTTATGGGTGAGAGATTTTAGATACGAATTTATATATCTTAATTAAAAAAAATTAAAAATGTCTGTTGCAAAATTTGTTGGCAAGGGGATTCGTAGTTATGAATTTCTAGTTAATGAATAAAATTGTTTATTATGTAAAATTTGCTTTCAAGGGATTTTTAGGGATATTTATAATCTGCTACCCTTTCACAAAAAAGAAAAAAAAATGCTTGCTGCAAATTTGTTTTTAAGAGATTTTAAATTATAAATTCTTTACTTTCATTAAATAAACAAAAATATTTATTGTAAAACTGAAGAGCGAGAGGTTTTTAATAATGAATTTTAGTAATCTAATTTAATAACTCAAAAATATTGATAAGAGATTTTAAATTATGATTTTTTTTTATTGGATAATCAACTGATATCTTTTTTAAGTAAATTAATAATATTCGTTGCAAAATACGTTGGCAACAGATTTTTTGCTACGAATTTCCATAATTTAAATAAATAAGTGAAAATTATTATAGTTAATAATAATTTTGTGAAGCAAATAAAAATTTGTCAGCAAGAGTTTTTTAAACATGATCTTCTTTTACTGAATTATGATCTGTTATCCTTTTGTGAAGCAAATGAAAAACATATCTGATAGAGAATTTTAATCATGAATTCTTTATTTTCATTATTTATATATATATATATATATATATATATATATATATATATATATATATGTGTGTGTGTGTGTGTGTGTGTGTGTTTGTGTGTGTGTTTGTGTGTGTGTGTGTGTGTGTGTGTGTGTGTGTGTGTGTGTGTGTGTGTGTGTGTGTGAGTGTGTGTGTATATACATAATATTTATTGAAAAAAGTTTTTGACGAAATATTTTTAATTATAAACTTTTTACAGAATTATAATCTGCTAACTTCCTTAAAAAATAAAAATGTTCAATAAAAAATTCTAAGCCTGATATTTTCAGGGCTGAATTTATCACTTAATCATGAACCGTTTTCAACAAGTAAGTGTAAAATGTATTTTGAAGAGTTTGTTTGAGATAAAAAATTTTGCAGCGAATAATGATCTGTTATTTTTGTGTAAAGCAAATGAAAATTTAATTAAATCAATTAAATTTTTATTTGCTTCACAAAATTATTATTAACTTTTATTAATTGTAAATAACTTTTAATTAAATTATGAACTGCAATACACTTTTTAATGAATAAAAAATACATTTTTTTAATATATTGTCGTTGTATTTTCAATTACAAACTTATTGTGTTATAAAATTTTATGTTTTCGTGAAATAATGGAAAAATATCTATTGCAAAATTTGTTGACAAGACATTTTTAATTAGATTTAATTGTTTTTATAAGAAAATTTCGTATTGAAAATAGGTAAGACATTTTTAATTATGAATTTATTACTAAATTAATAATTTTCACCTTTTGATAAAATAAATGAAGGATGCTTACTTCAAAATTTATTATCACTCTGTATTTTTTTAAGCACATTGTGCAAAATTACAAAATTAATTATTATTTTGTGGCCATATTTACATAAAAATTTTTTTGCACTTTAAGAATGTTTTTCACTGAAATCATTTAATAGACACTTCAAAAATAGTTGGAATTAATTAAGCCCTCAATAAAAAGCAACGGAAAGTGATTTTTCGGTCTTTAAAAAAATATATTTAAAAATTTTTTTCTAAACTTTTTTTCAATAATTCCTATATAATAAAAAAAAATAAAAAAAAAAAACACTGATTAGATTTTTGTTGACTGTCATTTATAGTTTAAATATAAGCGGATTGCGGGATACTTTATTCTAACTTCCTACAAATTAAATTCTAAATATGTGTATGATTATAGTATATTTTTTCTAACCCCATTACAAGTTCATATAGAAAGTATTTTTTATTGTTATATCTTAAATGAATGAGTTGATTAACTTTAGATTTCAGGTTCCTGTGGCTATCGTTCATCTCATGTCTGCAATTTCTATCGAGGACATTTTATTTCTTATTTTCTCAACTGAAGTTTAAATGGGTATGAAGCTGATATTTCTCACAAAAATTGAGTATTCAATACTTTTTTGGAAGAAGATATAAATGATTTTTACTAACAGCTTTACATTCAATAGAAGGAAAAGTTTATTCAATCATTTATTTTCTTCTTTTAATTGTTTTTAAACCTTGGATGCTCTCATCTGTGTTCAATAACTGGGTATTCGCTGCCAAAATATTGTTGCGTTAAAAATAAGGGTTTTTTCTTTTTTGTAATTTTTCATACTTTAACTTTTGTATATTATGATAAGATAAGAATTTATAATAAAATATCAAGAGCATTCAGTGGTTTTTTATCAGTATGTTTTTTAAATAAAATTTTAAACTAAATGGAAAAAAAATTTTTTTTATTAACTTTACTCTTTGTAATTTATTAACTTTAGATGTCTTTGAATATCGGCTGAATTTAAAAAAAAAGATAACAAAAATTTCTTATTTTTCAGTTATCAAATGTTGAACTTGGATCAAATTATAATGTTATGAATTAGAAATATGCACACAATAATTTATCTTCACGTGTGTATTTCTTATTCATAAAATTATAATTTATAAGATGATATTTTTAATGATTATTTTTTAAAAATATTTATCGAGAAAAATTATTTTGTTTATTTCAAAGAAAATAGCAGACACCTTTCACAAAATGTTATAAATCGCAAGACATAAAAGTTGTTTGATAGAAAAATACAAAATAGTTGCAATAGCTTAACGCTACATATTTTATAAGTTTATGCATTCGTTGGAAAATATTTAAGATATCATACAAAATGTTTAAAATTTTATTATAAAAAAAAATTAAAAACATTTCAACTCTTCCTCCCCCTCCTCCATTTGAACGGGAGTAAAAGAGAGTTGTCCTATGCTATTTTGCCTCAATACTGATTTCAAAAGATGATACTCTATTTATTAATCAGCGATTACAAAAATTTCAGCAAAAGGGGCTCTTGATCAATGGCACATGTTACATTTTCTTTACGCACACCCCTCATATTGAAAAAAATCTTTTTATTGAGTTTTAAAACATGAAATATTTCTTTTCATTATTCTTTTTAAAACAAATATAAATTACCTTCGAAAGAATGGATTTTTTTCCATAATTAGCGAATTTTCTTTAGGAGTCGAATATAATCAAGTTTAGCAAATTCAGATTTTCATTACGCTCTATCAGAAAATTCAATGAGTATGGTTTGTGTTTAAAATATTATGGGAACTTTTATGTTCTGATTCTTACTGAACAGTTTGTTCCAATTTTAGATTATTGTAGACAGGTGTGTCGGTATACTTTTCTCGTACTGGAAGGACGACATTTCCCTTACATAGGAATTTTAGAAGCGAATTTCCTGAGCCAAAAATTCATCTTTAGTATTGAAATTATTTTTTTTGAGAATTTCTACATTAATAATAAATATAGATATGGAAATGAATCCTATTCAAATTTAAACAGGATGTTGAAATTACAAGTTTTCAATCGTGTGTAATAATTAATTTAAAGAAGAAAAAATAAACTTAAAAGAAAAATGCTTCGCAATTATTGGTGCCATAATATATATTATGGAGACGAGATTCATAACTCACGAAAAATTATCTTTCCATGAAGCATTGTATTTATGCATGTTTTTATCTCTCGGTAATCAGAGAGAAGGGAACTGATTTGTATTCGTGTGGATCAACATAAATGAAATGTAATTTAAATTTAAACAAGCGAAATAAAACTTCAAATTTCTACAAATCTGATAATTAATTTAAATTGGAATACAATTCTAATTTTCTCTTAAAATCAAAATACAGGCACTACTATTATTAGTAATTTAATACTTATTTTGCCGACAATGTCATCACTTCCTCCAACGCTAATAAGAAATTAATGCTCAGTGAAACATTTTAAAAACATTTATTTCTCTCATGGCAATCAGTAATAGAAACTGAAATTTAAATGTAAAATATTTTAAAGTTTGTCCACTGCCTGAATACAGTTTACTTATTTACCTGTAAATCAGGAGTGGGTTAAAATGGTAACTGTCAGCATCATTTTTAAGTTGGGCATCCATTGATGAGTTTGATCGTGTAATATGTATTTAATAAATAGTTCTTCTTTATAAAGAATGTTAGAAGTTTAACAGAAGTATGTCTCGTCTCACCTTTCTTCTTATTTCGAATCATTTCCCAAAAATTAAAGATTCAAAAATTTACTGTGGTTTTTCTTGTCTACTTGTCATTTAGGGGAAGCTTTTTGCTCAAAGGAGACGATTGGGCAAATATCCACGGCTGAAATTGGCATTTAACTCATGAATCATAACCCTTCTCTACTTGGAAACAAGTTAAGGAATAGTCGTCTCCAATTTGTAGCATAAAAACATAGAAATTATTAACTGTTTTCATAAATTTTGAAAAAATGAGTGATTTTGTATTTTATTTAAAGTATTCCCTCTCCAACTGAAAGATTTTTAATGATGACATGTCCTCAAACAATATTTCAGTTTATTCCAAATTCTTTATAGTTATTAGGATTCAACATAATTTTAATTTCACTCATTGATATGATCCCATTTTTAAGACGAAAGGTTTCAGGTTCGACATATGTCATTGCTGAATAATATAAATTAAATGTTAAGTTTTTAAATTCTGCACATACATGTCAATTGGTGTGAAAGCATTGGAGTTTTCCAGGTTTGTTTTCTCGTGAGGTGAGAGTATACCTATAGAAAGTACTTTTAGAAGACGTTAACAGACCTTACAACAGCTTTCGGGGGTGTCGAATTGCAACAAACTGAATAAAAAACTAATCATGATTATCACAGGAAACTCGTGTTTTAATTGAAATGTGGGTGCTTGGAAGTTTCTCGGGTGAATGCAGAGAATGGAAAATTTTCCTTTCGCAGAAGATGTCCAACGGCATTGCGAGATCTTCAGCGAAATGCATCAATGTTCGACCACTTCTTCAATCAGAATTTATCATAGGTCATCGCATTTAATAATTGTTGATTATCTTATAAGAGGTACTCTGTAAGAAAAAATTCCGTTTATAATGTAAGCATAAAAATTGCTAGGAAGAAAAATATACAAATCATTTGGAAAGTCCCCCGTCATAATGCATATTATTAAAGAAAAAAAGAACAGCTTTACTTTAAGTACATGATTTTGTAAAGTAACTTCACTTCATGGGCCTCATGGTCACTCCACTGGTGTGGTGTTGAGCGAAGAGGAATGCAACTCAGGGATGGAGTGGGTCACTTGGCACAGGCTGTGTCTACTGGCTTCAGCCATCAGGAATGAGGGAACGAAAATGCATCTCGATAACTGTCTTCATTTTGTGGCTGGTGAATGCCGAGGAGCAGAGAGTGACTGGGCTATTCATGACAGGTGGGGATCGGTATCCATTTCAAACTCTACCGGCCAAAATATTTTTCGATATTATATACTTATATAAATACGATGTATTTTCACTTGTTAACTGCTGAGTAATCAGCCCGCGTGTCTTCCTTTCAAAAGTTTCCTGCAGCCGTGCATTGTTGGCTCAGAAAACACGTGGATCTACGAGTAGAGTGCGTGAGTGCTCGTGGACAAGAAGCGATTGACAGACACACCCACTTATTGATAAAATGAAAAGTTCATTGACAATGTCTATTTTGAAATCCTCTGATATAAATCATGAGATGAAATCTTTCATAATTGCGATAGTAAATCAAAATAATAGCTCCATGTTTTCTGGATCAAAACTTAATTTTTATGATTTGGAACAGTGCCAGGGGTTTTAAATTAAAAAAATAAGAATCGGTATCTTGTCGAAATGTTCTCGGGTAAGGGATGCCGTGAGGAGAATGGTCTGCGGCGGCGGCCTCGCATCTCACTGCAACCGCGGCGCGCCAACAGAAGAAGGCGGCGCGTTTTCCCATGCAGTATCATTCCACTCCCCCTTCGCTCTTGCGGAAAGGCTGCGGCGCAATGTTTGGAAATGCCAGAGCATAAAAATGCCACTATTCGAATCATCATAACTTCAAAATGTTGGGAATTTAAATATTCGAATCATAACCACTTTTACCATCACGTAATGAGAAGATTCCATTATTCTTAAGCAATTCCAACATATTAAAAGGCCTCCTTTCATCAATGTTATGTGAAAGATTTGACTTCTACTCCAGTGTCGAGAATTACTAACCAAGATTTGAATCATGATTCTATTTTCATAACCAGAAACTCCAAGATTCGAATCATATTGATGAATCAAGGAACAAAACTTTCTTTTCTCAATCAAAAAATATTTTTTATTCATTGTCATCTTATATATTGCTGTTCACGTAAAAAATGTGAAATCATAGGGAGTTCATACCGTGTCTAAGATTCTCTTTGTGTGGCCAAAGTGTCAAATACAACATTTTAAATGTAAACTGCATGATAAAAATATTAAATAAAAACTAATACACGATAAACTCATTACGGAAATTCATTCATTTATAAAAACGATGTTATACTGCTACTGCTTTTTCATACCATGAAGTAAATGGGCATCAGTAAGTGCTTTGTTATTCTTTCTCTGCTTTTCACAAAGCTAATTTTTTGAGAGTGGAATAAGAGTAAAATCGTTGTACAAAAACTTTTCACTAAAGAATGAAATACGCCAACCATTTATCACTAAAATGTTTCCATAATTAACGAGAAAAGGATTTTCTTCTGTGCGATATAATCTTGCATCATTCTTGTTGTTTATGAAACATTCCTTAAACAATTACTTAAAAAAATACTAATGATCTAATAAAAGCATTTTTTGCGGGGAGTGATTTATGACTGGTCAACATTGTATTAAAAACTGTCCATAAAATGCTGCAAGTGAAATTGAGAGAGAGAAAAATTATGGGCCCCAAAGTTTAAACTTTACTGTTTGAAAGCTTATTAAAGCTAATTTTTTGAATGAGGTATTGGAAATTGCCCAAAATGTTTTCACAGGAAAATAGTCATTTATCATGAAAATACTTTCCTGGTAAATATGGTTTACTGTGTTGTTGTTTTACATGTTTTGTCTTGTTATTTATGAAACTGGTTTTTAACAATCATTTTTTTCTAAAAACAATTTTCCAAGAAGAGTGACTTTTTTTGACCGATTTATTAAAATCATTCAACATCAATTTTAAAAAGAAGTTATGTAAATAAAATGTGAATTCTATACCTTCATATACTTATATATTTATTTAAAGCTAAGTCTTTGAAGGATGCGTGGAAAATAGTGTGTTTTCCCAAGCGAATAAATTATTTTGAGCCATTTATCACGAAAATATGCTTTTAGAATTAGTGTCAGTAACACTTTGTCTTGTGATAACATTGGGTCCATTTTACTATTTATGAAACTGACTTTTGAACAATTACTTTTCTTAGAAATCATGTTTCAAGCACATTTATTTTTTATAAAGTGAATTAAAGATTCTTTAAATATTCAGCTGATATTTATACAGAAGAAGCTGAATATGAAATATTCAGCTTTATCTAAATATTTTCTCTTTTGATCCTTTTTATTGACATAAAAATTAATAAACCATAAAAAGTTAAAGAATATTATTTTTAAACTTTTTTGTAATTTACAATAAGGTATTTTTTTATGATACGCTGCATTAGTTTTTGTTTCAGATTAGATAAAACTGCGAGTATGAACAGTTTTTCTGAGCTCAATGGGTGAAAGCGGTTGCACTTTCTGCTGGTCATCAAAAGAAGTCGATTGTAGGAAAATTACAGAGCATTTTATTCCGGAATTCAGATCTCTTACAAACGTTTCTCTGATCAACGAAGATACTCAATTAAATGGAAGCTTCTGCTTTCAGACAAAAGAAGACAACTGTAACACAATGAAGTCGTTTCGATCCACTCATTTTATGCAAATATTCAAGCATTTGTGTCGAATATTTTTTTCTATCAACTTTAAAAATCTTTGTTTTTTAAACTGAAGAGAAGAACAATAAAAAAATAGAGAGCCCTAAAATTCCTAAAGTAATCTTGAAATAAAATATTCAAGTTGTCAAACTCTTGCTCATTGTTTCTGTTAACTTCGGGATTTTATTTTTTCTTCTCTCCAACATGAAAAGTGTACTCTGTCTATTTCGCTTTGATAGGAAGGAAAATTCCTAAAATTAAGATTTTTGATCTTTTGAATTTAGATATTGAAACTATGAAAGAACTCACACACAATGAACTTTTTGTCTTTATTTCTCATAAATGTTGATAATTTTTTATTCTTTATTCTTTTTCCTTCGATAAAAATCCACTTTCATATTAACGTATATGACTTGTTAGGTTTGATTGTATATATTCCCCTTATGGACGTGAAAGCTGCTTCTCCTGCACATCAAAACAGACTTTGCTTCAAATACTCACATCCAAGGTGTAAACGTAAAATCCGTGAACTCCTGTTCACAGAATCAGAAGACCGACCCTTCCGCCATCAGCTCATAATTCCTTTGGAAACGACTACAAATTAATAAAATTGATTTTTTGAAGTTACAACTTTGAATTTTTTGGATTCATTATATTCATTCTTTCGACATAAAAAATTAACACTTCGTTTTCTGATACTGACCTTAATATAGAAATTTTCGGTATTTTGAAATTAAGTGATGTAATTCTGAACTGATTGAAACGTTAGGATGTTCTCTAAAACAGAGATGCTTTATAAAACGCCAGGAAAAATAAAATTTTTAAACTCTCTCTCTGAATCTTTGATTTCCTAACTTACGACTCTTCCTAATTTTAAATTCTTTACATCCCCTCAACATGAAAAAAAATTCTTTGCTTTTTATACTGAAGGAAGTAAAATGTCTTAAAATAGAGATTTTCTGTCAATCACTATTAAATATTGAAAGTGTGATTTTGTTTTAAGATGCACTTTCTTCACCGATTCCTAAGAATACTCCATCGTCATCCTTATCCGTGAGTATCCTAACTGTCATATGAGCATTCTAAGTGCATTATTCATGCAACCATACGTTACTATGAGTATTATTCTTAGTATCATATGATGCTCATGTACTCTATTAACATTAATTAAGAATATCCTTCGTATTATAAGAGTATTTTTAGTACCATATACTATTCTATCAGTACGAGTATTCTTAATATCATATGCTTCTATGAGTATGAATATGCTTAGTATTATATGCTACTATGAGTATGAGAGTAGTGTTCTTAGTATAATATTTTGCTATGAGAAAGTATTGTTAGTACACTAAGATGTCAAGCACTCAATCACATATAGGAAGACAAAGACTTTGAAATGACATATTTATTTCCCACAACTTTTCTCAAATTTCTATTATTCGTTTTTCATGACTTTAGACTCGTTTTTATAACGAAAAATACTATCAAAATAGAGACTTTGGAAAACTTTTGCTTTCGGAGCGTGGAATTTTCTACAAACGTATTTCAACTTTCAATATAATGTTACATTTGGTCATCCGATCTCTGATTTATGTCCTCACCGATCCCTCTGACTTCGTTTCAGCGGCGGCACTTTTTCAACCCCTTCTCATCGCGGCTGAAATGATGAAAACGCTCATTGTTCTGAAATCCTCTTCTCGCCGCGCTTTAATGTCATCCAATTTGTGTGTGTGTTTTTTTCATCACGCCTTTCCTCCAACAGCAGCTGAAAGTAATCAACAGGGGGGGGGACAGAGAGCGTGATAAGCATTCCGTCCCCCCGCTCCATCCCCTCCACTTCCCTCTTTGCTAACTGTCATTGATTACCAATATTAGATATAACCGGGCTGGTAAAGCGGCACCGCTGCATATTAGAGGCCTGTGTTCTGCAGCCGGCCTAGGTGTTAGAGCCATTAAATGGGTAATAATAGAGTGCGGCCTGTTTCCAAATCATCTATTATGTTTAGAAGCGGGCTCCATTTACAAGGAGAGATTTGATATGTTCGCTCTATTTATACATTCTCACTCACTTTTTGTTTATTATTTTTTATTCTTCTTCCCATAAAAATAAAAGTAGAATTCCATTAATAGTAAAATATTTGGAATTACGCCTTGTACTTCTATTTTTATTTCAAGATATTTCTTTTTTTTTCTTTTCTTTCTTTTCTTTTTTTTTTTTTTTTTTTTTTTCCGAACTGAGTGGAGGAAAATCATAGAAAGTAAGGATTTCCGACCCCTTGAAATGAAACATGAAAGAGAGTAATTATTTCTAAAATTAAGATTGTTGATCTCTTGACATTAAATATTGAATATCTAAGCTTCTTTGTACATATTTTATCTCATAACTTTGGGTCTTTCGTTCTTCTTTTCTTTCGCATGCCTTCATATTGTTCACATTTATATATTGTTCACTACATTTTGAAAGAAGTGTCCTAAAATAGAGGTTCTCAGTAGCTTCAAACCGAGCTGGCAGCCGAATAGTTAGCTCTCTAACTTCAGTTCAACAGTTCGTGGGTTCGAATCTCCCCTTGGGCATGGCTGTTTGTAGTGATTCGGAATCCACTTCAAACCGTAGGTCCCGGTCTAATTAGCCCTTGTGTGCAAAAAATGACCGTTGAGCGACAAACAAACCAAACCAATCAACCTCAGTAGCTTCAAATTTATTACTGAAATGATTAGAAAATTCTCAAGTAGGTATGTGTGACCTGGAAGTTCAATATAAAAAGTGAGAATACTTAGTATTATAATTTTTTTCTTCTTTTCCAATAAGAAAAGTAATCTCAGTTTTTTACATTAAAAAGAGGAAAAAATTATTAAAATAGTGATTTTCAATCGCTTGAAACTAAATATTGAAACTCTGAAATCCTCTTATTTCACATTCTTCATAAATTCACATTTATTGATTTCTTTCTTTTTAATATGAAAAATGAATTCTGGAATTTGTATCGAAGGATGAAAAATTTTCTAAAATAGAAACTTTTCAATCCTTTACAAAATTAAATAAAGACTATGTGTACCCTTGACTAAGTTTATATTTAATAACTTTGTAATTCTAATAAAGCATAATTTCCAATTTTAATAACTTTGAATTTTTCGTTTTTCGTGAAATATCAAAAGAATTTGTTTTATTAAAGGGAGGAATATTCCTAAAATCGAAATTTCTGATTTCTTTAAATGAAATGTTATAAGTGGGAATTTTTTCGAAGATTTATTTTTTATGATTTCATGAATTCGATTTTTTTATCTATTCTAAAAAAATGAAATATTTAGTTTTTCATATTAAAAAAGATTAAAATTCTATAAAAAATGAAATCTCAGATATCTTCAAATTAAGCACTCCTCACATATTAAAACTTGCGCCATTGTTTCCTTTTCCATAAATATAAAAGAATTCCAGCGATGGGAAAATATTTGAAAGAACGTTTTATCTTCTCATATCATCGAATGAGGTAAGATTTTTTAATGTGTTGTAAAAACTTCTGATTTTCATATTAAAACGAAAAAAACTTCTAAAGCAGAGATTTTTGATAACTTGAAGTAAAACTTAGAAATTGTAAACTTTTCTTATATTTCATTTACTTTTTTAGATAAGAAAAATAGTGTTTGAAAACAATAAGTCTGTCTATTTGTTTTGTAGAATACACGCTAAATTTGGTGAAATTTAAGTTAATGCTCGCTAAACCACCGGATGCCGCCATCAATGAAAATCGTAAAGCATATCATTACGGAATCACTTTTTACATGTAAATATTTTATGACTGATTATCTTGTTTTTGGATGCATTCTTCTTCGAAAGTATTTCACATCATTTCCGTCTTTTGCCATATTTCTTTTCGCCGCCACATTAAGGCGTCAAACTCACTTAATTTGAATGACATATATTTCATTCGATACACTACGCAATGATAACTTATTTCTTTTAATCATTCGCTTAAAATTCTACAGTCGAAAGATTGACTGAGGAAATTTAAATGTTTTGCGGAATTTCATATATTTATTATTTTAGTGATTATTTGAAGAAATGTTCTTTATTGAACCGCGCCTCAAGTGAATGACCAATTTGTTTCAAAATATAATCTGATTTTCAAGATTCAAACGATTTGTATGCGATTTTGTGCACTTCTTGATAAAGAATCTAACCAATAAACGGAAAAGTTTAAAGAATACTGTTTAACCTCTTCTTATTCAGCAATATACAGGGTGACTGTTAATTATTCATCGAATTTTGAAACTTAATAGCTCCAAATGGGTAACCTTCAACCATTAATAGTGCAATAGACGCTAGTTTTTACGAACCTCTAATTTTCAAACACTCACGTTTTTACGAACTAGTGGCTAGTTTATACCTTGACATTGTAGATGCAAAATACTTAACGAATCATAATTTTAACTCTCATTTGCGAGCAAAAAATTTTGAAAGATCTTTATTTTGAGAATTTACGTTTGGGACAAATAGCTTTCAATTTTTTAAAATTTTTAATGATTTGATATTTGTTTAGTTTTTTTTATTTGATACTTTTTTATGTAATGCTTGAGAACTTGATTCATTCTTGAACATGAAGCGACGCGTTCAAGCATTCCAGACACTGTCGCAGCAATAATCGAAGACATTTTATGGGAAAGAACAGCGGCGCTGAATTCAATTTCTCTGCTTCCCATACGTGCGTGTACGGATACAGAAAGGGAAAAAAATTCTTTCCTCCTATCCGTACATTATAAAGTGGGTCAAACTCCTTACAATTTGTGCTGTCTTGTTCTACAGTTAGTTTCATTTCATTCAAATAATTTAGTTTAAGAAGTTTCGTTTGTTGAGAGAAATTAAACCCGTTCCATTGAGGATTTGTTTCAGTTGAAGAAATAAACGTCTTTATTAATTAATTTAAAAAAATGACAAGAGAATTCTGAATGTAGACGAAAAAATATTAAATAAGAAAAAAAAGATGAATTTTAAAGAATAGTCTCTCGACAGTTTTAAAAACTTTAAAATAATCTGAAAAAGAAAACAGTACCATCGAAAGTCTCAAAATTACTGTAGAAAAGCAAAACATAAACCTAAACTAAAAAATGTTTTGCTTGCTTGAAAAATGGGGAAATGAACATTCCTATTGGCAGTAATATCATTAAACAGAAATTCAACTACCTTGTTGTGAAGCTGAACATAAATGATTTCAAAGCATCAAACGGTTGGTTCCAAGAATTTAAAGCCAAGTAAGGTTTGATTTTTAGAAAATCCAGGGGTGAAGTGCAATCAATAAAATAAAAGTAAGTGTTGTTTTTAAGTATGAATTTTATGTTATCTTATTTAATTAATGAACCTTATAGACCATTTTAAATATTTTTACTAATAGCATATTTATAAAGAAAAAGTACTTTGATAGAAAAAATCAAACAATAATAGAATGCATTATTTTTCTACTTTAAGAACTGTTTTGCCGACTCCATCCAGTTCGTAAAGACGAGCGTCTGCTGTGATAACCCATGAAAAGAGAATCTTTTAAGGTTTTACTAATAAGAGATTGCCGTGGATCTTTTGGTGTTCCTCAGTGTGATTGTTTTACGAAATTTCAATTGATCGACAAATGGAATTTTATGTTGTGGATTCTTCAGGTGGACCCTAATCTCTCATTCTTTATGTGTTTCTGATACCTGTATTAGGTTTCCCAATTTGTATTTATTTGTGATTTGTGAAACAGTTTTATGATTTTTTCATTAAGGATACGGGAAAGGTACTGTTTGCATAATTATTTTTAATTAACTGGATTGTATTCATGTACAAAATACAGGTATTGTCTTAGTAAACATTAAATGCAACTTCCATGATTTGAACTTGAGTGCAGAATGGATGTCGGATGCTTAACACACCAGCCATTTGCAACGTTTCCTAAAAAACTTAAAACTGTTTTTTCATGTGATGCTTCATTTGTTACTTTTATTTGAAAAAATTTCCTTTCGAAATCTCATTCTGTAACGTCAAAATAACGAGAGGGTGTCAATGCATTGCACAAATAATGTACATCTAGAATCTAAATCTTATTTTAAGTTCCTGGTGGTGTCACTCATGGCGGTACTTTCGGCAAATAGGGATAAGTAGCGCAATCCATAAGTGTTAGATATCACACTGATGGATGAATGGTTTCCATACCATGAACGGTCCCCTTGAAGAACCAAGCAAAACCTCGTTGTATGTTTGCATTCCATCTGTAAAGGTAAGCAATGCAGGTAGTAACCATTAAATTTCATCTAATTCTCAGATAAACAGTTTCAAATGGAAACAATTAGTTGAGCTTCTTGTTATTAACCAATCAACCGATGAGACCATTCAAAAGGAACGGATTCATGGGATAAAAAACAATGCTTGTAATTTCGCTTGTAGTTGCCACTTGACAGCACACAGATAGGAAAACTTTGGGAATGGATGTTCACACAAAGTCTCAAAACTTTCATCTTAATTTAAGATGCTACACTATAAAAGAGAGAATAATCAAGTTAAAATTGTGGAAAAGTCGATAAAAATCGAAAAAAATAATTGGTATGAAATTTTGGTTTTAATTATTTTTGCTCTGTCTGTTAAAGCAGCCAAAATATCCATAGATAAAGACAAGTTCTCATTTATAAAATTCACCCAGAAGGATCTCCATATGGTTGGCGATCATAAAACTAGAAATAACCATGAGAAATAATCTGCTTAAGGCTGATGGCTTCAATTAAACGTCAAAAGCATCGATCCTCCAATTTGATGACGCCGAAATCATAGACCGGATTTAAAAAAAAAATTTCCCTTGGCAATAAGTGCATGTTCGAAAATGAGAGGCTCAAATCCCTCTAGATTTGAATGAATTTCTGCAGCTGGTAAAAATGGTATTTAAGATGAAATACATCTATGCTACTGATCCTGCAACCTTGATGAAATTCCTAAGCTAATTTAACAAAGACAGCACAGCAAACGTACTAATGTCAATTACCATAAGGGCCGAAATCGACTTACTGATAATCGTTTGGGAGCAATATTGCAAGCGCTAACATTACCCGTCAAAATATGTCCGCTCCGGGCAAATGTGGGTGGTGCGGTACTGGAATGATATCGGCAAAGTCGACTTGACCGCTTCAGTGATACCTTTTATAGACATGAATCCATGCGTAAACCCATTGCTTTTAGCAAGTTGCCTCAGCATCGGCAACCACCGAATGACTGACAACACGTCCCATTTAATAAAAATTATTATTATTATTTTAATTAACGATTATTAAGCTTTCTTGTTTATAATATTTGCTCCATAAAATTTTTGCTCAAATTGCATTGTATCACTTGCGTTGTTTACCCACACCGCATTTAAGATTTTGTTTAACACAGCTATCTCGTGAATTCAAGAGAAAAATTTTCTGAAAGTGCTTTAATACTGTTAATAATTGCAAACAGGAAATTTATCACTTTTATCTTTTAACGTTCGGTAAAATACTTCTCAAATATTTTCGATTATATTTTAAATTAAATGGAATTAAAATTTCTTCATTCAAACTAATATTTTTATAAGTGTTTTACATGCAAAATACCTGTTTTAAAATTGCATATAACAAAAACTGTTTTTAATAGAATCAAAAAGCTTAAATAAAAGTTTTTTTTTATTTAAATATTTTTATACTTAAAAAATGAGTTTCCTTAAAGTAATTATTTAATAGATCACAAGTTTATAATATTTATTTGGCTAAGTTGATGCTATTTTTTAAGTAGTATTTGTTTATTGTATAAATGTTATTTAAATATCGTTTCCTTAAACAACAATTTTCTAATAACAGAAATAAAACAGTTTTATTAATAATCAATGTGAATATGGATAAATGCAATACAATGTAGCTTATTTACTCTTATTTTCATCTTAAAATTTTAATAACTTCTATTTGTATTTTACTTTATCATATTATGTAAATCACGCATAAATATATATACATGAAGTAAAATAATTTGTATCCATGAAATAATGTAATTCGATTTTTAAGAGCAAAAACCTATAATTTATGTTTAGGCATATATTTATTTTAAAAATTTCACTAAGATCCACTTAAAATAATTATAAATTAGTTCAAATTAATAGCAGTATTTACAGCATATAAATATTAATATTAAATTATATTCATTTTTATATGCTTAATATCCTCACTTATTTAAAATGCACAATTCTAACTCCACATAAATGAAAAGAAACAAGTTGTAGTTAAAAAAATTGTAGTTTCTTTATAGTAATTTGACACAGATTTTTCATACAATGAAGAAAGGTACCTGGTGTCTCTAAAAAGCAAAAATAAAAAAGTATTTTTCAAAGAAATTCAGAAAAAATATAGAAACACACTTGTTAATACGACAAGTATTACTACAAAATGTTTTAGATTAAGAAATTTAGAATCCTTTGTATTAATGCCAATTAAATTTATGAAAAATTATGAGCTTTGTAACTTCATAATCTTATGTAACAAAGCAGTAGAAACGAAAAAAGAAAAAAATAATTCTTCTTCAATACTATATGTTTATAGTCAACAGAAGTAAAAAATGTAAATTCCATAAATAAGCAAAAATATATATTTACCTTATAGAAAAATACAAGCTGTAAGTTCAATAACAAAGAATATTTTGCTGATAAATAAAAGATAAACATAATATAAAAATGTAAATTAAGAAGTTTTATATTAGGACTTTTCCTTGCATAAAAACCTATTTTTAATAAAATTGTTTTTAAGTTTAAATTTTAGAAAAATTATTTATTACAATATTGAAAGCTGATATAGAATTTTCCCCTGAAAAATATTTATAATATTTAAAATCTGTTGTTATTGCATGTTTCTTGTTTTGCCAGCAGGGCTAAACCAGGTCCATAACATTGAACAACCGCAAAAAATCAAGCACTATCAAAGAATCATTGCTGTTGTAAATCATGCTTGGATGTATCCAGGCACACGAGGATGTGTTCTTGCACAGCTCGTGCAGCGAAACAGTTGGTAAAAGCCTCGAAATTTTGGTACCCTCGGAAAATTTTAATGACCTGAAAATGACCACTTCAAAAGTGGACGAGAGCAATTTGTTCCTTTCTTTTGAAGCCGTGAGTCAGTGATTCCTGGACGAGAACCATTGGTGCTCTGAAGGGACAATCCATGTAGTTTTAATTCTACTTTTTATTCTTGAAATTTAAATTTTTATTATTGAGAAATTCTACATTTAACTGGTATAAAATCATGACAGATTTCTAAACTAAAAATACCCCGCTCAAAAGAAAATCAATTGTAGTTTTTACAGAATTTGAAAGTAATTTTAAAAAATTGACTTTGGTAGGCAATTCTCAACCAAATTCGAGTTTCGAGTTCGTTATTAACTAATTAAAAGCGAGATATTCCCCAATCTTACTACCAAAATTTTAAACGTCGGCAACATTTACATGCCAATATATATTCTTAGGGGGGGATAAACTGAAAAATTTGTCTGAGCACTGTAGAAAGCTCACTAATGGATCAAAGAAAAATAGCTTCAGGGAATCTGTGAGGAAGATAATAGTTGAATTGTTTAACAAGTTTATTTCCAGTTACTAAATAAAAAATAGCTAGAATATCCACATTTGCTTTTTCTATATCTAACTGTAGTTAAATTTAATTGGGATATTGCGGCAAAATCACAAGATATGATAAAGCGATAGCCTTCAAACCTTTTTTAATTATCAAGAAGAAACAGTATTATACTCGCCCCTCTTATTGAAGGTGTCTGTTATATTAGAACGATTCCTTGTAAAACATTTTAATACATTAATGCATAAATTCATTGTTTGGTTACATTTAAAAGTAATTTTATTCATAAAATAATAAAAATATTTATTTTGGGAAGAAATCTTTTAGGCATTATCAGAGTTTTCTAAAAGCAATTTAACTGTATCTCTTTACTCAGAGTCATTTTAAAGTTGATCGACAGATATATCAAAGAAGTTTGTTTAGTCAGAAGTCTTAAAGTGTCTTCACTATCAATATGCTTGCAATAGATAAATTCACTGCCAATACGATCTATAATTTGTCCATCTTTTCAGGGAAGAATTTTCTGGCAAAAGAAATGCAGTTAACAGTTTCCCCATGGGAACTAACGTGGTTTCTGATAAAAAACACACCAACTGAAGCCTTCTACAATTATTGTAGAAAATAACTTAATGGCACCATCTGTTTCTGAATTAAAAGTATAATTATTAACAAACTTATCACATCTATTTTTTAAGAAAAGACATGATGATCCAAGTTAATACTGGATGTTTTCAAAGAGTGTTCTTTCACGAAGCTTACGGTGTTGTATTGTAGGTTTTCTTCTTGAGTCCTCGATTACGTCTGGCTTAAGCTATATTGCCTATGCAGCTGATGCAGTTTTTATTGTTTGAGACCAATTTGGGGAATGATACTTTTGAACGGTTTCAAATTTGATGCAATAATGGTTTTTCAGTAAATCCCCAAAAGACCAATATAAGTTGCCTTCACCAAAAGAAAAAATTGATTTGAAGAGGGAAACTTTTTTTTTGTCAAGAGCTAATTAGACCCTAAGAAATTTTTACTAGTTTTTCATGAAGTCTAAGTTTGAACAGCTATTTCAGTAGTGTTATAGAAGAGCAAAAACATCTTTTTGGACACGTAGAAATGCAGTTAGAAGACGCTAAAACTTGAATTTTAAATGTATTTATTAAATTCATTCCATAATACTTTATACCATTTTGTATGTCTAAGACTTCAAAACTAGATATAGGAAATCATGCTGGTGCAACAATAATATGTTTGAGAACTAGGTTTAGTTTATCGAGGATTAAAAATGAAATCACTAAGGAAATTTTAACAGGCATTTGTAGACATATTAAAATCTAATTTTCACCCTAGCTTGGTCTTTTACATATCTATATTGAATTAGAAGGTATTATTTAAAGGAAAGTATTCAGGAGTACAAGTCCAATGAAGGTTACTAAAGATTTATATTTTGGAAAAACCTTAAGATTCATGCAATTAGTCACCATTTCTTGAGTATACCTACGGATTGTTTGCATGATTGCTAAATGTGCATTCAACAAACCTCATGACATCAAATTTCATTTCCTTGAAAAATGGAATAAGTTTGTCAGTATGAAAATTTTGCATTGGGGGCTCAAAAATGGATTGTCATTCAAAAACAGATGGCTGCTGTTAAACAGATGGTACAGTTAGGAAGCTGTATTCCACACCGAAGTCTCTCCGATTCCTATGTTCAGTAGAATATGCTTAAATAGGGGTTACTTTTGTAAGTTGTTTTTGAAATCAAACTTCACTCCCGTCTTTGAGAAGTCCGTCTCAACTTCTTTGGGAAAATTGGATAACAGTGGTTCTCTTAATGTGGCTGTTCAAACGCTCTGCTATCCTTGGCACTGAATTCGTTGAGGAACTGGTGAACTTCGGATTGGCAAATCCTTTGTTGATCCATCCTCAGGCAATTAAAAGCAATTGATAAGACGCAGTTTTTGATCTTTTCAGAAAACAACAAATCTTGAATTGATGTACATTAGCCATCCAAGGCAAGAAAACCTTAAATAGTAAATTGTCTCAGTAAAAGACCTGTTATTAGCCTAGTTGAAACTGTTTTGGGAGTAACAGAGCCTTCCATACAAAATATTAATGTGATATCTAGATGAGAAGTCAAATTTCTATCCAGATATAATTATAAATTTATTCATCTCCCTGAGATGTTTAAAACTCAGATATGGATGAGATTTGGAACTCCACAAACAAGTCATAAAAGGACATAATTTAGATAGTGGTACTCGGATATTGCAAGGTTATCTGAAAGTCTTGTTAGATATTTCATGAAGGCCACTCCTATTAGAAATCGAGAAGTTGTCAGATGCACCAGCTTCAGAAATGAAACATTGGATGTATACTCACAGAAAACCAGATTTTCATTAACAAGGTAAGGGAATTTTAAAAATTACATAACTATGAATTAAATTATTTAAAGTAAAATGACAACATATTAATAACATAATTGTTGTTTGAATGTCGATCACATAGGACTTGATCGGAATTATTTACTTGGGAGTAATATCCTTTGCCGCGTTTCTCATTTAACTATTTTATGAAGTTACAGATTTAAATCATTGTATGATTTTATGGCATATTTATGATGTACCCATTTAATTATTTTATTCCGCTATGGTTCTTATATATTACTTTTTTTAATTAAATCGATAGTTTTTTTCCTTTTGATTTCATTAATAACAAATAGTAAGCATCTTGATTGCAAAATAAAGTGAAAGTTGTAACCTATAGCATCTGCCCTGCTCTTTGAAAATTGCTATAGCATTCCAGTTGAACTACAGACTTAATCTCACATTCTGAAATCCTTATATATATATATATATATAACTAGGAAAAGTACTATTTTATATAATAGAAATATACCTTTCTTTAATGTTCTAGTTTATATGGATACAATTGCGTACACAGTAAAGCTTACGTTTTTTCCTTTTTATCTGTATTTAATTAGTACTTCTTTGTTAATTGGGTGTCATTGGACAAAAAATTTTCTACACTTTTATTCAGTTGGAAAGAACTCATAAATGGAAAAATTTTTACATTTTATCCTTCCTGGGAAAAATTTATTTTATTGCTCAAATTTGTAAATTTAAATGTTTTGAATTTCAAATTCTGTGAATTATTGGTAGTAAAAAATCAGTATTAAATATCTTTATGAATTCTTTAAAAATTTACATGAGAAATGAGTTTTAAGAAAGTATTTTTTTTTCTAAGGCTCGAGTATCTTTTTGGAGTTTAATCAAGCTTAGTTCAACAAGGAGTGAAGGTGATGGTCATTTTTTACAGCGAGATTTTCAGTGGTCATGTCCTCATTGATCCGAAAGTGCAAGGATAGAGAAATAGACACACACAGAGATCCATACCCGAACCGAACCGGGATTCGAACTCGGAATGGAGGACTTCCTACTTCGAAGCTAGGAACGCTTACCACTCCACCATCTGTCAGCTAAAAAAAAGAAGATAGTTAATTTCCCAAAAAACAAATTCAATTATTCTCAGTGTTAAGATAATTTTCTATGACTACTATAGCTAAATTTATTATACTATAGATAGTAAGTTTTAAAATAAATTTCTCTGAACACTACAGTTAAAATGCTTCAAATTATGTTTCATGTTACATTCATACGTAAACTTGTGAACAAAATCAAAACAAATTTTGTTTTACATACTATTTTATTAAAATCCTTACGCAAAACTATTTGTCACGAAATATCGTGAACATGTCATAAAATACTTATTGTCACATTTGTATTCAACACGAATTTAAAAAAACTTGAGTGGATCCAGCTTAGTGCAGCTCACATAATTACAGGGCTTCAAAACAGTTATCTAAATGAAATTCTTCTTTATGAGGCCGACCTGCTACTTCTCCATCTAAGAAGAAAGATTGGCATGGTGAAGCATTTTTCCATGCACATATGCACCATGAGTTTGTTTTTGATCAAACTTCTGAATTTTGATAGGCTGTAGCAGTAACCAAAGATTAAAGAAAGATAGTTCTTTTGACTTGGTTGATTCATTCGATTTAATCTATAAAAAAGTCTTACACTTAAAAATGGGGATTGACTTTTCGGTTGCTTTAAATGGAGTCTATCTTCCTTCCCAAGTGAGCGAGAATTTCAATACCCAATTTTGGAAACAACTTGCCGTTGAAATTATTAACAATAACACCTATGATTCCATTCTAATACATACACGCGTAAGTTAAGACAAAAGTGACAGTTTCAGATATGAAATTTATATCTTGTCCCAAGAATGTACAACAATATTAAGTAGAAGAAATCCATAGAATTGTTTGGTTCTCAGAAGTTGTTTACAGAATTTGATGTTGTGATCGATTGGATTCTGTCCTCTACCAGCTCGTCTGACGTTTGGATCCTGTTTGACAGCCGAAGCTCTATTCAGCAGCTTTCTAATTGGCATAAAGTGCGTGATAGTGTAGGGAAGGCAATTATTTGCAAACTGACGCATCTTTCATTCTTTCGCACTTTTAATGGATACATTCCCACGTTGGCATACATGGCAGTGAGACAGCAGATATTTTGGTTATGGCTAGTGCTGAGGGTCTGTTAGACATACCTGAGTCACTGACTCATCTGAAGTTGTTCTCAAGAGCTCAAAATCTGTTGATGTTTCTTGGACCATTCCATCTGCTCACTAATAGTACTAAGAAAAGAGCCCGGGGAGCACACTATCACTCAAATGTTGCAAGCGCTATCAGACGTCACTAGTGTCTCGAGATAGAGATCTGATCGTCGTCTTCAGAAGATTTTTGCTACTATTCAGTGACTTGGTAATGTAAATAATGCGATAAATTTATATATCTGGTTAGCAAATTTATCTAACTGAATATTTTTACTCTTTTTTTTAAACTTACCTTTCTAAAATTTAACATTCTTTTTGTATAAAATACTAAGTTTCTTTTAAAATATCTTTTACAAATAACTGATAAAACTAATTAAATTCTGCATTATTTATAATTTTTCTTATTCATTAAAACTAATTTTTTTTTCAAAAAAAAAAAATGATATACTTTGAATAAAATTATAGATATTTATTACATTGGCAGCTTGCAATTTATCTTAGAAATTATAATTTAAAAAATAGGCAATCTACACACTAAATAAAAAATATTTTATTTCTCTGCAGCTTTTTAATTGAAGCTTGTTTAAACAACTCATGTATGCAAAAAAATGACACAAATTTTAATTCAGTTAAGAAAACAATTGAGCTAATAAATGTATATTTAAAGCAAACACAAAATATAGTTTTGTGATATGAGCATGATAAATTGAGAAATAGAAGAAAAAACTACTTGCAATAATAAATTTATAATGAAACCACTCATTTGTCACGTAAGCATGGTAAAATGACAATTTATAAATATTTTGTTCGGTATATTTAGTGGAAAAAATTTATTTAATTTCACCTTCAATTTTTTACAAATGGTATTTTATTTACATTTATGTTTATAATATATTTATTAAAACACAGAAATCAGAAGGAAATGTGATGCTGAGTGTCTTTAAAACTTTTATACATACAAGTGAGGAAATTTATAAATTTTCTCATTTTTTTAAAATTTGAAGAACTAATTTGCTCGTTGACCTCAACAGTCCTTTTTAAAACTTAATCTCTTCAGCAGTTGCTCTGATGCTCCATTCTGCAAAGAGTTATTTCACTGAAATTTGGTTCTTCTGAATATCTCTTAAGGGACAATTTTCAGTAAAGGTTATGATGATTTAATGTAAATTAGCCATTTTAATATTTAGGAAAAAATCTTATTCTGTTTGTGTCCATCAAATATTTGCATGAAATTGAATTATCGATCTTTGGCTAACTTCAAATAAAAACTGTTTCATTTTGGAGTTTTGAGAACAGCTTTTATACTAAACTCAAATTCTGAAGAACATTGCTATAAATTGTCTGTAAAGTTGTTTCTGCCGTAATGCATAGCATTCTGGAAATCTTTTGGCTTCAAAAGGAAACAATTACTCTTGACTTTTCGCATTGAAAATCTTAAGGTAGAGAAGAAATATACAATATCCTCCTTCTATTGCCTTCTTTTTACATTTCTACCGTCAATTTTAAGGCTAGGTGTTTCTCTTCTTTTTGCTATCTTCTTTTTTATGAGCTATTATTTTCATCCTCTGTAGCTATAATTTTTAGTATTTTGTCAATAAGCTCATGATCGAAAAGCACTGAAAATCAGATGAAAGATCCTATTTTCTAAACTCACCAATTAAAGGGGATTTCCTTGTGTTTTCTAATACCTCATTCGACAGGTTTTTAGAAGTGAGACCGCTCAACTTAATTAAAATGGCCTTTTCAATAAATCTATTAAACTGTTAACACCATTAAAAATGATGAATACACTATTTCATTTTTTCAAATCCTAGCTTTTCCTCCCCAAGGTGGGTTGCGTGTTTCCCATTGTAAAACCAGATTCTCGAAAGAAGACGAATTTAAAATTGTAGAAAAAAAATCCAAATGATCGACTTTTTAATTTTCAGTAGCTTATGTGTTATTTATGAAACAATAGATCAAAGAAAATATGAAAAAAAATTTATCTTTAAAATCTGATTGAATTCGATTTGAAATTGATTTTTTAGTGTGATTGATATCTTAATTTGAATAGAATTCTAATGTTCTGTTGGTATTTCACTTTTTCTCCTTTATCTGAGATTAATTTTAAGATAAAATATTTGACTAATTTATTTATTACATTTATATTGTTTAAAAATTTGCCTCATCATTTTAAAAGAAAGAGGTTTATCTTTTCTCAATAAAAATAATCCCACCATAAAAAGAAAAATCCTTTTTTTATATTTAACTAAATGCCTTGATTCATATTAATCATTTAATAAAATCAATTTTTTACATAAAATTTTTAGGTACTCATTAAAGTTTTCCCTTTTGTGTTTTTCACTTTAAACTCATTTAGTATTAGATGTATATTTCCTTGAAAAACATATATATTTGTGCTAGATAAGAATATAATTATTATATAAATAAAATATTAGTTCTTCATTAAAATTTCATTTTTACATATGAATAATTCAAAATTTTTCTGAGAAAAAAAATTAAGGACAGTCTATTCAGTTCTTTCATATTCCAAAGTTTTAATTTTTTTGTTTCTATCTTTGATAATTTATTGATGTTAAAATTGACAAAGACATAATTTCAACACAAAGCAGTTTATTATATTATAATGATAAACATTTTAATTATTTTAAGGGAAATACTTTAAGTTTATTAGACTATAGAAAATACCAATTCCTTCATATAAAATAAATTCTTTAATACAAAATTAGTTTATTTTTTAATTAAATCAGCTTTTTCCACATAATAATGAATACCTACATACATATTAAAATTTTTATATACTCTTTTATTGCCTTAATATTAAGGAAACACAATCATGTACAAAACAACAAAATGCAGTTTTAAAATGAAATGTTTGACTAATTTACTTATAAATATTTGTACTGCTTAAAACACAAAGCAGGAATTAACATGAAAGACCTAATTTTATTGTAAATAATTTATTTTTTAGGGAAAAGTTAAAAAAAAGTCAAAATAGTTATGAGAAATGTATTGCATATATAATAACTTAACCTACCATTTTTTAATTTTTCAAACTATGCAAATTTTCAGAAAAAAATCTATGTATTATTTTTATAAATTTTTATATAGTATGTGCATGTGTATTCTAAATAATCTATAATAAAATATTTAATATTGGTTTGCATGTCGATCCAGAGAGTGGATGACTCCTTGTATAGAGACCTGTAGTTCAAAAGCGCCCTATTACTTTGATCTCTGGAATCATCGGCGTCAGAGAGGAACTCTTCAATCAAATTCCAGAACCCTGATTTCCTCTTCACGTTGGAATAAGCAGCTGAAGACAAGCTTTGAATCAATTTATTTAAAAAAGCACTTACAGGAATTAAAATTTACAAAAATAAATAATTGATTTTTATTTAAATAGAGTATTGTAAACTCTGTTGATAAATTATATCAAATTTTCAATGGGTGATTATTTTCTCTTTTGTCAGAGAAAACTTTACCCATTACGAGGATTTCCTTATCAACATTTTGAATCTGAGTAGGAATTTGAGGAGCATCACACAAAAAATTCCTGAGATCTACTGAGACTGCGGGTAGTCTGATAGGGAAAGGTAACTCTGAGTATGGTACAGGAAGACAGAGTGTGTCCTATTCCTTGGATCCTAGATCATTAAATATAGCACCGGTCGGTCTTTTTTCTTTCCAGGATTTGTTATTGGTTACCGGAGGAAAGTGCAAAAGCTAAAAGCCAGAATTATAACCACAGTAGCAGGCTGACATGCTTGCTTATAACCACAGTAGCAGGCTCTCCTGCTTGCATGTCGTGAAATCGTCTCCCGCCTTCTCCGTGAGGCGAACACAAATAGGTCTATTGTCAGGGGCCGTGTAACTTTTTGGAACTATCTAACCTTAGAATCATTCATTTAAATTAATTTTAATTATTTCATGAGTTACTAAGCACCAAATTATGTGGCAGACCTTTTAGAATTACGTTGTAATATGTATTACAAAAAAATGACCGATTTTTGACTGAATGTAATTTCTGAAAAGATAAGTGTGACAAAAAATAAACTGATTTCTCTGTTATGCTTGTGAGACCTTGTGTTTGTTTCTTTATTATTTGACTTCGCATGTACTTAACATCGGGTTAACAATGCGACCGACTTATTTTTTATCCCCCGAGAGACGAAAAACAATTGCGTTATCCGAAGATTTACGATATCGTCTTCTCCTTTACCTTGAGCACTGAAGGAGATTTCTCCCTCTTCTTCAGCTGATAAGTCGTACTAAAAATATTCCGAAACACTTTTTCCTTTCAAGTTTGAAATCTGATGGTGCTTTTTCCTTTAATGCTTCCAATTACACCATACTAATCCTTTAGAAGGAATTGGATAGCCTTTTCAAATGTTTCCGGAATTTCGATACCCCAAGACTTCGACTGACATTTAAGTTTCCTTCAAGGATATGGCAACATGTTTCGGATCACTTTTCTGTATTGACTGAAAACTCTAGAGCTCAAGAAAAAGGCTCCTTGCCTCTCTATTTTAAATCATGTTTAGTTCATGAGGCAGACATCTGATACGGCGATTTTCAAACCACGCCAACAGAGAAAGATTAGAATTCACAGAAATATCCTGGATTTCCGTACAGGTACTCTCATTACGACGATTTTCATCTGAATCGGCAATCGAATCCACAATCTTGTGGAAATGATAGTGATGCTTTCATACACCATGCTACGTCTGCCATTTATGCGCTTAAAATTGTTTTCAATTTAATTAATTTTTACATATAACTTATTTAATTTGTGTAGTGTGTCATATTATCTAAGAAAAGCTCCAATTTTAATGACAAGTGCTTAGCGCAAAATTATTTGATTGATTCGCATTTTATTCAAGTGATGTTGGCGTAAGAAAGTTGATTCGACTAGTTTTTCCTCATACTGTCAATCATTGAATTGGAAAATTCATTCAATCGCAATATGCAGTTTAAATTTTGTGTGGAACTTGCTTAAAACAATGCTCTTCCTAAGTAAGATTCGCATGGTAACATTTTATGGTTGTACTTGTGTTTCAATAATTTGTAATGAGTTATAACAATTAGTTAAAAATCACTATAAGAGGAGAAAATATGAATCATCAACTTTTTTCGCTGTAAATATTAGTTTACCCTTAAATCTAGTCGTTTTCTGGATGCACTCCTAACATATAACTGGAGTTAGCAGTCGGAACGCTTCGACTTGCAGTTCAACAGTGTGTGGGTCTCGGTTTCCAAATTCAAGAGGGGGTGTTTGTGATGTTATTCTGCAGATTGCTGTTAAAATGGTCCTCATGAGCCTCGTGAGAAATGGTCCTCAGGTTTTACTTAACATCGTTGCTGAAAATATCGTGTTGCTTTGAAAATTATTATTTGTGTGAAGGGAGCTAATCTTAGCTAACTGACTAAAATAATTACGTTTGGTTAGATTAGGTTACTGTTATTCTTGTAAAACTGTCACTGTAGGTAAACACGGAAACTGCTTAAGACAGATAACACCTGCATGTTTTTGGACAAGTGATAAGGTCGACAACTAAGACGACACACTCTTTTCCAAACTTACTTTCTTGCAAATAGAGAGATTTGTACGTAATTGAGCTCTCAATGAACATAAGCCAACACAGCACCGTCTGTCATGCATTCACTCCGATGAAGCAGCGGGTTAAATGCCTTAACGAAGGCAAGAAATGTCGTACAGTACCTGTGCGTTTCGAAGGTTTCTTAGTGACAGTGGTGCACGGTATGGAGAGGAGAAGGCCGACTCACAGAGCCGTTCGCACTTCGGCATTTGTTTTTGCTCTTATTTACAATCGGTCGGTAGTATTTAACTCCTTAAAAATAAAAGAAAAACTTAAAAAATCTAAACTCTGCGTTGAACTGGCCGTTAAATGGGTATCGGTCTCAGTTCAACATGTCATCGATTCAACTCCTACTTTGGGAATGTAAGTCCATTAGGAGCAAAATAGTACCGTAATGTAACCCGCCAATATAAACTATATTCGATTCAATTGGACGCTGATAAAATTGCATAAATGTACACTGAAAAAAACGGCGGATCATATGAATGTTGCAGCTTTTACATCTCTCTTTTGGAAGAGACAGAGCTTTTACAGATCTGTGAAAACTTCAACATTCACAGTTACATGATCCCCCATTTCTCTCGGCATAAAAGTACTGCAATCGGCGCCTCTTAGAATAATCAGTTTTCACTTAAAAGAGAGTGGTGCTGCCTGCAGAAGTAACGAGTCGCATGATTCATGGGGATGTTAACGGCGAAATGCCTCGTCCATAGGCGAGTGCCACTGTGACATATGGACGCTCGGATAGCGTTACACGTTGCAACAGCGTCGATGAATAAAACATTTGCCGTTCAATGCATCGTTTTCCCACAAGTGAGCCCCACGCAGAAATTATTCACCTCATTGTTTTCCGCACGGCTTACTGTATAAATAAAACTTCACGCCCTTTAACAATGAATCTGCTCCTGGGGAAGCAGAAATTGAGGCTATCAGCATATTGAATGAGCAATACGAATGGGACAGTGTGCTCGTGTTATATTGTCAGCAAAGTATAAAGCTGGTAAGAGGATTTTTTTACCATAAAGTGGTTGTTTTCTTCGGTTCAGTTGAAATCATGACTATGCCACTTTATAAAAATTCCCATTAATTTAAAATATCCATGACGGCAAATAACATTTCATCTGCATCACATCGTATTGAGATGGCATCGTAAATCAGACTTGTTGACGAATTTGCTACCTGCCTTCAAATTGCACTCTTCGAACATCAGCAAAAAAGGCGAATTTCGCCTTCGCATGTTTGAATATGGTCGGCGATGAGAAAAAAACCCATTCGTGATTTTTACCAATTTAATAATAAAGAGTTATTTTTTGTTGTAATTTTCTATTTGTAAAAGTCTACAAAAATCATGAAATTTATCTCTTGTTCAAAATAATTGGTTTCAAAATTTGCAAATCGTTATCGATAATACTTTTAAAATTGAATACGTTGAAAATAGAACAGAAGAAAATGCAAAATTGAAAAAGACTAGACAAATCATCCATTTTATGGTTAAATGTCAAGAGGACGATTTAAATTTTAAAAAAGTTTTTATTTATTTTTCATTCCAATCATTCAAGGGTTCAATATATCTTTGTTGCTGTTTTGTGCCAACTAGGATGGCAATTTATGGTGCGCTGCTCCACTTTTCCAACTGAA
Organism: Latrodectus elegans; assembly: GCA_030067965.1. NCBI lineage: Eukaryota > Metazoa > Arthropoda > Arachnida > Araneae > Theridiidae > Latrodectus > Latrodectus elegans. The sequence continues at coordinate 1,549,134 of CM057822.1, forward strand.
TCGTAATTTGGTGTGGAGTCCAACTTCCTCAGTAAACGCATGACATAGGTACCCGCGATTATAGAGTAGGCAACCAGTCATAACCCATTAATATAAGGAAAGGGCAAAGACAGGAGGAAGAGGGAGAAAGTTCGTCTTTCCTGAATCAGGATTCGATCCCACGACCTCCCTATCCTCTAAGATATATTGCCGCCCACCCTGCTTAATGGCCGGCTGACCATTAAACAGGGTGGGAGGCAATATATCTTTGTGAATGCTTAAATACAATCGATAACATTCATTTGATCTTGTAACAATACCATGGTCTTTAGAATAAGTGTGCCAGGTTCAATCCTACCCACTAAGGCACTAAAGAAATAGCTATTGCTTGTCTTTTTCTGTTTGCCAGTCTGTCACAGTGGGTGATTAAGAATTTTCCTGCTTTTATTCCTATTGTTAGGAATACACAGGGCTGCTTCCATTGAGAAATATCCCAAGAAACAAAACATGGTAAGTTATTATATATATATATATATATATATATATATATATATATATATATATATATATATATATATATATATATATATATATATATATATATAAAAACCATTCAACCACTGTTAAAATATTTGATAGGGTATCTACTATCTTCATCAAAGTACACTGGTATGGGCTTTCCTTGACTTTGTAGTAGAGCAAAATTCTTTGTGGAATAGTAGGTTCTGGTTTCATTCTAACCACTGTTGCATTGAAAGCATTCTATCTTTACTTTTTAAATGCGCATTTATCGATATAAGTATTTAAAAGTATTTACAAACTTAGAAGTTTGGAACTAAAATTTCCCGAATTCAGAATTTTCTGAACCGAATACATTTCAACAGCAATTAATTAAAGTGAAATTTCAATAGAAGCAGCAAACTTGCTTTGTTTGTGTTTTCGACAACTCAACAAGCAAACAATTTCTGTTGAAAGATTTAGCGAAAAGCAATTTAATTTCGAATCTTTCTCTTTTATGGAGATTTTTAATTCAATAAAATTGTAATGAACTTGTTGAAATGAGCTTTTTCGGATGTAAGATCTTGGATAGGATTCTAGGTACTGTCGAATCAGGAATCAGTGTTATAACAAGACATAAATTCTCAGAAAAGAAGCAGAATTTGCATTATAAACTACTAAAATGACATAATTATAAACTTATTATAAAAAAGCGTTGAAATGTATTCCTTTAGTTATGAATATGAAAATAAGTAATAACTAGAAGGAAAAAAGTAAATTTTATAAAAAATTAAATCTATGTCACAAATATTAAAAAAAAAACATAAATAATCTTTTAAAAGAAATTTTAAAAAATAATATTATCTGTGCATCATGAGAATAAAAGTGCCAATTTGCATGTAGCTGTCTGTTGCCATGGGAACAAGACACATTCCATTTTTGTAGGAGCAGCCCAAAGAAAATCACCAGTTTTTCGTAACTGGAGAATAACACGAAGGACTACCCTAAATACAGCCAAATCATAACACATTTTACATCCATCTGAAGTGGACAGAATCCGTTACTATAGTAGCAATCTCTAACCAGACAACTTATCACAAGGTTTTCTTGTCATAAGCGATTCATTCTGCAATATTTTGGGAAAGGTAGGTTTTCACCTTGGATGTCAGAGCATCCGTTAAACTTTGTTACCTTTAAAATTAGCCTATATTTATTTCTAGAATATTTAAAGAAATTAAGATCTCTTCGGACGAAATTCTCAAGTTCCGAATAAGTTTTGACAGAGCTGATATTACTGAGGAATAGTGGAACGACAAATTTCTTAAGGTTAGAATATCCCCGGCTATATCTAAATTATGTAGAATACTGACAGATATTTGAGTTGTTGGACATTCTTCAAGCACTTCTGCCGAAGTGGGCTCTTGGTCATTTCCATGGTTCACTCCCTTATAACAAGTGGCATACAGTTCATTGTGCTTGAAAAGTGTTCCCGGAAGACAATAAGTTTTAAAAAAAACCCTTACGTGCCTCAATACAAACATCTTCGGTTGTTTGGTTGTCCACTCTGCGGTGACAAAGTGAGGAGATTTATAGAAAAATTTGCTGTGAATTGAGATTGCAATCATATTTATCATCAATACACAAAGTGGCAAATTTGTGGAACTTCGAATAATGGTTAATCGTTTTACAAAAACTCTGCGATGTTCTTTATTTAATTCATTGAAAGAATTATTACAAAATATATGTTCGATATACGAAAATAACTTATACAATGTTATAATTTATTTTTCCCATTTTATGCTTAAAAATCACTAGTATCACTGTCATGGTTGCCGAATAGGAAAAAAGCGCTTCTTTCTCAAGTGCAGAAGGTAATAGATTTGATACATTCAAAAATCGTCGTTGTGAGAGGGTGTTTTCACGTTAAATGGCATCTAGTCTCTTACTCTTCGTGTGGGACAAAGGAAATAGTACCGACTGATATATCGATCATGCAATTCCATCTTGATACAAAATGGGGACCCAACTTCATTTTAGCAGCTTCGATGTGCGAAAGATAACCGCCACCTGTCTGGGAATTACCTTTCATATTTCTCACGGTGATAACGTAAAGCAGTTAATTGATTGTGCTTTCAGAATCAATGAGCTTCCCCTTAAATACAGGTGACATCTCACAAATTAAGTCCACATTGTCAAGAAACATTAATAGCCTTGATAACTCGCATAGTTCAAAGCTATTGAAAACTCTTCCTTAGCTTCTGCTCAAGTCAATTATATCTACATTCATTTAAGAATTTCGAAAAATCAGCAAAAAAATTAAAATTTTTCCTAAATGACAATAAACTTCTCAGAACTTATTTCAGAAGTGATTTCCCAGTACATCGAAAGGCGGGTTGACAGCTAAATGGTACAGCTGTTACCTTTGATTCAATGACTTCATAGGTTCGGTTCCCATTCAGGTTTAACTCCATTCCCAGGTTAAATTAGTTGTTGTGCAAATAGTAACTTTAAAGCAACAAGCCAATACGTTTTATAAAATCTTATTTTGTCTCATCGATGAAAAATAAAGGGTTTTCTAAGAGTTATGAAGTGCTCGGGATTTTGTTTCTGAACGTAAAAACAAAGTTTCAAAACCGAGGGAAAAAAATAGCTACTAATTTTTTTTATTTATTTTAGAAAATGTTTTCCTGTTTGATAAAGTTACTTCCTTGTGTAGATAAGGAAGGCAAAAACGAGCGATCCTGACGGCTTAACACTGAGAGTGTGTCCATTCCATACAAGCAAATGACAGCCACATCCTTTCTAATTTAGTGAATGATGCTGGGGAGGGAGATGCAGTAAAAACAGGAGTGTCGATCGCAGAGGAACGTCACCGAAAGTGGAAGAAGTGGGTGTTTCACATTCCAGTCATTGATTTAATATAATATTTGAGCAATACATTGCTTTTACATATATTTATGTTAGTAGCTGACATAGCCTTTTTATCATTAATAACAATAATAGACTACTGTATTTCTGTATATATATTTACACGGATTTTTTTCTCATTTTATTCTCATTCTATTTTCTCATTGAAATGCATTAGATTGTTTACCACGCAAACAAATATAAATAACATGCACATGCAAAGGGAAGAAAGGTACACATACTTTCTACGACATAACACAAACACATAACTGGCATACTCGATAACTGATACACATTAATGTATGAATAATTACTAACACACTCCACATACAAAAATAGCTAATGTTACCTCACAAAAAGTAAAATAAAAATATTTAACGATATCAAAACCCAGATATGTGAGTTTGCGATTTCACTTTCATTAGTTCAACAATTTGTAGGTTGATTCCCATCTTGTATGTTTATCGTGATTTGGCAATCTCTTTTAAATTATTGGTCCCCTGAAAGAAAGGATTGACGACCTCAGAGCAATGAAACAATCAAATTACATAAAGAGTGACTAATGTTATTGTCTGAGAAAGATTTGAGGAAGGAGAGGAACTCTCAGCACAAAGGGTTTCTATATATTATTTACACTCGGAGGATTCTAGGAGAAATGCAAAATAAAAATCGGAGAAGTTTCACAAAAAGTGTACATTATGTTAACATTTTCGTTGACAAATTACAACAAACAAGTGATTTCAGCGAAATGTATGGAGTTTTCCAAATTTTCTTCTATTTTAGGACTATCACAAGTCAAATAGGATTAGGTCCTCTCGCCTCTCCAAATATTTTTTTTTTTTTTTTTTTTTTTTTTTAAGCGAAAAAAAAATTTCAGGAAGGTTATTTCAGTAATCCAAGCATTTGACAGGAATACTATATAATTTTTCCACTCATAAAAAGAAATCTACACTGTGAGAGTATTCGTTAACTTTGGAAAACATGAAAAATGAATAACAATAGATACAGAATACCCTGTAAAAAATAACTATTGACTGTGGTTTATATAATACATTATTAGTTTTTTTTACAATTATTCGGAAAAATGGATATTTACTGTTTTTATCGCCGACACCAACGAATTCCACTTCCATCAGCCTATTTTCTTATGATTTTCGCTCATAACTTTAGAATTTCGAGTATGTAAGACATGCTTAATGTGAATTCTCCCTCTATACGTATACATATAATTTGTATATGACTCCTAAAAGTATTTGTGTGAATACATTTTGATTCATATCAATCTTTGCATAAAATTTCATTAACCTTGTGAATGAATGGCTGGTTACATCATTTTTATTTGTTTAGTAACTATGCTTAGTTTGTATGTTCATAATTTTTCACTTAACAGTTACTGGTTAATGTGTAATTCTTCGTAAAGTTTTTTATATTTTTATTTTCAATGTCATCATACTTAAATCTTTAATGCATTATTTATTAATCCTCATCTCTATTCCTTATTTTCTATTTCATAACATTATTTAATTTCCATTTTCGACATTTTGATTAAAAAGCATGTATTATCAACTCTTTAACAACAAACCCTTAATATTAAAATGTTTATAATCAGAAAAAATTAAAGAATCTCACAAAGTAAATTAAATATATTTTAAATTATATAATTCATATACTCTGTAAAACTTATTTAATTAAATAATGTATATATAAAATAATTTTCTTCAGTATTTATGTAATTTTCAAATGATTTCATTCAAAATTAAAGGAATAATTATTCAATCTCCCTACTTATACTTTTATCCAAATTTTTTTGAAAAGTTTTATCCAAATTTTTTTTTCCGAATATTTGCCTTGTCTTTCCCATTCTAATCAAACAAAGTCCTAATTGAAATTGTAGGAGTAAAAAGTGTAATTTTTATTTAATTAAATTGTAATGCAGTAAGAAAATTGTAATTATAAGTTTTAATTACAGAATTAAGTGGAAATATATTTTCCTTATTGCTTTTATTCGTATTTATTAAATTTACTTTCTTTTAATTTCTTTTTTTTTCTCGTGTGCCCTCTGAAAGAATTCAATATGTCATTCAATATTCATTTAGGGTACGTCACAAGAAATTTTTGAATTTTTACTTCTTATTATTGAGACAAACGATAAACACTGGCAGTTATTTGCCATTCTGTTAAAATATTCATATGATATAAAAGCATTGATTTCTGCTTCAGTGTAAAAGACTACAACTTCAGTATAATTTTGTATTGACACACATCACCGGTAGTTTATTATTATCAAAAAATATCTTTTTGAGAATAACATATAAATAATATATAAAAATAAATTTGTTAAATTTATCCAAATTGATATAATTTTGTGTATAAGGAAAAAAATGTTTATTAATAACGAAAACAAATGAAATAGAAATTATTTTGGCATTAAAAAGTTTTTAAGAAAAGTCTCAGTTAAATATTTCTCCAAAGAATAGTACGTTATTGTATTTTTAAATTGTATTGGGTCTTCCAAAAATATTCACATATATTTTTAATTAATGCATCAAAGATTACACTTTTTTAATCTCTGATATAATACATTATTTTTAATAATGAAATATTAATATTTTTTCCGTAATCACTTTTATTTGAATATTATTTCACTCTTATAAGATGCTAGCGTCAGTAAAGAGGTTTTTAACAATGATATTCAGACTCATTATTTTGTCATGAAAAAGAATAATTTATAATCAAAATAAAAATAAAGAATTTAAATCTTTAAGAAATAACTGCATTAAAAACATCCGAATTCTTTCGTCCTGTTGGATATTTTTTCATTCATCTTAAATATAAAATCTGCGATGAAACTTGCGATATAATTGAAAACAGTTTAAAAAATTTCAAACTTATCTTGAAAATACTCAATTCAGATCTTAACTTTCATTCTTGTAACTCATTTAGTAATGATCCCATCTAAATTCAGAATCTATACTTGAAAAAATACTACGATGAGCTCTCAGTCTTATTTTGGCGTTTTAAACTCTACATATTATAGCTTTTTGTTGATAAGTAATTTATTAAATAGTGTATCATTGAATATTTTTTGTATTATTAGATTATAATATATCAATGATGAACTTTTTCTTATGACATTTGCATTTCTCATTTTTTATCACCATAAGCGAATATGACATTTGATGATACATCAAAATTAGAACTTCTAGTAACAAGAAACTGTGGTAAGTTTTATACATAATTTACCATAACATATACATTTAGGTTTCTTTTAAATATCCAAAAATTTGCAGTCTCATTTAAAAACTAAACAGAGATTTCCGCAGATTGATGTCATAGTTTTTTTTCTTTTTTTTTCTTTAAATTTAATAAACGAGTTGTATTTAAACTTCAATTCACATATTTGTTATATTAACAATTTTGTTAAACCTATGTTTTGAGAATATTCAGATTTATACAAATTGAAAGCAATTTTTATAATATAGCGTCTGATTAAAGATTTCAGTTTAATTTGTAAATAATCAGTTTATACTCCTTCCTTGATTTGTCGGTAACGTTAGTCACTAGTAAAGTTTTCTTAATTTTTCGAAATATTAGCGCAAAAATTTGAAATTAATTTATAAAAATTTTTTGTTTAAATCCAAGTTAATCATCATAAAAAGAAGGTTTACATTTTAAACTATATCAAAATGATCTGATTGAATGACATACAGTGAGCATTTTAGTGCTCTCATGTTGAAATTATATCACAACTTATAGCAAAGTATTATTATCAAAAACCATGCGTGAAATAATTCTTTTGCCTGATTTATTCATACATTTTTTTAAGAATAAGCCTCCTGAATTATTCCGGAATTCAACAATAATATAGTAACATATTTATTAGAATTAAAATAATTAAAACGTCTTTATCGTCAGAAGGTAATGTATTAAGTAATACATCTTCAAGAGAATCTTTATCAAATAACGGTTCTGATTTCTTTCTTATAAATGTGTTACAGATGTATTTTCATTGTAAAATATAAGCAAATAATTTTCGCTCGAATTTTTCTACGCTGTGTTTTTACTGATACATTTTACAATTCTAACTTATTTCATTAAAGGAAAAATTTTTTAGAGTTTGTATTTGGTATAGGACAGATTTATTTAATTTTTCTGTTGATTATTTTTGAAATTGTTTCCTGATGTTACAAAGGCCACTCCTTTAGTTATGAATATGAAACCATCTGATAATGGATTTTACTGATGGCGCAGCAACAATCCTCTCAACCCGTATTACATTTTCAATGTCCTAACTGCAGTTTATTCAAATGTAATGTTATTTTGCTTTTAAAAAAAGAACACTTATTAAAAGATTAATAGTGTGAACCAATCTCTGGCTACTATACATTAATTGCTCAAAGCAGAATCTATCCTGCCCACTTAACAGTTATTCAAGAAAATAAAGAGAAATACAAATAATGAAAGAAAGTACACTCTCCCACTGAAACTTAATAAATTTATATATCAAATTTAACAAGATGCTATATATTTATTATAAAAGATGCTTTATAAATATAAAATTAGCACTATCTCCGATTTCAGTGCATGTAAATTTTAAAACTAATATCAGAAATGAAGCTTTTAGCAAATTTAAAAATATATTATAAAAAATCTGCGCACATTCTACATTCAATCCTTTACTATTCAGAAGTAAATATAGTGACAACTCTCTTCCTGACTATCCTTTTAATTCTCTTGTTAGGATTAATTGAATAGGATTTGATAACAATCATTTCATATCATTATGCATACAATCCTGAGTGTACATTATGTTTATTTATTATTTTTGAAGCATTAGCATAAATACAAAATAGCTGGTAATAATATAAAATTTGTCATTTTCAGAAATCCTTCATTGAGCAGCATTTTATTAATATTTTACTAAATCTGGTTACATTTATTTTTACACTTTTTACTTTATCGTGATGAAAGCATCTGATTAAATTTAAAATTATGTTTTAAACTTTTTCAAAGCAAAAGTTTATTAAAGAAATTGCACGCACTTAATTCTTTCTCATTTGATTGAATACAATAATTTATTTTGAGTCAAACAAAATGTAATAAAAATTATTCTTTAAAGAAACAATTTCTTTATAATTTTCGATACTAAAATGTACTTGATGTAATATTTTCAAATTTTATTTTCATTTTTACTTATTTTTTTTTTTTACATCTCCAAATGAAATGAATTTTGTGGTAATATGAAAGAATTTCTGGTAAGCTACCCAAGAAGTATAAATAAAAAATATTTTCCATTTCATTTATATTATTTCGCTTTATCGGATCAAATGCCTATTTTTCATAAACATTTTTTGATTAAAATATGAGGAATTAATCTTCACAATATTTTCATAAGCATTTTAATATATTAATTTCCTGATTAATTAATTATTTTTGTAACTGATGAAACAAATTGCAAAATTAATTTCTGAGCTATGTATACATAAATCAGGAATTAATTTTGCAGTATATGATGTTGAGCATTGATTTTAAAACAGCATGAATGCTTAGGATTTGATATTACAATTTTTTCTCTATTAATACTTTTAGAAAAAATTGCATTCTGTAGATCCGCATTTGGCTGTTAAAATGTGAAAACTTTATACTATAAAATAATCTGAATGCATTATTATATTAATAATTACTTGCATTTATCTTTTTTACTGTTCTCCAATGTGGGGTATTTAAATAAAGGTTTTAAATTGTGTAAATTTAAAAATTACAAAATTCTACTCAATCCAACCAGGTATTTAATACATTTTCAAGCACTGACATTTGTATTACAAATAATTAAGTATATTTTAAGTTTAAAAACTCATTCACTTGTTTAAATAATGATTTCTCTTTCACTGATGTTTTTTTAGAATAAATCCAAATAAAGGCACAAAAATCAATTCAGAGGGGGAAAAAATAATAAATTACAAAATCCTTAAATTAGTCAATAAATATCAAATTTTGAATGAAACTGTTAAATATTTGATATTTTTTTATTATTTTTATTTCATATTGAAATTTTCAATTATTAATACGTACTCTTTTTATTTCATGTTTGATATTGTAATAAATATATTCCATTACTTCATTTTGTCTTGATTTCGTAGAATATTAAACCATGATTAAATATTAAGTAACAAAAGACATTTTCTGGTCAAATAAATCTTATTAGATTAAATTATATTTTAGGTCTTAAAATGAAATCGAGTTATTTTCATTGTTATATTTAATGTTTATTTTTCGGGCATGCAAGATGTTCTTTTACAATTAGAATAATAAAAACAGGTATCACATTTCTGATAACAAATTGAAGTTTTTTATGTTATTAAATGCTTTTAATTTTATCTCAATGTATAGATTGAAATATACGAAAATAATTATTAATATTTAAATAATGAATTAAATTGCTTTAATTTTTTTTAAAGTAATAATTTTCAGCTTATAAAAATATAACAAATTTTAACAAGTTTTATTGCTTTATTCAACAGTTAAATGATTCGGTATTTGAATTCATAAGAATTTTCTGTTACAATTTACAATACATAAACAGTTTAAATTTGCAAAAATGATACTTTTGTTATTGATAATTTTTAAAAGTTACAGTTTTTTATCGTGATAAAAACAGTTTTTTTCAGACAATGAAAAATTTTTAACTGTAAATATAATTTTTATCTGCTAAAGTAACAGTTCTTTCCTTTAAAAATTCGGTAACTTTTATAAGAAACAGATATTAAACTAGTTTCAGTTTGTATAAAATAACAGAGAAACTTTAGTTACACATAAATAAACTAATTTTTTACAATTCTCGCTATTATTATTTTATAACCATTGAAATAAATACATAATTTTAGATTTAATTGTAAAGTTACCTTTTCATGGAGAAAAATTACAATGGAACAAGAAAACAAATTAATTTAAATATCAAAATATTGACATTATGTCGAGGTTTAACAGATATTTTAAATAGAAAATATCTTGCTAAAATTTATGAGGACACAAAGTATATGAATTTGTAGAATATAAAAGATGCAATGGAAAAATAAATTTTACAGATATTTGTTTTCAATACCTTTGTTGAGAATGAAAAAATTATTCGAAGTCGTATCAGATTAATCAAGCGTTACTCGAGGAATTATTCTTCGATCAAATAATATAGCAGTATTTCTATAATCTCTTCATCGCTTTGATATGGCATTTGTAGGAACATCTAATGAAGTGAGTACTTAAATACTTATTTGATTATTTTGAAAGTTTTTGTGGAACAAATTCCATTCTGGATGTCCAAACAAGCTTCGCAACAGGTCCTAGCTGTTACGCTATTCATTACGCAATGTCACACAGGAAAAAGTTTAGAAATCACTGTGGTTTAAATTTCGGATTTCACTCTGTGTGGTTGATCAAGAATTTGATACCAGTTCCTGTTGAACAAAAGGAGATGAATAACCGTTTGAATTGCACATTTTATTAAGCTAAGTACGTGATTCGAAGTATTATTTTGTTGAGAAACGCACTATTCATTTTTTTAGACAATAAGTACGGTATTAACATATGCTTAGATCAACTGCTTGGATTTTTGGTCCTAAAAATCTTGCACATATTTGAATACATACCACAAAAATGAAAAGCATCCTTATTTTGAGCAGAAAATATTCTTCCTCCTATTGGACGGATCTTTTAAATTGGATAGGGGGGGGGGTTTACATCATGGCAACGAAAACCTCGGGAATGATCCTGTTCACTAAAATTGAATTAAATTCCATTAAAAAGTAATGAATAAATATCTGGCTTATATTTTTTATGCATTCAATACTTGTTTCATAAGAAGATCGAATTATGCTCGAAAAAAATTCCATCTTGCGAGTGTATAAGCTCTCAAAGCTTAGATATTTTTAGATAATCATTTATTTTCTATTTTTTCAAAAGATAATACTTACATTTTAAAGCTTTAAAGCTACGTACCGTATTCAACCATTATTATTCTTTTACAACTTGCTGTTTAAAGCAAGTCTTTTTTTCCTTCAATAGAAATGTGTTGTGAGAATTTCTTTTGCCTCTTGTTTTCTTTCACTTTTTCTTTACAAGGCATCTTTAATTTTTTCATGAAGGATTCAAAATACAATATAGGAGAATACTTTGTATAGATACAACATAGGAGAACACTTATTAACTACATCCAGCTTCACAAGAAATTTCGTACAGCATGTCATCTTTTGCAATAGAGGATGTTTTCTGGACCTACAGATGAAAGTGCTTTATCAAACAACAATCATCCATGCTCGAGGTAGGAACTGAACCAACATACTCTTGAACTAAAAGACATTGCGCTAATTTTTAGTCTGCAGTTTTACTTTATCATTTGAATATAAAAATCAAAGAAAACGAGTCAGTTGGCTAAATAATGTTTTATTAATTTTTGATAACTATCTACAATAACTTATTATTAAATGTTATGTGTTTTTTTATTTTAATATTGATACGTATCATAAAAACACAAACTCATTGATTAAGCTCATTATTATTTATTAAGTCATGTAAACTTTTGTTATGACTATCTTCTTTCAAAATTATGTGCAGGTCTATGCGAGAGGGAAAACAATTTCACATGGCTTAGAGATAAGTTAATATTTTAAGGCTATTGCTAAGTATTTGATTGTTCGGTCTATTGCATGATGGGGGCAGTTCCCATGCCTAAAGGAAGCGTCCCTGTCCTCGTGGCGGCCACTTCACAAGCATCCAAAACAAGCAGATCGAAAGCAGAAACAGAACATCCATCTCCCGACGCTCAACAAGTTCGAACCAGGAACTTTACCATCAAAGTGTGCAGTTTTATTAGTAGATCACGGTGAACATTAAATTTCAAACATCTGATAAGATTATAAACACCCAATTTTTTAAAATTAAAAGAAACGGATATGAATGTTTTTTATTTAGCTATGACTAATTTTCCTACTTGGGTGATCATGGAATTCATATTCAAAAGATGAATGCTTATGATGTCATATAATAACGTGATGTATCCCAAAAGCATAGAAAAGATCAGATTTCATAATTATTGCTGAACGGTATTTTATGCCTTAAAACGAATTGCGCTGCAACAGCGTAGAGGAGGCACTCTTCGGACCAGAAACACGTATTTACGATTAAGGTCTCAGGGGAAGAAAAACGGCTTCCGCGAGTTTTTAGGAATAAAATGGACCTATGCAGTCGTAAAAAAGGCTGCGTTGAATTCATAAGAAATAAATGGGAAGCTTTCAAGAAATTTATATATTTTATCTAAAATATATCACGAAAGAAAAAAGCTGAATAGCGAGAAACGGATGCCACGATAATTACCCTACTAACCCGCCATTTCACACTTTACAACTCAAATCCGATGCTTTGCAGTGATAATCGCATGAAAAGAGCGCGCTCGCCTGAAAACGTGGTCATTGTCGTGCGCGTATCCACTTTTGATTGTTAAATCATTAAGCTGTGCCACTTTCTTTCCCACCGCCTTTTGTGGCCCTCTCACCAATCGGAAGCCAGTGTCAATAAATCCTTTTCTTACAAATTCGAGAGATGAAAAGGATTTCATCTTTTGTGTCCTGCGAATTCTCCATTCATTGAAAGTTTCTTCTCATTAAAATCCTCTGTTGGTACTTATTCGGTAAGTATAATGGGGTATTATCGAACAAAAGAGTTGCAATATGCAATATATATATATATATATATATATATATATATATATATATATATATATATATATTTTAAATATATATATATATGTTTTTTAAATTAATCATTTGACTAACATAAGAAAACTGAAAGACGAGTATTTTTTATATATCGGAGCATTTGTAATTACAAATTACACAGTATTAATATATTTTTTTTTAATTTTGCAACTTTGAAAGCCATATTTGTATGAATACTGTATCCTAATGTTATACGTGGAAAGAGTAAAACCTGATTCTTATAACGATAGTTAAAATTTTTATAGTTCCAGTTGTATAGATATTAAATTTATAACATCAATTGTTAATATTTCAACTCAAATAAAAGAAAAAATACTTCTCAGCAACGCATGTTAAACTTCAACTTAAAGCATCAACTATAGTTACTAGAAACAGAAAAACCAGATGTTGGCATTTTTTAGTACATAAACTGAGATGTTGTGATTACGTTCATATTTAGATCAAACTCGCAATTTTCGCTTCCTGAATAGAAACAGTTTAGTTTGACATTTCTTAGAATAGCAACTTCAGTATACTTGGCTGAAATCAACTTACATCTCAGTGTTCCCCCACCCACCCACACATTCTCGGAAAGTAAAACTCTGCATTAAAGATTAGATCTTTGAGGAGGATCCCGCAAACCACAATGTTGAAAATAGTATAATGATAAATACATACTGTATTCCCGTGTGCTTAAAAGCTTAAGACTGGTCAAAGACACCAAGTTGGGTATGTTTGTCCAGTCCTATACTTCGAAAGAAATCGAGGAAGAAAATGATCACAACTAAGGGGTTTCTTATTGAACATCTTCGAGAAATTTTTTAATCAGTAAATACTAAATGGCTCCTGTTTACCTCGACAAAATGTTCAAGAAGATATCAGTTTACTGAACAAAACAAATTAGAATGATGAAACATGCATCTGATATATCAACTTCTGATTCTTTGGCCGTCTGAAAGAGACGTTACGTGCAAGTGGTTATTATTTGGAAGATAAGATGGAGGAAATTATAAAAGTATTTTTTACATTTATTCCAAGAAATGAATGGCCTGAGTCGTTTAATCTTTGGTAAACTCGCTTGCAGAGGAGCGTAGAGGGTGAAAAAGACTACTTTGAACTTTTATAAAAATCCATGATTCATGAAATTCATGTACTTTTAGGATTTTCGGTGTATTTCAGAAATGTTACGATGACCTTCATACTGTATCTAAACATGAAATGTGCTTAAGTTTCAAAGTGACAGTTTTATTTCTTCAGTGAAAAACTCATATGAACCAAATGGCTCTTAAAAATGGACTCATACTGTTTACACTCTTAAAAAATTATTTCCTAAGACTCTTCCGAACCGAAAACATTAACGATGTGTTTCCACAACACACTTTGGTTTGCTTAACCCTCTGTGATCACTTTTCAGAAAATGAAGAATAGTTAGACAAAGATCTATAATTTAAATCTCTAAAGTGCCATTGAATGCCCAAGATCAAAATGAAATTCGAATCCAGGATAAACCTGAGCACTAACCAATCAAAAGCCAGTTAGGTATGTAAATATTTTTTCAGCATACGCTTATTTCTTTTTATACATTATACATTACTTTTTATACATTGTATACTATATTATTATGTTTACATTATTTCATGATACATTTCCTTCTCCATAATCTATTATTTGTAACCTTAGAAATACGATTTTCTTAAAAATAAATATGTCATTTGTTCAACTTCATAATACACCATACACAATGAATTTTATGTAATTTTTATAATATTCGGACACCCTCTCTTGTATTCTTCAGAAATATAACTAAACTATCAATTATTTCAAATAAAAATTTAATGCTAAATATACTTCGATCACTTATATTCTTTCAATACTTGTTTCTTGCACAAAATTAAACAGTAATATCATCTAATATTTCTAAAATTTTAAAAATCCCTTTAATTATTCATTACAAAAAATATGAAAATATTTTTATGTAGAGAACAAAATTTTCAACTGCTTAAATAAATAAATTATAATTAATATGATAAAATATTTTCTAATTTTTTTTGTTAAGGTTTTGTCTTCTGAGTTAAAAACAAAAATTTCATCTTGATAATTTGGAATTCGATTTCAGATGTCCACGGTTCACTAAAACATCCTTCACTGTCGAATATATATTACACAGGAAAAGCAACTTGTTTTGAAATCAGAGTTTTTATCTTTGTTCACAAAGCTGTGATGAATCATAGTAAAGAAGATATTAATCATTTCATTATTTCATAAATGTATTTTTGTTAAAAATAATGTGTGTGTACTAAAACTATAGTATTCACAATAATAATAATTTTTTTTTGATTAAAATATAAATAAGAAGATATTGGAACATTTTAGTAATAATATCTAAATATTAAGAAACATTTCTTTTAGTGTTTCTTATTTTTTTAAAATGCTTGTATCATTAATGGTATTACTGATTAAATTTTGTATTAAAAGTAATTGCTTAAACTGTAATTGAGTAGTAGATAATAATTAGATTTATAAAATTGTGGACAGTAAATTAAGTTTATGTTAGGCATCACTCGCTTGAATTTTGAATTTCAAGTACATATATGTCCTCCTGAAATTTTTAGTGGAGTTGTCGCTGAATATGGCAGCTGGCATTCGGGTCTTTCGCTCAAAACTT
The DNA here is from genome assembly GCA_030067965.1 of Latrodectus elegans. NCBI lineage: Eukaryota > Metazoa > Arthropoda > Arachnida > Araneae > Theridiidae > Latrodectus > Latrodectus elegans. The sequence goes on from CM057822.1 coordinate 1,564,929, forward strand.
CGGCATTCGATTATCACCTCGGGCGCGGCCTTTTGCTGTATCGTTTGACATCCAATTCAAACAGCAGATTAACCAGTTGAATGGGTCTTCGAGTGCAAAAAATGAGTCTATCACCGTTTTTGTTTAAAATAGGCTTAAACATTTCAGGTATTTTCATATTTAAAATGCTCGCAAGATTAATTATCATGAAACATTTATAATTAGGCATTTTATTTGAAAAAAAAGTAAAACATATTTTTGGTATAAATTTTTTCATAAGATACAACAGATTTTAAAATATTCATTCCTAGTATGATAATGCGTTATAAAAATATATGTTCATCCGAATTTGTAATTAAGGAGTGGTTTTTAATGACACTCATTTTGGGGAAATTTACAATTTTGGTTTGTGATTGGGAAAATTTTGCAGGTATTATTGAATTATGCTATTTTATGGATATTTATGTACAGAGGGTGTTAACACATTTTTAGAAAGATTTCGATAACAAATTTAAAAAAAGTAAATGTTTTAGAATAAAATTTTTGGCAACAGCTTATTATTTGAAATGAGAAATATCGTCTGCTACTTTTAAATTTTTTCTTCTTTCAAAATGTCACATAAATATGCTGTGAACTAAAGGATATGTTTTTGCGCTTTCCGAAGATAAACGTTCTTATTCTAGAATTCAAAAACGTTGTGAAATGCATGTTATTAAAATTTCTAAGCGCAAAATAAACAATATTTTTAATCGGACAGGTAAAAACTGTCAATCATTATTTCTACATAGAAAGAAGACTCTAAACGAATATCCTTAAAAGGTACGTATTGTTTCAAACGTTTCTAAAGTGAAATCGCTGGTAACAAGAGAAAATCCGCCAGCACAGAAATCAATTACAAAGTCTTTAGATACATCTGTACCAACAATAAATAAAATAATAAACCAGTATTTACAACTTAAAAATGCTAAAAAAACATAATGTTCACCAGCTTTTGCCGAGACATGTGGCTCAACGCAAAACATTTTGTAGAATCTTGTATGAAAACCACTTAGCAGGAGATAAATGGAAAACCATTGTGACCCTTGATGAAGCATGAGTTTGATGAAGATGACTGTAACTAAAAAAGGTCTTTTTACTATAAAAAATGAGGAGAAAAAAATGTACAAACCCGTTTCCGTCAATGTAAAGAAGGTTTCAGTAAGGAGTTTATGATTGTCGCAGGTTTCTCCTACAATGGGAAATTAAAAATAAAAAGAGTGAAAAGAAATGCTAAAATCAACTCATCATACTATCAGGAGAAGGTTTTACGCCGAGTATTAACAAAAGAAATTCCACTTCTTTATCCAAATGACTTTTAAAGAGAAACACTTCATCAAGACAAAGCTAGAAGTCATACCGAAAACTACCATTGCATTCCTTGAAAAAATGATGACTAATACAGGTATTGCATGTATACATTTTCAACATATCTCTGTGAAATCTCTTGACCTTTCACCTATGGACTATTGTGCCTTTGGTCTGTTAAAAAAGGCACTTTCTAAACGCAAACCCACCACGATGGATGGACTCTGGAAAGTAGTGGAAGAGTAATGGAATGCAATACCCCTGGAAATATTGCTAAAAGCTCTTCTATCATGGAAATCACGATGCAGACTTATAATCCAGAAAAAAAGACTATCAGATCAAACATTTAAAAAAAAATAATCTTTAAATTTTAAACATTAATTAAACGGCTACGAAATCGTTCTAAAAATGTGTTAATACTCTCTGTATTATTAAAATGGAAACTTGATATTTAAATTTTAGAAGCACAGTTGATAATTAGTATTTTGCAGAACTCATGTAGTTTTAAAACCTACATATATATTTAAAATATGCATGTGCTTTAGACAAAAATTCCTGTACTATACAGTTTAAAACATTTTTTAATATTCATGGCTTAAACTGTCTTTCTGAAGGACTTTTTATGGCTTTACTCAAGAGGAAAGAAATTAAAAAAATTTCCAAGTAGCCTCACTAACAGACAGACGAGCAATATCCATTTGTCATTGTTCACCAGCCGTTGGAAAAGAACCCACGACATATCATCCTGAACAGCCGCTCTGACTTTTTGGGAATGATGAGGCATATATGAGGGCAAGGAAATACTTTTCGGAAACTATATAATTGAGTACATAATTTGTTGAATATTCATGTCTGTTGAATCAACTGAGCACAGTCGAATATCAGGACAGTTTGAATAATAGTCAAGTGACGAAGTCAGCACTCGAGATGGTATTTTTCGCTCCACATTACACCAGTCAAGAGATTTTAGGCTCTATGGAGCTTTCATTGGGCTTAAACTGTATTGTTGTTGCTAATCTCCGTGTTCAGTCTCTGGTAGAAGAGATCTACTAGTGTATTAACCCTCAAAAAGTCATATACTAGCATAGGTAAATCTAGTAGGTTGTCATAAGACATGCCTAGACACCTAAGAATATGTGGTGCCGGTGAATCCTGGTCTTGGTTGTATTTTGGAAAAATCGAATGGGTTGTTTGACTACCCTGGAAGACAAGGCTTTCCAAGTGGCCACTCAGAAAAATGGAGAGAAGTGTGGGCGCCTCTGCCGCAGCGCATAGCGAGGTGTCCACCAAGAGATTTGGCACGGGATAAACTGTGTCGCAACGATGCTGCTCAACTGGTTGAGGTATCGAACCATTTTTCAGGAGAAGAAAGCCATTACTTTTCTTACACGACTATTACACTAAGCTCCGGTGTAGTTACACAGCTTTGGCCATCTCCTATTTTTAAGACAAGAATGAAAAATCGGGAATAGAATTTGACACTCAATCCGAATTACATTGTGCTAAATTCTGATAAATGTCACCATCGAAATGAATTACCAATTTGCAGCAACTTGATTTTCTGGGAAGCAATTAGTCGGTTAAAATCCCGCTTCTAGCTAAGATATTTGTAGACGCTCGGAATTCACTTTAAACTGTAGCTCCAATGAGCAAAATAGAAACCTATAGCATCACTGTATTCAGTGCCTTCTTTTCCAACAATGCAAACTCGGGTATCGGCATCGTTCATTTGTACGTGGCTCAAAATTAGAAGGCGATTATCTGTGTTTAACTTGTTCAGATGACAGAAATAAAGAGCCGAAAACATGTTTACTTAACAGTATTTTCATTAGACATAATCCCAACACTTAATACATAGTACATTCAATATATAATTACCTAAATTGTCAATACAGTTAGTATGGATCCCTGGACATTCAGAGACTGCAAGCAATGAAATCACTGACTCAATGGCGAAAGCAGTAACTATGAGTCAATATGCGTACAACATCTGAGTACAGAGCTCCAAAAATGTCCGCCATAACCTACCTACCTAGTAACTTAAATTATTTGACATGTGAAGTGTGTCATTGAACCTACTTATCCGTCGAATATTTCAGTGTTCGATTAATTTTTTTTTTCTTTTCCGGTGACAATAATGCTTTACCCATTGAACAGATTTTCCAAATATTCCCGTGCGGCAAAAGAAAACTTTGTAAATAAAACCTTTTTTCAATGTGTGCACCGAATTTCTCTCTGGAGATGAACTGGGAACCGCGACTGACTGAATAGTAGAAAATTTTATATTTTCCTTTTTGTTTTATTCCTACAATGCATTTAAAAAATATTTGCTATTTTTATTTTAGTGTTGTTCCAGATCTTGTTGACCATAGTGTTGTTCCAGATCTTCAGGAGAAATACTATCTATTTCTCCTGAAGATCTGGAACAACACATTAAGAAATATTACTTTAAAGAAAGACTCGATCAATGGAAAAATAGCAAATATGCTGAATCGTTCACTCCTCTCACATCTACTCGTAAAAATCATAGACTGTTAACGAAATCCCGACTAGAAGATATGTGGCTGGCCAGAACTAGAACAAGATCTTTTCCTACCAATTCGGTTTTATTTATGTTCAACCTTTGGCAAACAGACCGCTGTCAAGGCAGTGAGTCTGAAACCATAGATCATATTTTCCTATATTCTCCTTTATAAGAACATCTGAGAAACCAATTACGGTAAAAATTAGGAATAGGAGCATTATCATTCTTTTGCATAGTTGAATTATCTTCAAATCAGGAAAATAAAATTCTTGCCTGCTGCCAATTTCTAATCTAAAAAATTTTAATTGTAATGACATAAAAAGTGAAATTCCGCAACGTCTAAAATCCTTGAGCAATATTCTATCACAAATTTTGTTAATTAGAATTATCTGATTATGTCAAGACATATCTTTTGGTGTTCACCGATAAATTAAAAGAATTCGATAAACTTCTCATAAATAATGTTAGTTAAGTGACTCTAAATCGTCTCAAGATATTTTCTTCAATGTGAGCTACAACATCTGAGTACAGAGCTCCAAAAATGTCCGCCATAACCTACCTACCTAGTAACTTAAATTATTTGACATGTGAAGTGTGTCATTGAACCTACTTATCCGTCGAATATTTCAGTGTTCGATTAATTTTTTTTTTCTTTTCCGGTGACAATAATGCTTTACCCATTGAACAGATTTTCCAAATATTCCCGTGCGGCAAAAGAAAACTTTGTAAATAAAACCTTTTTTCAATTTGTGCACCGAATTTCTCTCTGGAGATGAACTGGGAACCGCGACTGACTGAATAGTAGAAAATTTTATATTTTCCTTTTTGTTTTATTCCTACAATGCATTTAAAAAATATTTGCTATTTTTATTTTTAAAAAAGAATTGCTGCTGCCTGTTGCACTTACGTTTTGTCACATGCATCCCTGATAAGAACTGTATTTTAAGGAGTTTTGACTTAATAGCTCCGTCTATAGTAACAGCCTCTAAAACCTATAATAATCCTAACCTATAATAGCTCCGAAACTGAACTGAATATTCAGGCATTCGCATCCCTTTCGATTTGTTTTCAGCTTATTCAGCTTCATCTCGTGATGCTGGTATAATTGACTCCTATTCTTTATTTCTGCCAGACACTTGTGCTCCACGGGAAATGAAGGCCCGTGAAAGTGGGCATATTTTAGTTGTAGACTTAGAAGAGTAGCTTCCAGTTCCTGCAAGACTGAAGTGAAAATCAAACCGCCGAACCGAAATCCAAAGTGATCATCCTTTAGGGTCGAGGATCTAACGTAAGAACCTTACTTGATGTCACCTCGTTCTTATACTCCTTAACTAGACAGAAAGAGGTTATTTAGCCGCCTTTAAAAGAAATTATTTTTCAAAGTATGCAATTTCATATAATGACTATCTTATTTTCATTTATTAATATAATTTTCTGTGCTGTCATCTCGAAAGTCTAAAAGGTTAAGGATTTTTTTTAAATAACTCTTCTTCAGAACATCGATGCATTTTATTTCAATAATATCAATGATTTAATAATTTCATCATATTTTGTACTACCTTTCCTGACATTTTTCATTATATAAAAGGAATGTTTGGGTCCCTTCTGTAAATTAATTTTTCAGGCCTGTTTTTGGTTCATTTGTCCCTCTAAGGTCATATTGTTCAAACAAAGGCTTTTTCAATCGGAGCCGCCATTTTGTCATCAGTCGCCATCAATCGGAGCCAAAGTGGATTTTAAGAACCTAGAAGCATCATCGACATTTATCATGGTGGGCGTTAGGGAAATTCCCAGATTTCTTCTGTGGCGACGCGTGAACACGACTCACTCTCTATGAAAAGAACAAACGGAGGGTATTTGACGCAGTTAAAGTACCTATCTATAGGTTGTCGCAATGTGAAAACTTCCACACCCATTATGAGATTCGAACCCATGAGAACTGAAGACTAGATTGCTCATCCCTTAACTCCAGTTTAGCTAGTGTGGAAGGCAGGAATTTCATTTATTTATACGGTTTGCAATGTCAATGAATAGATTGGGGCTTATGAATAATTCATTTTTGACCCTATTCATATCTAATGCGGCGAATAAAGCTTGTTTCCTCTACCGAGGGTTGTGCAGCTTTCTGATCTGCCTGCACTGTGCAAAGTGCGCGCATGTACATTCAGTACACCCTTTTATTTTAGGAATTTGCTTGCATATATTTGTACTCATGTACCGAATAACCTGTTGTGTATATTTAACACTTATTTCGTTTTTTGGAGTATTGCCAAATTGGTTAAAGCATAAATATGGACTTTACTTGAGTCGTTTTCGACGGAAGCACTTTTTCGCGCAAGTGATGTTATCAAATGAGAAGATGACTCACCCTGATTCGATTTTTTTTCTCTGTCGAGAGTGCATCCCCTAAATGTAAGGGCAAATCCCGAGAAGAAAGGAGCACTTTTTTACGATTGTGGTTTGAAATCGACTGCGGCTTTATCAATAATTCCTTTTTTGACGACGGGGACACGCCCTTGGTAGGGGGATCAACATAATAAGTGCCGACTGCGGAATGAATCGAGAGCTCAATCCTCGTTTTACGACCGCCGACTGAAGCGAACTCTCTCACGAGCAGGAGCTGATAGGAACAAAATAAAAAAAAATAAAACACTCGATGTGTAATTGCGGCACAGTGCACTCAGGAATCCGTGGAATCAGCGTTAGAAATAAAATAAGAAATAATATTAATAAAAAATAAATCAGACGATTTTGGAAGAGGCTCCACCCCCAGCTACCACACGCCCCTTCTGTGATAGCGGCATAATGAGATTTCGCAGACTCGAATGGTTCGGCGGCAAATTACAGGTTTTGCCTCGGCCTGTCAGAGCAGCAGACATTATGATGCTGGCCTGCGCGGTCACGTGGTCGCGCTCGCCCGCCAGATGCTGCTCCGCCGGGACCCATTACTTATTAACCCCTTCTGCGTCCATCGGTATGTGCTCAGCACAGTGGTCAATGGAATGCTATTCTTTCCGCGCACTGTTTCGTGAGCTTCATGCCAATCGAAAAGTCATTTCTCAAGCTTTCGAATGGGGGAGGGGGCAGTGGCACAGTTTTCGGCAGCAGAGAAATTATGTCTAATTTGGAGCAGCGTCCGTTTTTATGATGATACAGGCCTGTTTTTTTTTTCATGAAATTTCTATGACAATATCATACACTTTACATTAATATTTTCACTTTAAAGGTATGTCCAAACGGGGCTACTCAGTAATCGATAATTACTGATTACTGAAAGTGGTATACATTATTATACCCGTGCGTGTGCATTTTCTCTCTAATATCCGGTAATACCTTTATATTACGCACAAATAAATCATTTCTCAAACTTTTTAGAAGGAAGCATTTTTCAGAAGAAGTAAAAATGAGGCGAAAAAAATTAACACCAATTTCAAATCGATATTATGATTTTTTTTTATTTTGCGAAAGGTATATATAGCAGGTATACTTATGTTTGTGCATGTTTTTCTGTAAAGATGTCTCAAAAAAAAATTAATCTATTTTTCAGACAGGTAATTTTCTAACTAACTTTCTTTCGCTAAAAAAAAAAGATTAAAATAGTTACTTATTAATATTTTATCAATCTAAATTATTAATAATCATATATATATAATATATATATATATAATCAATAATTTAGAATAATTAATTATATAGTGCCCCCTTTCAAATATCGACGCATCATAAATATTTAACAAAATATTTCAATAGAATCGAAACGTAGAAGTTACAGTCATAACATTTAAAATTCTAAAATGTATGATAAAAAAAAGTGAAAACACGAAACTTCAATCCGGTAAATCAAAATGGGGACTTTTTATATGAACTTCTTGTATTTTATTTAAATATTCGGGAACCATGTGTAGGTGTCGACACACCCTTATAAGCATATTGAGTCTGCAACACAGTATTACAGGATCTCGTATGCAGTGTTGTGTATCAGATTCATGTTGTGTACAGTTCTAATCTACGCTCACCCAGTATATCAACAGGAAATTAAGCCTCTTTTCAACAGGAAGCATTCTCTGAGGAAGTAGTAAAAGGTGGTGTGTTGCGTTTGCACAAGATTACTCATGTGAGACCGAAATCTGTAGTTTAATGTACCTGTCAAAATATTGCAACCGTCCAAGCCAGAAGCGGCATTCGAACCCGCGAACTATGGAATCGAAAGACAGAGCACTGACCCATCAGCTGGCCGCTCGATTCGGGAGCAATAAACTAATCTATAAGGATAGTTAATTTAAGAAATCCTATTTTCAATTTTTCACATGAGATCAATAGATATATCGAGACAAAACATATAAGCACATATAAATGTGCAAAGTGTGACGCAACTAGGAATACGTATCTTAGTAAGAATGCTATGTGCTACACTCATATTGTACATACATTGTTAGAAGAAAAACCTTTCCTCCAGTCTTTCTGTTCGCAGCGAGAGCTCCTGCCTTCGGTTTAGAAACTCGAGGGTTCGATTCCCCCCATAGCACTGGGTTATTATGGTTCAAAATCCACACTAAACTGTTACTCAGGAGAAATCTAGACTCCTTGTGCAAAAAATAGCAGTTTGCAGGTAAACAAAAAAGTGAATATTGATTTGGGGCGACAAAAAAGTGAATATCACTTGCTTTTATAATTGTATATGGGTGTATTCCCCAATAAAAAAATTATGTCAACATTTTCACGTGCATAACAGCGTATGTATATTGTTACGAAGATTTTAGTAAACACACCGTAGGCTTTAAATTAACAAACAAGTTTATTGAAGGGAAGTAGCGACTTGTAACCTTACAAGGTCGAGAAGTTGTCCACGACTAGTGGGTATAAGCTTTTATACAGTAACAGAATATTCGAGAAATAACTAATTAACATAGCAACGAAATGTCTAGAATGTTGGAGAACATAAGGAAACAATAACTAAGGAAACAAACTAAAAAACCCATACTTTGGATACAACAGCCGTGGCTAGTATCGAACCCGCAACCTCTGGGTTTGGATCGCGTGCTTGGACCAAACAGTCACTGAGCTGGTTGGTAGGATTTCTCTATGTGGCAATATGTAACAGTGTATGTACACACACATATATATGTATATCGCACCCTATTACTTACATCATATACATTTTTTCTCTTTTATACATAATGTTAACCAGAAACACTTTTCTTAAAAATTACATCAGAATGAGACATTTAATTCTAGGGAGATAGAAATGAGGTAACTAAAAAGTTGTTGCAGAGGTTAGAGCGAGCATCGGTGTCGACAATGACACAGCACTACTTCCGAATTTCTTGAGAAATCCTTTTTACGTGCCTGTCCATAAAGGTTTGCAGATCGATTCGCAGAACAGAAATATAACTTGGGGGATCAGTGCGTTATGTGGTGGGGGCATTTTATACTAGGGACATATGAAAACGCGTCATGAGAGTACTTTGGGGGATTACTGTCATAATTTTTCTAATTCGTCACCCATACAATGGCTAGCTAGAATTTTCTTTCATACTTATTTCAAAGTTCTGCGTTCTAGTGTCAAACGAGTCAATTGCGAAATTTTATCTGAATTATTCTTTAAGAAATTAAACTTTCAAATATTTTTACAAAATGTTTTAATGCATAAAGTATAATCTCCCTACATTATCTTCCAGCATAATATTTAATTATTTTACTCTTAGGTTTGGTTTATTGTAAAACGCTTTCCGCTCCCCATTTCTGTGAATCGAAGCCGCTCAAGTTTTTATCAGAAATTTTAAACAACAAGCTTGATACCTAAGCGGACACCATGGGTAACTCATATCCTGCCTTCAACAGCGGGAAGGATCATACTGGACACGTACACATCTCCTCACGGTCTCAGGCTGGATCAGGCATTGAACCCACTGTTTGTAGGACACAGAAGCAGCGCTCTCTCCGAACAAATTATGAAGCCGATTGCTTAGCTCCTTAGCCTTCTGTTCAACTGCCCATGGTCTAGATTCTCACCTTGAAAATAGATGTTCATTTTGTTTGGGATTCTAATTTAAATTCTAGATCCCTGTCTAATTTACCCTCACGTGCAAAATGACGTGGAGTGTCACCAGTCCACAGCGGCTAATCCATCCTGGGAACATCTGCAAATTTTGTGCAGTAGATGACAGGCATGGGAAGATCGTTGCCACATAAGCGAAATAAATTATTCAAAATATCTCTCACATTTTCAGTTAGATAAAAATAAAGTCAACGTCAACTTGAGGGAAACTTTGTATAATTAACTCGCTTTATGAAAGGAGAACCAGATCATTTATTCTAGATAACACCCACCTCATGACGTCATCTGGGGGGTGGCGTACAATTGCACAGGTCACTCACTTCTGTTAATGTCAGATATTTTAGTGGGGGAATTCCAATTAGATTTTTTAATTTATAAATGATTTTTTTTTTTTAGCTTTAGTTTTTCCAAGTCATTAAAAAGTTATTGAAATCAAGTGAGCTTGATTATCTCTGGGGTATATTTCTTACGACCGAAACACGACTTTTTAAACTCACTGTTTTGTTATCTTCAATTAAAGGAGGATCAAGAGAAAAAAAAAATATTTTCTTTAAAGTGTAGAACAGAGTAAAGGCAAAAATAATGGTGCGAAATGATAGAAAATATTTTTTCTTAAATGCACCTCCTTTTTATGCCCGTTCTTAATACAAAAATATTATTGAGTAAAATATTTATATTTTACTTTTTCAACCAAAAATGTTTTTAAAACAAATTTTTCAAATAAGCGCTGATTAATGTTAAATAAAAATCCTGAAATATGAATTGATCAAATGAAAATGCTCTGTAAATTTTTTTAGGTTTATTTTCTTATTTATTAACTATTGTTTGCCTTATTTATATTTATTGTTGCCTGATATTTTACCTTTCTATTCTTTTAATATGATACTTTTGACAAACGAGTTGCCATCTTAAATATCCAAATTTTTTTTATAATCAATTTAACACCGTATATTACTCACTGCGGAATTACTTTTCATAGATAATAGGCCATTTCTATGAGTTTCAATGAAGGAAACTTACAAGAATTCACCCCATCAGATGCACATAGCAGACAGAAATGCAATAACAATCTTTCATTGATCTAAAACAATTAGAGTTGAATTCGTGATCTTCCACTCAGAAAATTTTGACTCATTTTCACTTTCCTCCGACATAATATTAATTGGTACCATATCTATATATGGCTCTACTGAAGTGGGAGGAAGACTGGACCATGATCAGCTCTTCTACAGCACCCCCTTTCCATCTGGTGGTGGGCAGTTCCAATGCCGAAGAAAAATCCCAATAAGCCACTTTAAAGTATCTATCCATGAAATCACAAATTTTTGTTCATCAAGAAAAGTGCTCAACTGTGTGTTGAATGGTCACGAACTGCTGCAGTTCAACAGCTCGTCGACTCGATTCCTCTTTATGTATGTATATTTATCTAAATAGATTAAGCATGCAAAATATAGTAAAGGGTGGATTGGTACTAACCTAGGACCCTATACTTCATAACAAGTATTCCTATACTAAAATCAACACTAAGATTAAAATGTCATTCGGCATAATAAATATCAGGTCTACCTAACTCTGTCTATTGGTCGATGTTGTTAAAACCATATCAGAGCAGCAATATCTTTTTCTTACAACATCAGAGATCGCAGGAAACTTAATTTATCTCAAAAAACTGTTTTGAACCATATTTGGAAGATACGATTCACGTGGAATTATTCAAAATGGATGCTACATAAATTAGGTCACAGAAGAATTTTAATGATCATCCTATACCCTTCTTGAACCGGATGATAACTGGGTAGGAAATATAGATTACTTTCGAAAACATCATAAGGAAAAAGGGGAAACCTAGCCATTAAAACTCCAAGCCGAATTCGACTCTGCATAAGAGAAAATTGTTTATATGGTGGGATATTTGATTACCAATACATTATGAGCATTTGAACGAAAAACTCAATTCGGAAAAGCATTGTCAGCAACTAGATAATTTAAAGGAAGAAATCCAAGAAAAGAAGCCGGGAATGTTTCAAGAAAGTGGCTAAGAAAAGAGTTCGCCAAAAAATTGCAGGATTAGTCAGAGAAATTTTGTCCCATGCACCATATTCCTCGGACTTATCTCCCTCGAACTATCAATTGTCTTAGTCCTTACAGAATTTTTTGAAGGGTAAAAAATTCAAAAATGAAAAAGATATCAATCAAGCACTGTTTCTATTTTTCGCATGAGAAAATGAAAGAGTTTTCAAAAATTGGATGCACAAATTTCTCTTACTCTGGCAAGAAGCCATTAATAATAATTACATTATTTAATAAAGTTTATTGACGTTACGAAAATTTTTCACTTTGCTTTATTCCAAATATGGATAGAACTTTCCGGTAGATTTAATACAGTTCATAGAATTCATTTACGAGCATAATAACTTTTGACAATCCTCAGTGGACTATTTGACATATCAAATCTGCTGCAAGATTTCAGAATGCGCTTGCAGGATTGATTTTGTCTGTACAATGGGCAATCATCATGCGTCGCAAGGGAGGAAAAACGGAAAGCTCTCAATCCACTCAGAATGGCATAGAATCGAACCCATGAATTATTAAACAAAAGAGAAGAGCATTCACTATTCAGTTGCAAGCTGGATAAAAACTCCAAGACGTAACACTCGACAGGTGTTTGGCATACCCTTAAAAAGGTAATAATATATTGTATAACAAAAGAACATGATTAAGAATTTGATTTGTCTTTAAGTGTTTATTAATAATAGCTATGAAAGAAAGTGCACGGTTTATTTCTGTAGCCAATGTTTCATAAAACATTAAAAAAAATCCATTTGAAATGAACCTCTATTCATTAAAGCATGCGTAATGGAGATTAAGATTTTGCTGGTATCAGTACAATTGTTTCTTCTTTCCTTCTCCGCTATATTCCGTTTTGCTTCTGTGATCCCTGATCTACACAATGTCTTAGATTCATGTGTGTAATACTTTTGCGTTATAGTATTATAGTATATTCTAGATGAATGATAATTAATTATTGCATTATTCAAGGAAATCACATAGCGAAAATCCGTTGCAAGCAGCACATAAACCGCCAGAAATGAGTGCTCATTGGTCAGATCAGTGTAACTGTCGGCAACGAACAAAAAGGAGTCCCTTGAATTGAGGTGTCTTCCAGGCTGTGCGTGAAGATTCAATTAAACGGCGTGCGTCAATTACTGTGCACAGCTGCCTTCGTAATCAGCTTCACCTGTTCTCGAACGACAGCGAAGGAGTCCAGAAATCATCCTCCCTCCCCCCCCCGCTCCTCTATATAATCCCCTTCTCTGATAAAAAAAAATGAATTGAAATGACGCAGAATAATTCTACTCATCAAAGAATGCTTCTGCTTTGCATAGTTATTGAATATTACTAATCATCAATGTTAATAATAATTTAATAAAAATAATTATTTATCTATCTATAACTAATTATTGTGCAATAATAATTACGAAAAATCCGCGTTGTGGGCAAGCTGAGAGACCTAAGCCAATTTTTTTAACAAACGCAGACTTTTTTAGGTAGTGGCCAGTAGTAATATTTTTCTAGGAAAAAATTACTCAAACTCCCACGCACTCATAAATATGATTGCAAAAAAGACGAACACAATTTTCATTTCCCATTGTTTAACACTGGTAGGGACTTCCTACCCCAAAGCAAAAATTTTTAGCCCTAGCAAAAATTGTTAATAATACGAATTATCTCCTTTAGTTACAGAATTGTGATTATTTTAACATCAAAATAATGAACAGGTAAATATTTTAGTAATGATAATGAGGTATTTTTCTATTGTTGGGGAAAAGCCAACACTGTTTTTTGCTGAAAGTGCAACCTTTTCCATACCAAATTATCATCTTATTTTATTTGATTTGTAACATTTTGCTGACTTCATTGCACTGAAATTTTCTATTTATCTAAAAATTACTTATATCTAAAATGGGAAAGAAAAACTGCAATGGTGTTGAAGGAAATATTTTACTGATATTCCGAAGTTATGCTTCTAGTACAGAAAGAATATTTTGTTACTCCATTTATAGGGTGGCCTTACTTTTTTTTTTTTTTTTTTTTACCGTAATTTACCTCAAAATAGCCCAATTTACCAATTTAGACAAAATGTTTTTCTGTTCTACTTCGAATTTCAGCCAATATAAGCTATTGCGTTTCCATAATTTTTAGATTTTTTATGAAGGAATCACACTATTTCGTGTCGATATTACATCTAAGTGAAGCCCTTGTAAAATTTTGAATGGAAGAATTAAACTGTTTAAATATACATTAAAAATGTCCAGAAAGTTCATTGCAATCATAGGATAAGGCTAATAATCCTCAAGGAGCTTGTAATCGCCTGCTATATTTTTAAATAAATTTATATCCCATTAAAATATTAACATAAAACTTCTACTAAATATTTGTTATTAATCATTTTTTCATTCGTAACCTGCTGTTACGAATGAAAAATGCCAGCCTTCACAGAAATTAACTTTCACTAAAAACATTAATCAGGAAAAAAATTATTAATTCTCTAACAACATTTGCCTATTTAAATATTTTGTTCTTTGATATTTTGTGACATTTTTAATTCACAACTTAGTGTTAAAGAATGCATGAAACAGTATAATTGTGCTACTTAGGGAAGAATTTCGCTCTTCTGCACCAAAAGAAGCAGGTCAATACCTAAAGCCACAAAAGACAGTTGTTTTAAAAATGCGTGTGTGCTGACATGCTTTCCTCGATCACTCAGAAGGAGGCTGCTGAATGGGAGCTTTCGAAGATCCCCCGATCCTTGACCTGCCAACCCCAATAGGTATCATTTCTCTTTGAGGGCATTGCGACCACAACCCAATCAAGTTTACCCAGCCGCGCGTTCAGTGAAAAGAATAGAAACTCGATAACAGGGCGGGATTCGAGCTTACTACCTTCCGACAATGAGAACGATTCCATCACTTACCAAGCCATGTGGAAACCAGGCTACTTAGGAAAGTTTATGAAACAAAATAACCAAATACTAATCAAAATGTTAAAATAAAAAAACATTCTGGTACAAATCTCGTCACGTTACCTCGATACGATAAGGTGGTTAGATGAGTTCAGAAAGGGAAAGGGGCCACCCCAAACCTATTGTTATAACTAAATAATGGATCAAAATATGCGTTTTGCAAATTAATTTGCATGAATTTGTGGCATGTAAGTGATCGGCGTTGCCTGATAAAAATGCATAACTTTAAATATTTTTAAAGTCCTTATTTAAGAATTATTAAGTGAATCAGACATTCTAATTCTTCGACACTCCTATTCACGTGGAAAGAAAGAATAAGAAAATTTAAAAAGTTCATTCTGCCGCATTTTAAGCAAGACATAATGATGACGCTAGAATCAGGATTGAAAAATGAAATAACTATCGACGTTGTAAGCATTTTTAACATCCAGCGCAAACTTTAATTTCCAAAAGGGTTTTCATAAGCAGTGGGTGTATTCACTTGCGGCAAAGAAGGAAACCACGAAAATTCCAAACATCTATTCTTACAAACATGCATGCAAAGAGAGCAGAAGCGCACTTCCATTATTCAGCAGCGGCTGGGATTAAATCAGTGAAATTCAGTCTACCTCTAGTCAATGGTGGAACTTTTTAATCAGATTTGAAGTTTGAAACGATTTGGCTGCCAATTCGAATAGCAAAGCACTGCTGGTTTCTAGTGGTGTGCAGACAGCACGATATCGCTGGCCAACCAAATGTCAGGGCCAACATCTCATTACAAATTTGAAAAGTAGCACGCTAAAAGTCGTTAGTTAAATGTGTCTCAACGGTCATTTTTTTCGCATGTGAATTCAGTACGCCGAAGCTTATAGTTTAGAAAGGATTCCGAAGCATTATAAACATTCAAATTTGAGATAGAAATCGAACCTACGAACTGTTGAATCGAAGGCCAAAACTGTAACTATTTGGCTGCCTGCTCGGTGCGCCTGTCGACTGAAATCCACTGATAAGAACCGCCAAGAGCAGCAAACTTTTTCTCCAGTTTCTTGCTTCAACGAGAAGAGTCGCTGGATCCGGTCGCTTTACCCTACGCAGAGATGTAACACTACCGCATGCTGTCAAGATATGTATTTCTATGTAAGCTGTTAGTAATACCTCAATATTTTTTACTTTGTTATCAAATAATTATTTTTTAGTCTTACTTTTAATGTCTTATCTATTTTCCCAAGAAATTACAACTTTTTAATTAACTACATTTTTTCTTCATAAGACGTATTGTGTTTATTAACATTCGTTAATAAACATTGTGTGTTTTATTTATTTTCTATAAAATTATTCCACATATTTTACAAATATGTAGTACCTTAAATCACTTTTTGCAACTTTATAATGAGTTGTAAGCATTCTAAGTTTTAATCTTGATATACAGTTTCGATGCTTCTCAGTGAAACATTTGATGCATATTGCTTATTTGCAGACACATCAAATGTTGCAACATTGAACAAATCACTGTAAACCGTGGTGTAGTAACTCGATCGGCACCACAGTACGACACCCGCCCTGAAAACAGTGTCTCATGCAAAAGGACATAGATTTCCTTAATAAAGCCGTTTTCGGTTGTATCAAGATTCGTACAAGCAACCTCTCAGATAGAGAGCGGAACCTTACCTCCCCCTTATACGATCACGCTTTATCTTTCATCAGTATCTTAGATGAAAGATGTATTTCTTGTGCAACGTATTAAAGTTGTCTGAAATTCTAACCATCATGTGTGACGAGTTTGCTGACAGATAGGCACCTGGCGCAATCATGATTATTGCATATTTTATGAAATCTGTAATATTTCATTCATATAATCACGAACTTAGGCGCTTACAGTTGAACCATTGTAATTCATGCTAATTGTAACTATTGCAGATAGGGCCATGTAAAGTAAGTCGTGATAGTCGCAATGTCCTTCCACTAGTGCGGCTTTCAGCTCATGTGTTGGTCTCGTCACCTGGTAGTGTCAAAATGAGGAGACATCTCATTACTTTAAGTGAGCTTTTAATCGGCTGAAATATAGGCATCTGGAAATATATTATTGCAAACGAACATTTTATCACACTTTTCCTACAATGAGTTTTTAAAGATGTCGAATTACGTAAATTGTATTTGACTTAGATACATACAAATAATACTTTGACACGAATTGACAACAGCCTTACTGGCTGAAACTTTCGTAGATTGTTGTTGCCAGGCGTTTCCATCAACACTGATTAAATTATCTTTTTTCATGGATCTATATTCACGAGTCGTAAGGCAGAAATCTTGGAAACTTAATCGTACCCCGACAGATGAGAGATTTTAATAAAGTATTGCAATGGCTTTGTTCAATGAAGGCTGGGATTGAACTGAAGACCTTCTGTTCTTAGTTCCACTGTGGTGAAGATTTTAAATGTGTACCATCATGAGCTGTATGTTATGTACCACAACAAGCCATTATCAGGCTAATCTTGGTCTGTTCCCTCGCACTCAGTCGCGGGTTTAAGCTGCTTAGACAGTTCTGAAACATTTAAATGTCTACCGTTTCCATTAGGAAATTCTTAGCCTTCACTCCGACAGATATGTATGTGGGAGGCAAAAGCGCAACATCCACTGCCTGACAGTGGCTGCGAACGAACTCAGGTATCTCGTGCTCCAAGAACCTAGATCATGAGTTAGATAAAAAAGAAGAGCGCCGCTAACAATTTCGCCGAGCCCTTGAAATTGCTTCCGACGCTGCCTTCCAATCACTCTGGCTCACGTGTCACTTCGCACATGGAAAAAAAAAAAAAAAAAAAAAAAAAAAAACAATTTTAAGTCCGGATCAGCAGCTTTTCAAATGTTTCGCCAGTCGCCCTAGAAACGCAGCGACCACAACAAAAGTAGTTATCAATTGCCAAAGAATAAAAGTGAAAAACGAAGCAGATGACGATTATCACCCGTTCAAAAAATAAAAGGCGGCGCGTATGTAAATGTTGCGATGATCGCAAAAACACGTGTTTCGCGGTCAACACACAAGCGTTTTTTTTTTTTTTTTTTTTTTCTCTTCTTGAAACTGAAATTGTTTGAGCACGCGATCGCCACGTCTCGTGCTTGTAGTCGCCTGTTAAAGTTTGCTTTCGATTCGCAAATAAAGCCTTTATTAGGTATACACGTTAAATATTTATTTGAATTTCCCGTTCTGGCGACGAAACTGAGACTCATCACGCCATCCACTGCAAAACTAGGCCCTGAAGCGAGATCGAACAATCGATTCTGCGAATGGGGCATCTCACACGACACAACTGAATTAATTCATGCCAATTATTGATGATGAAGGGGCGATTTGTATCTAATGACGCCGCTTTTACACAGATTAACTTCATGCAATTGTTAGTTTATGCAAATAAGGATACATTTCTGTTAAAGATATCTGATTCAGATATCGCCGAGTATAGTATTTGGCGGAAAACGTGAAGTGTTAAAATGATCGCCAAATATATTTATGATTTTTCCGATTCATGATGAAAAAAATTGTTAATTTTGCAAAATGTTACTCTATTAACAAAATGTTGCAAAGTGTAATTAATCTTGCAAAATGTTAATCGCGTTAAAAAAAAATGGCACCTACATATGAATACTTTGGCTATTTAAGCAAAATATTTCTGATGAGGTTCTTCCTGATTAGCGATAAGTATCCAAATTTATAACAATAAGATGCTTCCGTTTTATTACAATTTGAATAGTAAGAAGATAATAACAGCTTAAAATAACTTTTGTTTTTGTCTGTCGCTCGGAATTCTCACAGAAATAACACTTTGTTCCCATTATAAGAAGAAAATACGCAGAATTTATAAGAAATACAATCAATAATATCTTGACTTGTTTTTATAATGCAGGGGGGCAATTTTGAAATAGACCAAAAAAGCTGACTGAGAAAAAATAAATTATGTGAAGAACACAAATGAGATTAATGATATTTTAATCAACTTCTGTACACACAAAAAGAAAATGGAATAAATCATTATTAATCTTTAGAAAATAGAATATAAAAATAAAAATTTTAATCGTCCTTACCGATTTAAACTAACCCTAAAGTAGATGCTTTGTCTTGTCCCTTTCATTTTGCTTTTCCTTCTGTTCTATTTTCAAAGTGTTCTATTTTGAAAGCAATATGGTTAAGGATTTGAAAATTTTAAAACTAAATATTTAGAACAAAAGGTAATTTTCATGATTTTGAAAACTTTTACGAAGGGAAAAAATTATATTTAAAAAATACTTACTTAACTAAGCAATTAAATTAATACTGGTAAAAATCATGAAGGGATTTTTCTTCACTGACGACACTCAGATTTTCGACCGTGAACTTCTACTTGTTTGCTGCCGTTCGAAGAATACGGTTCGAAGGCAGGCAGCGAATTCGTCCACAAGTTGGATTTATGATGCCGTCTCAATACATCATAACATGTAGGGGAAATGTTGTCTGACGTCATGGATATTTTAAACCAATGAGAATGGTAATAAAGTGTCGCGATCCGATCTCAACTGGAAAGAAAAAAACAACCATTTTATTCTCTTTATGATTAATAACATTTTTTTTCTCTTTATTTAAGAACAAATTTTGGAAATTATTAAGGCATAGTGTCAGGAAGCTGGTATATATAGTTATGATTAAACTCGCTGTGTATGTACAGAAGAAAAATACCATTAGAGATAAAATATTATATTGATATGTATGATATATATTCCCGAGCAAGTGTCACATTAACCCTCCACATATGAATTCGTTAGTGGCAAATAAAAATTGTAAACACACATAATATATATGTGTGCCATTTTGAAAAGTCTCATAAGCATTTTAATAAAACACAATTAGTTTTGATTAATAATAAAAAATGAACTAAAAGTATTATTGGGTAATATTAATGAATATTTAGTATTAATATTATTTATATATATATATATATATATATATATATATATATATATATATATAGATAGATAGATAGATAGATAGATAGATATGATATTCACACACACACACACAAATAAATATTTAATTATTTTAATAATTATTAATCGCAATAACAGTAAATATTATCAAGATTTTTAAATGAAAGAAAAGAGGAAATGAGAGACATTCTGGGAAAAAAGTGATTAAAGAAAACAGAAAAAAAAAATTGATGAAAAAAAATATTTAAAGTAACTGTGGCCAATTATCTGGTCATTTCGAACTATGGTCAAGTAGCGATATTGAATCTGTCATGAAGAGGCCTAGTCTCGTCTCTGAAACTGGAACTCATTGGAGGCACATTGAACTCATTGGAGGCACATTAGATCGTCTGTGAAAGAATAACAAGAACGAGTCTTTCAGCAGGGCTTTGTCACCATTCGGACACAAAGGCCTCTTTCCCGCACACAAGCTACTAAAGCCTCTTCTACAGAAAAATGCATAAGTTGTCTTGCTAATATCAATCGACCCAAAAATGAATTCATCGGATTTCTGCTATCTATAGTGACCTGGTATGATGCAGGAGAATGCGCATGCCAAAATCGAAACACTGCTACAAGACACCATCAGTTATTGTTTTAAAATCTAGCTTATTTATTTTATTCGATACCAAATAATTAATTTGTAATTTTTAGGAACTAAGTAATATTTTTAAAAATAAAATACGAATGTACAGGAAACCCCCTAATACTGCGATGGAAACAATTTTTGCTACTTATACCGAAACTGCATATTGTTCAGAAGATCATGCATCTGCAACCATGTCTCTGTTTTTTGCCGACTGGTTCGACTGTAATTAAACACGTCAACAAGCTGCTTATGTCAGCGGAATGCCTATCACAGATAATGTCTCCTTTCTTAATACTTAGCGCCTTGGTCTTTGATTCAACGTTCTGAGAGTTCGATTCCCAAATCGGAAATATATATATATTACTATAAGATGACTAGGAACCCTCTTCAAATCGTAAATTTCCGAACTAGTCAACATTGAAAAGAAGTCACAGAGAGTTAAACACTCCCGTTTCGTGTTTCATTCACTATTTGACAGTAAAAAATTACAATGCAGAGGATAAAATGTAAAAGCTTACAAGAATCAATTAGTTTGATATGTTTACTTAGTGTTTTTTACTCATATATTGTGGGTCCTGTCGGCTTCATTGTCAGGAATTAACACATTTAAAATTTAAATTATTTAATTATATATTCAAAGAACAAGATAAAGCTATTTACATATTTACATTTACAAATAAATATCAAATAACAATCTAACATCATTTTAATTATAGTCCGTAATTAGTCCAATATCAATTTGCGTCTCCACGTCCTCGCATCTTTTTCCCATCCATCACCTCGTCGTCTCTCTCCATTCTGGGTATGTCCGGCGGCAAACATGGGAATGGCCTTCTTGGTGGCACTTTCAATCCCACAATATTACTATCTAGGATGAAAAAAAAAATAAAACGTGTAAATATCAAATTATATTACACTTCTTTTGAGAATTCTTTATAATTTTTAATACGTTTCTTCTTTATATGTGTGTGTTATTATATTGCTAAAAAGTGCTTAGTAAACAAGAAGGGTGCCATTTCATCGTTGCTTCTGAATTTGTGTAATACGGTATCACATCATTTTGCGTCTAGTGACTTTCAGAATGAAAGAATGAAAACGTGTCAGGATGATAACAGACATTCTCAGTATTTAGCGCAGTGGTCAGTCAACAACTTGAAACTGTAGCAAGGCATGTGAACCTGTGCCGTGAGTTGTTTCCGAATGAAAATAAAACGGTCCGCAGTTACGTCAGCAAGAGAGAGAGAAAGAATGAACTGGTGAACCCCCAACCGCTTCCCGAACAGATTTGGATGCAGCCTCCGCGGTTAGGACTATTTCTTTCTAAAAGACTGATATGCTGGATCACGATGCGCTGTATTTGGTCTCTTCATAATGCACAACTTAACGTAGGAAAATTACTGTATAATTTCTTATAATATTCAGCCTTCATGAATTCACAAATAATGATTCCGGGCATTGATTTTGGCGCATTTAGGTTGCCTTCACAGGTGTCACTAGGCAGGAGACAATGAAAACTAATCAGGTCCCTTTACAGCAAGTGTGCACATAGAAGCAGTAACCACTGTTATTTATTATCCAATGACAGCTGAAATCGAACTTGGGACCTTTTACACCAAAGTTCGCGAGCCTACTGCAAGGTCAATAAATGTATGATTAACATAGCAGTGATGTTATCAACAGTGTCTAGAAGGCAATCCAAAGGTACATCCAGGTAAAGGGGTATAAGGGTACCGAAATGGTTCGTGTTGGCGAAATAACTGGTAATTTTTTTTTTTTACAGATTATTTCATAAAACAGAAATAATAAGTTTCTAATGTTTCAAACATTGACTGAGTTGGGAAAAGAAAATATTATTACATCAAGAATCAAAGAAAAATGTTTAAATTCTTTCCTTCGAATTTAAATTGTTAACAAAATGGTCGTTTAACGGATATAACGACATCGGTCGTGGAATCCGGATATAAAATTTAGTCTACAGATGAGAAAAAAGCAAGCTGATTTCTTATTCTGCACTACCAAATGTGGAAGAAACAGCTAAGTAAACACTTTTTACAGAAAAATAGCGGTAATGGTATACGACACAATTTTTACTCAAAACGAAGTTAGTACGCCACGTTTTGAGAAAAAGACAGACATTCATTAGCTTGAAAAATTATGTGACTCAGTTCCACTATGATAGTGGCTAAATAATTATAAATGTTATTATATACACACATATATAAATATATGATACCAAATTGTAAATAAAGATCAATAATGATGAGATTAGATCACATAAAAATAATGCACCATGTTTGATGGCGGGAAAATTAGGTAGTTGAGCAGAAGAAATCCCCATTTATGAATTGGAGATTAAAGCGGCGAATAAGCATCGAATTTTGAGATTGTTAAAAGTTATAAAAGGATTCGACAACATATTGTCTGATTACTCGAATTAAAATCGGACGTGGTTGGTTAGACGAACGGCAATAGCTGCTCTTCCTCTACTCTTTCAGGACCTTAATCCCTTAGATTTATTTTGGCCACCCCTTAAACTATTAGAGCAACAAACCATTGTCATATTTTTACACTGCGGAATGGGCAGTCTGACGGTCGAAGGCCATTGCAAGGCATTTTCTCATCCCCAGCGTCAAATGCTTTCAGGGTGAACTTCTCATACACGGAGGGCTGTATTCGTGCATAGAAACTTAAGAAACACAAAGAAATTCCTAGCACTCATCCTTCCCTCCAAATGTGTATGTAGAAGGCAACAGTGAAATGTCTACCGTTGTCCACAGTGGCTGGGATTGAACACTGGATATTAAGGACCAAAGAGTGATGTCTCACAGCTTGGCCATAGTGAATACCGTTAGAGCATACAGCACAGATTGGCGTCACTACTTCAAATATTGCCAGCACTCTGTATATTTGGTCGCACCTGATTACTTTTACTTCATGGCTGTAGCTCAAGTTGACAATTAACAGTTAGCATTCTGGTGGGCATTTCAACACTTTATTCACTCATTTCAAAACGTAATAAATTTCAAAGTGTAGGTCCTAGAAGAGAGAGCAACAGGCGCTTACAAACATTCGCTGTAGAAAGACTAACAAACAAACAAAACTGTCACTCTGGGTTTGACATTGACATTCCAAGCTACAATGTCGAATGACTCATTATTTGTTTTTGTCTTCAAAATCAAGTAATCATTAAATACATGTTCCTGTATCATACACCTGTGCCTGTGTGTGCCTTATTTTTAAGTAGTACTAGTTCTCGTATTTAACTAATTCTTATATTTAACCAGTATTTTTTCCTGTATGTAAGAAGCATTTGCTCTTGAACTTTTACGAGTACAAGTTAAGTATGAGAACACACTTGACAAACAGAAGTATATGAACAGGAAGATGTATTTAACAGTTTTTGGCTTTAACGGTACTGATAAAAAATTGAATCTTTTGAAATTGTCGCCTTGAAGTTCATTTCTGAATCCTCAGTGACGGTTTGGTTTGTTTGTTACTCTACACTTAATTCTTATACACGATTGCTCTCTCTCTCTCTCTCTCTCCTGGTATCTACGGCTCAAATTCACTGTGAATCGCTAAGGCATTCGCACATGGTTTGGGAATCAATCCAAAAGCTAGAGCTGTACCAAGTGTTGAAATGGATGCCAGAACGCTAACTATTGGTTGTCAACTTGAACTGCAGCAATGAAGTAAAAGTTGTCATACGCTGTCAAATATGCAGGGAATACTAGCAATACATGGAGCAGCGACCCCAATCTGTGCTATATCTTCTTATTCTATTCATTATGGTCTAGTTGTCAGATATCACTCTTCGGTTCATAATGTACAGGGTTCGATCCTAGCCGCAGTTGAATAATGCTAAATGGATGTTTTCCTTTCGCCGTGCATGTCTGTCAGAGTGAATGGTTTGGAGTTTTTTGGTTTCCCTTCGTTCCTATGCTCGAATATGGCCAATTCCAGAAGGCAATTTAAGCTGTGGATACTAAAATACTAAAAGAAATATATATCTGGCTTCCATACTTATTATTAGACTATGTGTCTAACTATATTTTTGCCAATTAAGCTTAGTTTATACGCTGTGTGTATATTTATGTTATATATATATATATATATATATATATATATATATATATATATATATATATATATATATATATATATATATATATATCAAAATATACAGTTAGAAGAGAGAATTCGTTTTAACAATACTTTCTCAGTGGGCATTAAATTTGAAGAGAAAATGCCTCCCATCAAAAATATCAACATTTTCCTCTCACTTTTGTTTCATGTTGCCGTCGTGAGTACCAGAAAGACGCAAAATGAGCTAAAATGTATCATCGGGTTCTATTCGTAAATCGTGATCGCCAAGACAATTTGCGATGCATGAAACTCTCATTCAGAACAAGCTGTTGTGATTTCCTTATCTGTGTGACTTCTTGAATATTCAATTTCATGCATTGAATTGATATTTTTTTCTCTTTTTCTTTCAAGTTGACAGGCTGTTAGTATTTTCGGCATAGCATGAGAGACGGAATTATTATTCGTCTGATAAATGTGACTTTCTTTGCTCTCTTCATTTACTGAACTACCGGCTGCGTGGTTAACATTCAAGAATTCATGGGATCGATTTTGATAAATTGTTGAGGGAAGCGGATCTAATGGATTTCGCGCGACACATTTACAACACTTTTACTTCCGTTTCGGATGTCAATTTTTGACTCGCCAGAGAGCTGGAAGCATTAAACACTAATTTGCCATCACCTTGTTTGTGTACAATCATAAGAAATTACATTGTTTATTACTTTATTTATTTATGACCTACTTTTCACTTGTATAACAAAATCAAGATACATATAGTTACATATTTAACGTAATAAGTATATATGAAGGAATTCAAAACAAATTAAATTTCAAAATTAAAAGTAGATAATTCTCTCCTCGTGGTCCAAGATGGTGTTACAACATTTCGATAGATACAATGAATTCTACGAGATTTTACTACAATGAGCTGCAAAATGCACTCTCGGAGAAAATAAGTACAAATAAATACAAAATGGATAAAGAAAAATCAAAGCTTGAAAGGGAATAAACTTATATCTCCAAGTAAAATAATTTCAAAGTGTAAAAGAGCTTATTTAAGGTTCAAATTTACTAAAACATGGAAATTAATTTATATGTACAAGTTAAAGAATTTGCAGTGTAGAAACTTTTACTTGATTTAAAGTTTATGAAGGAATTAGAAAATACTAAATAAAATCTGAATAAGTTTCATGTATTAACAACAAAAATAGTAGAAAATATTTGAAATGATTAGATTATCTAGGAGAATTATATAGCAGAGAAATTATAATAAATAAAATTTTAATATCTATCATATATTTTCTTATGTAAATTGTTATTTTCTTAACTTAAGAAAATGTATTAATTAATAAACATAAAAATAAATATGCCATTTATGAAAGAAATTATTCTTTTATTATATTCTAAAATAATGTGAATTATTAGATAAATAAATTAAGATGTTGTTACTTATGACACTTCAACAAGCCAAGCTCTCTATGGTGTTGACTATGGGAATTTAACTCAGTAGGGTATTTCTTTCATTTAACCAGAACATCACGATGGTAAAAGTTCGCCTTTGCTGTAAATTCCTCCGATAGACGGCGCCACAAGGATGATTTCCTTCGTTCGTTTTGACATTGGAGGTGGAGGAAATTTTCTCCTGACCATTGCACCCTTGGCAACTGCTCAACAACCAACCACATTACATTCGATTCCACAGATTTAAGTAGCTCGTATATCGTATGTACTTGGTGGGACTCTAACGGTATTGAGAATCAAACCTAGCCCTTCCACACGAAATGCCAATGCCCTAACCAAATTACAGCCAAACTAAATTATGATTGAATGATTAACAGAATTATTTAACAGAAAAGTTATAAAATATAAATAAATTATACTTTTTGTTCATCAGACCAAAATAATTTTGTTGGGATTTTCTTTATCACTAAGCTTTTGCTTCATCATGTTGCAAAAATACCATTTTTTATTCAGATAAAAGAATCATATAAATGTAATATTTTTGTTTAAATTAAGTGTGATTACTTTATCCATGAAAAATGCTCCTAAAAGACCACGCAGTAGATGTTCAAATGCCTTACAATTGATTTTACCTTAGCTGTTAGATTAGCGGCAACGAAATAGTCACACTTTGAGGTTTTCGAAGATAACTTATGACCACGGGAAACGAGCTTTCAGTTTCTGCCTGCTCGTTTGTCAAACTGATGACTGCTTGGGAATTGTTAAGGGTTTTTACTTGCGATACATGAACACAGCCTACGACCTATGAAGAGATAGTTTACGAAATGAATATTAAAATAGTTCACGAGACAACCATTTGCCTGTGCACTATGCAGTGTCTGAGTGAGTGTGCAGCAGCATGCTTCCCTGTACCCAGCCCTGAAATGGGCTCTATCTGTTTAGATAGAAGCAGCCGGGTAGTATTCGTGATTTTAAAGCATGAACCAAGCAAAAGACTCCCAATACCTACCCCCCAGAGGTATCATTTCACATATAGGACATTGTGACCACACCCGATTTTAATGCCCTCCAGCCGCCTTCAACTAAAAAGTCAAATTTTCGGTTAAGCTGAGACTCAAACTCACTATCTTCCGAGAATGAGAATCAGAACGATGCCATTACCAACCAGGCCATCACGACTCACAGTACCAAAGTAGTAGCCCTAGACTTTTCAAACTTGGAAGTCCTGGGTTCGATCCTATGCAGAGTTGAACAATATTAAATGGGCATCTGCTTTGTATGCACGTATGTAAAAATTTATAATTTGGAGATTTCCAGGTTTTATCCTTTGAATATGAAGCTGTCTCATGTCTCGGGGTGAATAATATTGCGGATGCTGCACAATTGATTTCAGGTTTTACGCTCTCCGCTAAGCAGTGTCAAAGCCGACGCGTTCATGAAATCTCTTTAAGAAAAGTACATCAGTTAAAATATTTCTTCATCAAACTCCTGCTTTCCAAATGTTACGAAAACGAAACTTCCCATCCGAGTTAACGAAGCCCACAGAATGCAGAATAAAAAGAAAAGTGGAAGCGCACCGGTCTTTTGTCAATGAACATCTTCATCAAATGTTTTACGAGCTTAATTGTCATTGCTTAGCGATTTTCAGAGATTAGGAGAGATTTCTGCGCATTGAAATCCGGTTCACGTCTCCGAGTTCCCACACAAGGCAGCTGATCGTCCCGATATTTGTTCCCATCCCCGCTGTGAGGAGCTAATGACGTCTCAACGTCATTAATCATGTGACAAATGGCGTCCATGTGAAACAATCTGTCGTCAGGAGTGTTCGTTTGCTTGTGGACATTTACACACAATACGCTCGTTGTCCCAGAGGTTACTGTGTAATGTCCCACCCAAATCATGATGAGTAGTGGGATGATAGTCGAATTTTAATGATTCGAATTGCTACTTTCATTATGATTCTAGGGGGAGGGAAGGGCCTTCAATACAGATATTCAATTAATGGTTTCTTAGAGACTGGCGTATCATCATGCTTTTTAAAATGTTAATTCTTATTCATGAAATTGTGTTGGTTTTTCAAATTTTTTCACTTTCAAATTACAAGAAAATGACTGAACTTCCTTGAAATTTGCATGATAGGAAATTTAAAAAGAACAAGGAAAGGCTATGTGTGGGCCTTTTGTTAATAAATTTTCATTTTAAAAGATATTACTTTGTTTATAAGATCTGGCTTGGTTTATAAAGGTGTAGAAAGATTCCCAAATTACAACACAAAGTTTCTCTGTTGACAACATTTATCTAAAAAATGATACATTTTTTCTTTCTTCCTTTTTTGGTGTGTTCTTTTAGTCAAAGAAAATCTCTAAAATTATCTCTCTCTCATAGGTTTATAAAATTATCATAATGTTACTAAAATTATCATAATGTTTAATAATTAACGATTTTAATTTTTGTCCTTTATATTAGGTTAGTTTTCTGTAAATATTAAAATATATATTCTCAAATTATGCAGAACATTCCTCTATTATAATTTAGAAATTTCTTATTTTTCTAAAAAAATGTTTTCATTTGTTTTATATTTGACTAGTGTTAAGTAGATGAAAAGGGAAGTTCTCTCGAATCATCATCTAAAATTTCTCAGCTGAGGACATTTTCCTAAAAATTAATCCGTTGTAACGTGTTAGGTTAGACTTACATAAACAAAATTGTTTTGAAATGGCAACAGAATGTTTATGGTCTTGATATTCTTTTCTAGAACATCTGTTTTAGCATCATCTGTTAGGTTTAGAAAGACATGGAAAGATAATTCTAAATAAAAGATTATTCCGTCGACAATTATTTTAAAATTTTTTTAATTTACTAAAATTGGGTTAGATTTAAAAAATATTAGAATTCTCTGGAATGATAGTAGAAGAGTTTGATGATCTTTTTTAGTATTTTAATAAGCCAAATTAAGTTTTGTTTTTTGTGACTTTTTTATTTATTTTTTACTGACCGAAAAAACTAAAACGTAGCCGACCAACACGTCGTTTTGAATCATGTGAAGCCAACACTTTTGAGGTGGCATCTTTTTCTCTGCAATTTCCCACCGCATCAACAGAGAGGCATTAGACTACGCATCTTTTAGAGTACGCGCGCCCTCTGTAATATGGATGAATACTACAATTTAATGTTCTCTGGATTTTAGTCGTGATGCATCTACATAGAAGAGCGCCATTAACCAGATTTTAAATCCTACCCATATAATTATACGTCTATTTACTCTTACTAATATAATAGCAAAGGCAAATGTTTTCAAGTGGTGTGTTTCAACTATAATAATTAGTATAACAGGCAGATGGTCCTAATATCAATCTTATAAAGACGGGAAATAAAAACTTTTTTCTTTTTTTTTTTCAGTTTTACAACTATTTTAACTGATATTTTTCTCGTAATTTTGTAGAACAAATGTTTTTAATCGCAATAAATTTCACTTATAATAAATAAACTTATATAATTTTTTTATATTTATAGTACAATATTATGGGTAGTAAAACGTTAATATTACTGTTAAGAAAATATATTTAGAACTTGGTTCAACGGTATTTCAAGGTAAACCCTGTCAAATAACTCTCGTGACACGCGCGACACTCTAACAAACATCTCTGACTTTCAGTCGTCGAAGTTTGTGATTTCAAGTTATCTATAAAATAATTGAATTGTAGATTATAACTAAAAGCTTCTTTCAGCTTTTCCATATTGAAACAAATTCACTGTAATTTTTTCCCACTCGATCACCTTTACTTAAAAGTATAGAAAGTACAATTCAAAACTATATTGAGTTATTATATTTATGTTTAAGCTACTTTAAATATGTTTTTGAAAATTTAGGAAGGATAAAAAGATTTTAAAGGTTATGTAATTTACTGAAAAATCTTTTACTATTATTGATAATATAAAACAAGCCATTCATTATACGTTTGATTAAAATTGATTTATTCAATTTTTTACTGTTAAAATTGATAATTTAAATTATAAAAATATTTTCTTGCAAATCATGAGGAAGCCCGATTTCAAATGGGAAACGATATCAATTCTTTGTTTACAAATAAAGAAATTTCACTGAAACACATTTTGTGTTATGTAAAAAACCATCATCCAAGCATACTTTAAGAAATAAAATAACGAAATTACAGTTTGGGAAAAGAATGAGTTTGAAAAATTTTTTAACCGTCGTACTCTGGAGTCATTCAAAGAAAAATATATTTCATCACGACTGCGGAAACAAATTGAAATTGCTAATAAGCCTTGAATATAAAATAAACAATAAGGGGCTAAAATAAAATATTCATCACAAAAAAATTCGCTTCATTTTCTTATCTTACTTCCTTTTCCATACACCTTTTGTGGTGAATGTAGAAGTCGTATCCCGATCGCTATAATCAAATAGAGATATTTTGAAAAAAGTAAATCCTAAACTCTGTCAAGATGGTTTGGTTATCAGAGGAGGAATCAGGCTTTCCCAATAACTGAGACTAAATTTTAGTGACGAATATAGGATGTACTAAATGCGCCATTCGTTGCATTTCAGATGAATTCCTAATGGTTAGGGAACAAAATATATTAAAATCGTATGCATTTGCCCTCTGTTTTTGTGTAAACTCTTGCTTTCAGAGAATTCATGAAGTTACAGTCTTGAATTCCTCAATGGCTCAAAGATAACATTTGTAGGATAGTGTAGGGCACTTCATCCTCTGTCACACCATGTCATCCAGGATGTCTTCCCATTAATAGTGGGCCACAATTATCCAAAGGGAAAAATGAAAAAACTCCCCATCAACCATTACGGCAGTTCCCATGTAGAAAGCAAGAACATCTCACATTGTTCAACAGAGGCTGGTATCAAACCCAGGACCCTTTACTGTGAACAGTGAGGCTGTAATGATTAGTCTAGGCCACGTTGAACCCATACAAATAAATTAACATAAATAAACTTCTAGGGGCGTGTATATTTTTAAATGTCTTGTAAACCATCTCTATTGACTTAAGTGTGAAGTTTGATGTGTTTAACTTCATTTTATATTTTTCTTTTTCTAATTTACTTCTCGTTGTGGATTGCCGAGCGGACTTTTGTTAGACATTTCAACCCCCCCCCCCGCTAAATTCATTTCCTTGAGGACTTTTCCTAGATAGTTGGCCGTAATCACGTGTCGTAAAGGGGTAAATCGTGAAACTTTAAAGCACTTAACCCAACAGAAGTGCATTCCGAAGCCAAAAGGTTATTATCCTCCCCCCCCCGTTGTTCAGCTGTTTCTGGGATCAAACCCGGGACCTCATGTTCCAAAGACAATGTACTAATCATTATGAAATCGCTTTTCGCCTTATCCTTTGATGAGAAAAGATGAGCCCCATACTTTCTCTTAAATATAAATAAGATATTAATGAATTCCATATGCTTTAAATGCCTCATGCACTATATAACTTTATTCATTGACATATAAATTCTCATACATTGAGAGTTATGTTTAAGATACATTGATATTCCAATGCATTTAGATTTATTCATATAACTTCTGTTTTGTTTATGTAATTTTAAATATTTCCTGTATTTCTATTCACATCGTAAAGAATTTTACCCACTTTTTATATTATTGTATTCTTTAACACATCCTATTGTACATTTCTTATTTAATTTATTTTTCAATTTGATAATATAAAATTTTATTTTAAAATTTTTAATATCATTATTGGTTTGATTAACTTTGTAGTAGTCTTTCAAAAAATTTTCATTTTATATAAACATCTTCAATAAATTAATTCAAAAAACTTTTTTACGCAGTTTAACGTCTGTAGGGTATTGAGGTGGTGTTAGTCTTCCTAGCAAAATAGTTTACAAAAAAATTTTTATTTAAAATTTCTTAAGCATATGTAAATTTAATTTGCTTTATAGAAATTTTATCTACTTTAAGCTCATACTCTTTTGGGCAATATTGTTCCCTAATTTAATACAATTTTTAAAAATTATTTTAATCGTAATCTTTTTGATATACAGTCGCTAAGATATACCTTTTCTTCACATTTTATGAAAAAAAGGATTTAGCTTAACTTGCATTTTGATTAAATATTTGATAAATATTTTTGAGAGCATTCAGAGGAAGAAAATGAACTTTTCAATTGCTTACAGTGAAGTTTAAAATCTTTTGTTTCATTGAAGCTTTTAATGATTTTACGTTTTATTAGAAATAACCAATGCAATCCAAAAACATAAGAAAAATATAAGAAACATAAATGAGTCAATAAATTGTAGTTTTCTGAGCAGAAGAGTCGAAATTAATTATAATAAATATATAAGTCATGTATCACAGTAAAAACTTTTTAAGTTGAAAGATAAATTTTAGATTTACTACCTTAATGTAACTTATTATAATATTAATTACATAACACAAAGTATGGATGTTTGTATGAAATTAAAACAGAATTATAGAAGTTACGTGAAATTTTCTATTAAGAAATTATTTTTTAACGATACAAATTAATCAATTGTAATAACGCATTTTTTTACATGACGTAAAATCTTTGAAAATCAATTTACGATAAGTGTGTTGATTGACTGCTTCAAATTAAACTTTTTGTAAAATAAAAGAGAAATGAATCGTAATAATGCATCGTACTACGCAATACAAAATCTCACAAGCAAATAATCCCTAGAGCCACTTAATAAAGCTATTAAAATAATTGTAGAGAGCATTATTTCAAATATCAAATTCCTTATAGTGTAAAAAATGTCGAACTTAATCAATATGATATAAGGTATTGCTTAGTAAAAAAATTTAAAAAAAATAATTGTAACAAAGTCTAACATGTTAGCAAAAACTCTAGAGTTTTTGCTAACATTATAAATAATGAAATATGCATGTAGCTAAATTGTCATAATATTAAATATGTTTGATAATTAATATGCTTAGCATGAGATCATTTAAAACTCATTATAAGAAAATTGTATATGATTTCTTAAACTGAAGGAATTTTATACATACAATGGGCAAAAATAAAAATTATGAAACTGTAGAGCTTGAGTATAACTAAATGCTATAGAATTAAGAACTGTAGAACTTAGTTGGCATACAATAAGTTTCTGCTGCACATTGAATTATTTGAGCAATGAATCACTGAAAAGACATTGACAAAAATAGTACGCACTTATAAAGTCAGATAGTTTAATTATTACTTATATTGTTAAAAGTATTTAAAGTTAATGAAAACAACTGAATCACAACTGAAATCTTCCACTGTAATGTTTTTATAATGTGAGAAAATTATAGAACATCCTTGGGACAATATCAGTTATTTAACTGAATAATGTTAAAGATATTAAAAAAAAATCGCACACAGGAAATGACAAAATTCAAATTCCTTTTAGTGTTACAATATAGTGATTTACTTACTAATGCGATTTACCACTTAAAAATGTAATTAAAACTGGTTCTTCAGATGCATCATTTGGCAAAATATGATTTATTGTGCAACATTGAATGATTAAAAATTAATTTTAGAATTCAACCGATGCAGAATTTTCCAAGAAGTTATCTCTCCTGTGAGAAACACCTAGTCCTTCTATTTACGTTTCGCGTCTGGCGCTGCGGCATTTGCGTTAGCATGGCCGTGGGGGACAGCGTGCGCGGCCGCCCGCATTTGCGCTCGCGGCTCTCACCTGATCCCGGCGGCGGGACAGCGGGGATTCGCGGCGAAATTGCTGCGGTGAGTGGGGAGCGCGATTCATCTCGATTGAAAACGGGCGGCCGCTTCCTAATTTCTGCAGTCTGATGTAATTACAATAGGGTTTTCAGGAAAAAGTCTTATTAAAGGATTTTTAATTTGGTACTCTTCTATTATCGGGACCGGATTCAAATATCGCCAAATCCAGAATATTGGCGATAGGACCTCATTATTTGAGTTTTAATAGAGTAAAATACTGTATAATAACCAAACACACAAAATAATTTAAATCTTTGTATCGTTTGAAAAATGTTCAAAAATATTTTCGAGTGGTTCCTAATAATTATAAAATTTTATTACTCTGCGATATTTAAATAAATTTCTTTTAAAAGAAAATCGTTTAGTAATCTAAAAAAAAAAAAAAAAAAAAAAATTCATATAATAAACATTTGTAAATCGCAAATTTTTTTAAAAATAAAGCAAAATTGTGTAATATGTCAGTATTAAAATGCTGCAAGAAAATTGTTCCGTATCTTTTAAAGATATGAAACAAGAGAAGGGAGCCCGAATCCTAGTGTGTTTCACGCATCATGGAATTTTTATTTCACTTCAGGGAGGGGCCTTCCGATGAATGCACCCATTTGATACGTGAAATCATTCATCAAGCCCTAATTGGAAGAAAATTTGAAACAAAATTGTATACATAAAGGAAACATAAATAAGGAATACATAGAGAAAAAAACATTTAGTCAAAAAATAATATCAGCGAGAAAATCATTCTCCCTATTTTATCTGGTCATATAAAATTAATTCTTCCAATTAACAATTAGTGAAATGATTTAAGTGGAGTAAATATGGGGTCTATATATTTTATTATATTTAGCATTATTTACCTACATGATAATAACTTTTAATAAAAAATTTATGTTTAATCTTTGAAATCAAATTTCAAAACGCAATCCTTTCTTTCTTGGCACGTTTCGCTTGAATTTTGAAGTTTCCTCGGAATAGAAAAAGACCTTTATTCTGTCATTTTTCGTACTAAAAAAGTACGAAAAATGACAGAATAAAGGTTTGCTTCTATCAAATGTTCCGCAGCGAACATTTGATGGAATAAAAGTTCAGTACCTGAGCCGCTACCAGGTGACATTGCACTAAGGATTCGGAGGATTTGAGTCACAGGGAACTTTACATTCCGAAAAAAGTCCAATTAGCACAAGGGTCTTCGACTGCGTTCCAGGCACGTTACCGTTTATCAAACCCCGAGCCTTTTTTTTCGAAGAGGGGTGCACTAATTTGGTCAGGAGTAGCATTAAACCGACTTAAAAGCATCCGTCTTTCCCATTTAAAGATGAACTTTATTTATTTATTTTTACTGAGCCACCTACTCGATCCTCGTGTAGAGAGAGAGCTGTCAGTTGGGAAAAGCGAAGCGACAGAAGAATCCAGTTCCATCGAGAAAAAACTGACCGTGATTTTGAAGGCGAACATCGAATGAGGAAGAAATCCATGAACATGTACGATTTTAAGTAAAAAATAATTTATTAGCGAAACCACACATTTGTGACACTTAAATTATTCTTTTTTGAAAAGCTCTTCTAATAAAAAGTAAGAAAAAAATTTATTTTTTCATCTGGTTTTACATGGAAACAGGCAGTAAGCTAAATTCGGCTATGATATTATTTTTAAGCCTGCTGTCTGTCGAAAGTACACAATTTTCGTCAGTTGCATAAAGAGAGAGAACTAAGAATAATGTTTCTAGTTTTCTTATTTACGTAAGTATTCCACAAAGCTCAGCAAATACGTGAAAAAAATTACTTGCAAGGCTACTTAATTTAATTCTGTTTCCTTAAAAATAAATTATGAAAATACACGCCCCTATAAAATACCTAAAATTGCTAATTAGTTAAGATAGTCTTTAATGCGTTTGTGTGACGTTAAATGTTAAAACAAAAAATGGTGCGTGTGAAATTTTCATCTTTAAATAAGAAATACTTAAAATTATGTCAGCGCGAGAAAGCAGTCATTGAAATAAATATTAAAGACTTTAAAATGATGTTGTTGTTTTTTAATCTTTTGCAGACATAATCGCAATACATTTTAATCAAACTTTTCGTCTTCATTGAAGAAATAGATATTTTTCCCTCAAGATTTCATTTTGAATTTATTTCCGTTCCAGCGCAAAACTACAAAGAAAGCAACTATTGTTGTGTTTCGAATTGCTGTATACATATATGAAGTAATAATTCAAACACGGGAAAAACACGACCATTCGAAGTAACAAGGAATACGTTTGTCATATTCTACAAAAGAGCAATTGTAGAGAAAATATCCTTTTTTCCTGTTTTTTCATAATCCTTTCCCTTAATTTCTCTGTAATGTCCTAGTAAGGAAGGGTCGTTCTCGTCTTCGTTATCTCATCCATCCGAAGACCGTTTCGCACAGAAGCCTTCCGCACTTCGAAAGATCCACAGGTGAGCTCTGCTGAAGTAGTGCTGTGTGGGGAGGAAGGAGTTTTAACTTGGGTGTCGATTTCGTCATTCCCGTGCCTTGCGTCATCTCATCACATAGCCCTAGTTAAAGTTTCAAAATGGTTCCCAACAGCCAGTCATATGAGAAAAGTGACATCACCAGATGGAAAGTCCTAACCATTTAACTTTCCGGTATTAAATTGTATTATTATAAATAAATTATCTATGTTATAATTGTATATATATATTAAATTAGAAATTTAGTGCATAAAATCCAATAATAATATAAAATTATTATATAAAGTTAAATAATATAATTAAGGAATAATTAAAAATAACACCAGAGAAATTATTAAAACATAAATTATTTAGTTTTTATGAATAACATTGTGAAATAACTAGCTTTGCTTAACTCTGTACACCCATCACAAACATAAGCACAACATTACAAACATACAGAAGGGACAGAAGGGGATCGAGTTTGCGAGGCTTAGTGCCAGAAGCTGAGGCTTCTATAACTAATTTTCATACCTTGCAACTCGAAGCTTTGAACTCAAGTCTACCTTCCAGCAGCCGCCACCTGCCTCAGTAGACGAGCCACAGAACCATACCTTGATGAGGCGAGTAGTCTCGCCGGCACCCACACACTTATTATGGCAAACATTCTCGTAGAAGATTTGTAACAATTCCTTTACGAACCGTCAAGTCCTATACTATTCCTCAATATCCCAGCTCTCGACCGGACCATCGTCAGAAGCACGCTGGTATTCCATCATAGGAATGTCATCCGACGCAATGGACATTATCCTTTTCAAGATAGACCAGTTGCGCCGGTCCAGGATGGTACTCAAGCTTTCGCTCTTGTACACCAGCTTACTCCTTTCCTCCGAGGTCCTGGTACAAGACAGCACGAAGTGGAGACAATCTCCCACAACATTGCACGAGCGACATAATCCCGCTAATCGGATACCCTCGTTTATGAAGGTATTCCGGCACACGTCCGTGTCCTGTCGCTATTTGGGCAACGATAGCATTACCGAAGACTCTTTTGTCAGAGACAGTTTCAAAGAATTTGTAGGTCTGACGACCCACCTCTTCGTTATCCCATCTCAGCTGCCATACACGCAGTGCTAACTTTATGCAGCACCTTTATCAGTGCGACCTCGGACGACAGGTCCAGCGTTGGCTCTGGAAGATTCGCAGCCTCTTTGGCCAGTAAGTCGGCTCTTTCGTTTCCGAAAGTGCCAACATGTGCTCGCACGTAGTGTAAGCGTACCTCTCTTTTGCTAATGGCTTCCTGGTATGAGTCCTTCGCTTTATTAACCAAGATGTTCTGGTTATTTGGATCGGCCAGGGAGTAAAGGGAAGACAACGAATCACTGTATATGTGGCAAGTGTTGTTGCCTGGGTGTACTTTGA
Source organism: Latrodectus elegans (assembly GCA_030067965.1). Taxonomy (NCBI): domain Eukaryota; kingdom Metazoa; phylum Arthropoda; class Arachnida; order Araneae; family Theridiidae; genus Latrodectus; species Latrodectus elegans. Next base: position 1,602,552 of record CM057822.1, read on the forward strand.
GCCAATCTAGCGCCAGTCTCAGCGCCGAAATCTCCGCCTGGAAGACGGAATTCTCGTCACCAAGTCGAGCACCAAAATTAACAATCTCATGCCCAAAGTACAAGATGGTGAACCCATTACCAATTTTACCATCAATGCCTGATCCATCTGTAAAGATTTCCAGACCCTCGCCAGTTGGCTTTTCACTATCAAAAGGTACACTACAACGCTCCGCAGGGTGACATGACAGAATGTCTACCCTCTGCTCAATATCATCTGGCCGCAGATTTACCTCGTAAAAGATATATGGCCTGCGTTCCACCAATACCATCAGCTTTGCATATTCTATGCCTGCTTTTATATCCAGCGGTAGGACGCCCGCTAGCACTTGTACAGCAGCTGTAGAAACTGTCCTGTAGCATCTGGTGAATGCCATGAGTGCCGGTCTTTGAACACTCTGTAGGTGGCCACAGAAGGTCTTACATTCCAATCTGTGTCCCCATGCCCCTACACCAAAAAGAGCCATTCTTTCGGTTCCACTCCTATAAAGGCGTTTGAGTAATTCAGGCTCGCGCCCGAATAGAACCCTAGCCGTTCGTTGGAGTGCCATTGTGACATTCACAATATTTTGCCTCACCTCCTTTAAATGGGAGTTGAATGTGAGGGCGCTATCGTATGTTACACCCAGGAATTTAAGCTCCTGCACGGACTTTATGGAGGTTCCGTCCCACCGGAAGACTGGCGGTCTTTTCAATTTCCGCTTTCTGGAGACCGTGAGGGCCCCCATTTTGCTCGGATTGAATACCAGCTTAAAAGTTTTTCCCCATTTGCTGAGTGCATTAAGGGCTATTTCCGCATTTGTCTCGAGCTTTGCTCTTGAGTCACCAGCTGCGACCAGTAGCATGTCGTCAGCGAAGGCTATCAGCCTCGTATCATTCGGCATGTCCAGTCGCAATGCGCTGTCTGCAACAATGTTCCAGAATAGTGGTCCACTACATGACCCCTGCGGTACACCTCTGCTAGAATCGAAAATCAAATTTTCTTTCGAGCCTTTATATATTATCTTTCTGTCTTCCAAGTAGGACTTCACCAGCATATATATGTTATGTGGACATCGTGCTTGGCCAAGGAGGAACATTACTCCAGGTCTCCACACGCTATCAAAAGCACCCTGTACATCTAGTGATATTAGGCTAACGTACTTTCCTGTCTCCTGAAAATACCTGATTGTGTCGTTAAGACACACGTGTGCCGTGTCACACGAGCTGCCCGGCCTAAAGCCATGTTGGGCGGGGTGAAGTGCCTGCGACTTCACCAGATGATGGTAAATTCTTTGAGTTAGGAGTTTGTCCAGTACTTTGCCTATACTAGACAGTAGACAAATCGGCCTGTAGGATCGCGCCTCAGACGCGATCTTCCCTTGTTTCACAAAAAGGACCAGCTTGGCATGTTTCCAAGATCTTGGGAAATGCTTTAGAAATAGGCATTTGTTGAAGAGGAGTACAAACTTTCCGGGATTTCACTCGAAGATAGTTTGCACCACCTCGGCCGGGATTCCGTTGGGTCCCGGTGCCTTTTTCTTTGCCATATCTCTTGGCGAGAAGCTCGATGTTACCGTTCAAGTCCAAAAGCTGTTTACGTGCTCATTACCTAGCTTGCCAGCAGAATTATGATTGCTTCGTCAAATTTCAAAATCAAGAGAGATTTCCTAGAAGGGAATTTATTCTAAGATCTGTTGAAATATAATCCATTCGGAAGAGCCAAGACAGAGTCACGCACTAATGTAAGAAACTCCTGCAGAGAGGCATGCACACAACTGACCAATATTTGTTATTATCCGAAATCAGGAGCGGGAAGTGTCTTAAAGGCTGCTTCGTAATGGATGAGGCCCTCCAATAAGATGTTGCGTTTGCATAAGGCTTACTTCGAGGTGACTTTAACGTTGGGAGTGCTATTATTTAACAAGCCCTGGAGCATTCTAAATCACTTTCTTCAATGCATATGGAGCTTGTAATTGACATTTATTGTAACTTCTCTTCAAGTGTTGCGCTCTTGCCTTCGGTTCAACAGTTCGTGGTTTAAATCCCACCTTGGGCATGGATGTTTGTAGTGGTTCGGAATCCACTTTAAGCCGTAGGTCCCGGTCTAATTAGCCCTCGTGTGTAAAAAATGACCGTTGAGCGACAAACAAACAAACTCTTCAAGTGTTGATTAAGTCCCAGCTTTATAATTGATTCACGTTTCAGAATCCAACAAACTTTTGCAGGCTACAAAGTAGAATTCCATCATTTTGTACAACATATTCAAATATTCAAGGTAACTTTAAGCTCTTTATAACTTCAGCGACAACGTAGGATTATCTGTGGCTAATCCATTGTTGCGTAGTTTGATGTGAATAACTGTCTTTATCTCTCTCTCTTTCTGTCAACCGAACAACATAAAATTCTAATAACTTCCAGCCGGACAAGATAAAGTTAACATAATGCTCAAATGAACAATGCAAAATCCCCATAGTGATGGACTGAGCAAGGTAAAGTTTACGTGACTCTACTGAACAAGTTGAGATTCACAACTTGTTCAGTAGAGTATATGTATATATATATATATAAATAGATAGATAGATAGATAGAAAGAGAGAAAGAAAGAAAGAAATATACAGCAACTGAACAAGGCGAAATTCACAATTGATTAAGATACTGAAATGAGAAAATATTTTATAAAACAAACTACTTATATGAGTATTTTTATAACTGAGATAATGAATTTCAATTCATTTTCAAAATCTAGCTCTAAATAAGTACACATTCTTTCGTTGGCTTTTCATAATATATACATACGTATTATGATGAAAAGTGACTTCCCAGGACTTGTCATTTGGTACTTTTCCATTATAACCCTGTACGATAATCGCAGTGGCGGGAAAGGGAAAAAACATACGTTAGTGTCATTATATATTCCACTTGCATCCTGTATTGCTTAAAAAAGTTTACATTTTTAGAAATTACTAAAATATAATACGATTGGTTAATTGGGTTTTATGGCGCTAGGTCCAAAAATGGACATGCTACTTCTAAAAAGTAGTACAAACGCTTTATTTACATTTTATAAATTAAATAATTTTCCCTTAAAAAAATCATCAGCCATATAATGGAAAAGTACTCGTCATTTTTGATGCATTTTAAATATTTTAAGAAAATTACAAATAATAGTAATTCTATATTATGTCTTGTGATTTTTATCCATTGAACAAGATACACATATATTCACATCCTTAAAAGATTTGAAATATTGAAATTATCTATATGGGGTTTACCTATATCTATAAATAGTGACCATTTGATGAGATTGTAATGAAATTTCATAAATTAGTTTTATCCATTTAAAATTTATGATAATCAGTATGAATTTGAAATTACCGGTGCTTGGGATCTCAAATGAAATAAACCCAAAATGCAACATAGAAAATGCGGCACCGTGAATTTCTCTGGCAGAGTGTAGAGGGAGAGTGGAAAAGATTTCGAGGACTGAAGATATAGATAGTACAGTCAAACAGTCTACTAAAACAATATTGATCACTAAAAAACTTCTATAACTACATTTCTATTTTATACTTGAAATGCTTAATTATATTGCTGTCTGAATGTTTTTTTTCTGGCATAGACGTCATATAATCCAGAAAGCCAAATTCTAAGGTTGGTAATATTTTTTTTACAACTTTTTTCTATGTACATGGCAATTGGTTTTTATTAAATTATAGATGTGAAGATCTATGAGAATTATGCAGAAAACTCTATTTTGGCAACCCTAGTATTTACGTTATCACACACGTCAGTAGTAGAAAAAGGTCGATTCTACGACCAGGATTATTTCCTTCTCCCTTGTTTCCCTCACTTCGTGACGTCATGAGCTCGTCTAAGAGTACGGGGATCTTTTGAGGGGGGAGATTCTCTCGTCATAATTTCGTAGAAGAAATCCAGGGTCTTTTGAGGAGAAATGGCGACCCCCCCCCCTCGTGCTGTTGCACGAGGTTGTTGATTACAAAGAATAAATGATTAATAAAACAAATTTCTGCATTTTTTTTACTATAAATTAATAATTTCATTGATTTATAACATTTATTTCCCAAGATTAATTAAATTATATACATTTAATGACTACCTAGTTATAAATTCTGATTAAAATAGATCAAATTGATATGTTCGCAAATCGATTTCCTTGATTTTATACATTTATTAATATTTATCAATATATCCAAAATTGGATTCAAAAACGAAAAGTTGAAAATAAAAATTCTATCACAAAAAATTAAATATTAATGGAAAGATATACAAACAACTGCAGAAGTTTATAACAATATAACATAATAAATAAACAAAATTTAATAAAATACAACTGAAAGATTTAACAATCTTTTTAAATTAATCTATAAAAGACTCATTTATAATTGATTTTACTAATAATCATGATAATAATAAGAAAGCAGATGAGAAAGAGAGAGAGAGAGATGTGATTTATTATTACTCATAAACCATGTTATTTCTTGTTTATTCACGATTTAGCATGTTGAATCTCGAATATCGTTATCAAAATATAGAGGGCGCTGACATTAAAGATTTTTTTGGTAGAGGGCACTATTTTTAATCTCGTGGTCTAAGTATAGTCAGTAACAACCAATAGGAATTCATGATAAACTAAATAAGCGTTCCCCTCGTATAAAGAGTGCTGCTTGTTCTAATAATTTTTACTAATTCCCTACGATGGCTAGTATTTAAAATGAACTAGTTTCCTTCACTGACTTTCCAGCATTTCCTCTGGGAGGAGATATTTTTCTATCTTGTAACGTATTGAAGGACAAGACTTTAATTCACATACGACGATATGAAAAGCTCGAAGATATGTACTATAAAATGAAAGACGGAGTTACTCTCACCCGACATCAGTTTAGTGTTCTTAGTAATAGTAGTAGTTGTTTGAAAGCTAAATCTACCAATGAAGAAGAAGATAATCCATTGCAGAATTTTTTTTTATTGATATGCCTTCTCAGATGAATCCAGTTATAGTATATTCTGAAATAACATCCGGAATTCGTGACTATCATGTAAACAGTGAAATTCTCATTAAAATTTCTTACTGATTCTGTGACAGTGGAACGAGAATATACAACTTCAAGCGGCCAAGGGTACTCCAGAACTATAACCCTAGACAATCAACAATGGAGAAATTTATTAATTCAAAGTGAAGCTTTCAATACAGTTCTATGTGATTTGAAACTGTCTCGTGTTCAAATTAAAGAACTATTTGAAACAATCAGTGGCTACCCTGCACCAAAAGCGTCACGAAACTCCGACATTGTGTACTTTGATCTTTTACTCGCATTACAATCTGAAGTGTGTAAGACCATCTCTGAGTATCCGAATATCCACAGTTCACTTCCAGACTCTTTCCGAAGAATCACATCAAAACTCACTGCATGCAGCTGTAATGGATTTAAAACTGTATGATGTCATGAGAAATTTTTATACAACTCTCAAAAATGTTCCCTCTCCATCCCATTTGACAGGAAATCTTATTGAATATATGTAACTATTGAATTCTTAGAATCTGTAAATTTATGTGAAATTATACAAAATGTTAAAAGTGAGTTGTGTGTAAAAATTTATAATAAGCATATTTATTCTTATTATATATGCATTATATTTGTTTTATTATTTCATTATTAGTAAAAGTATATAATTGAAAGTTCAGTAAAATCAATAGCATTTATAGTTCTGATACCATGGAAGCTAGTTATCGAGTACCGGATCATCCTGCTAGTTTTATGGGTATAAATGCCTTAAATCGAGTATTAAAAGAAAAACCTAAGAATATTAAAAACTGGTTATTATTAAGGGATTCTTATACACTACAGAAACCAGTTCGTAAAAATTTTAAGCGGAATCGTGTGTTAGTGAGTGGTATAGGTAGGCAGTTTCAAGTAGATTTAGTGGATATGCAATCCCTAGCAGAAGCCAATGAAGTTTACAAATATTTATTAACTTGTATTGATGTATTTTCTAAATATGCATGGACGATTTCTCTTCAGAATAAATTGGGAAAAAATGCACAAATCGCATTGGAAACTATTTTTATGGAGCGTACTCCATATGCTCTTCAATCAGATAAAGGTTTAGAATTTACAAATAAAACAGTTCAAAATTATTTAAAAAACAAAAAAGTTAAATTTTTTACAACGGAAAACTAAACAAAAGCCAGCGTAATCGAGAGATTCAATAGAACCTTAAAAACTAAAATGTGGAAAAATTTTACGGAATATAATACTAAAATGTGGAAATATTTTACGGAATATAATACTAAAATGTACATTAATGCTATTGATTATCTTGTGAAAAGTTATAATCATACTTGGCATCGGAATATACAAATGGAACCGGCTTCTGTAAATAAAAATAATCAAAAATAAGTATTAGAAAATTTATACGGACACCTAGGTAAGGTAAAACCTAAACCTGCAAAACTTAAGATAGGAGATACTGCTTATATTAGCAAACAAAAGTTGCAATTTGAGAAAGGTTACGAGCAAAACTGGACTACAGAAATTTTGTTATTCGTCAGATAATTCCTAGAAATCCAATTTTTATAAATTGAACGACTTACAAGGAGAAGAAATAAATTGAACATTTTACGAACAAGAGCTTCAAAAAGTGACAGACACTGGTTTTTACCCCATCGAAAAAAAGTAATAAAAACTAGAGGGAAAGGAAATATTATGCAGTATTATATAAAATTTCTTGGTTATCCAGAGAAATTCAATTCTTCGGTAACTGATGTTAAGAGAGTATAAAAAGGTTAAGCAGTTCTATTCAGATTTCATTATGAATCATATCGTTCTACGTGACGCTACCATCTGATAGTTCTCAGAAGTTTTTCCCTGGAAACAAAGTTTCTCATTTTATAACGAAGTTACAATCACCCATCGAATTACTTGTGAATGGGAAGTTGGCTTATAAGAAATTATTTATCCTCACTCATGGTTTAACGTCAATTTACAGAAATTCGTTTACATTTGAAATACAAGAGGGAAACATATCAAAAAATTTGAAAAGAACCATCTCACCTGGATGCTATGAAAGTTCACCCGATATATTGAAAGCGGTGAATGATACTTTGTTTCATGACAAAATATATTTAGGTTTTAATAAGTCAACTAAAAGAGTAAAAAAACGGTAAAAAAAGGGTTCTCTATTAGTTTTGATGATGGACTAGGACACCTTATGGGATTCGAAAATGGCAAAATTACTGGGACTATACATAGTCCATTTGTTGCTAAATTTCAAATCAATCAATTGATCAATTTCTCTATTTTCGGACAGTAAAAATCTTCCAAATTAATATAATGCCGACTTGATAAGAATTCTAAAAATCTTTGTTTCTCAATTCCTTTTATATAAATTGTGGGAAAAACTTCAAATAGAAGATTCAAAATACTTCTAAACTTTTCGTAAGGTAATTGTCATTCATCCATATGATAAATATTACGTGATACCCATAAAAATTGATTTTTTTTGTAGTGATGGTAAATTTTCGAAAGGAATCGGTCGTTGAAAAGTCCATGAGCCTCTAAAATGTGGTCCATTATCAGCGTAAAAAGCTAATTCGTTTACGATGAAGTGTCTGGAAGGGAGCTGATAACCTTCAAAATCAATAATTGCTGACGATGTCATCCTTTCGTTTCGGGTGATCTGTTAAGAATAAAGTCATCAAGGCTGATACACGTAATAAATATCTCCTGGGAACATACCAGTACGCATGCGTAATGATTCATCTATATCACACTTGAGATCTAATAACAAGTATTAAAAGGATTTTGAAGTAGCATCTTCATAGCTTTCTAGAAAGAACTTAACTTTTGAAGCGCACAGTTGCCGTCCTAAATGCATACTTGAGATCTATCCCTTGGATTTTTAAATAATACTAAATAATGAGAATTCAATGAAGTTTCTCTAATCTCTTTTCTTTTGTGAAAGATATTTGAACAATGAATATCACATCCACATTTCTATGATGTGAACCTTTAGTAAATAAATTCGTTAATTTTGAATTATTACCAAGCTCACTCATTAAACAATCAAAGAATCATAATAATTACTTAAATTCTAAGGAATACCTTCATGAAATGTGATATCATGCATTTCTGAATAAAGGCTTTGATATGCACCATAACACCATACTATAGTTTTTGTAAAGGGGCGGATCATTTTAAATTGGACCAGCTTTTTTACGGAATGAGATTTTCCACAGCCTGTAGGGCCAGCAACCATCATGGTAAAAGGATGTTTCAGCTTCACGGTATCCATGACGAATGATAAGTTGCAAAAAAAATCAGAGCTACTTATAATACTTCTGAAATAATGATTACAAAAGTGGTAAAATAACTAAATAAAAAATAACAAGATAAGTTCTTTATACAAAAAATTTTCTAAAAAGAAATCTAGTTTGTAATTAATTAATACCTTAGATTAATGCATACAATTTATATATGAATATACTAATGATAAAATACATATACAAGCGGTGAATGTTTTTTGTTTTTCTATACCAACACATATTACATATTAAATGATATACATTTTGATAATATATATCGATATTATTTGCTTAAATTACATATTAGTCCTTGAAGGAGTAATGTCCGAAAGGAAGAGTATCTATCTTATTTTCTAAGATACATCTTTTTTGATCATAATTTGATAATGCTAATTTATTTAAGGTGACTGTATACACCTCGTGACGTTTAGAGCGTATCATATTAATGCTTGTCACAGGTTCTTTGCGGTGGAGCAAACATTTCTAATAGTCCTCAAATTGTATTTTATTTTCTATGGCAGTCTTTTTGATACCTTTCAGCTTTTTGGTTTCTATACCGTTAACTTTAAAAGCGTACATTTTGTACCTAAGCCCAATGAATTCTGACATGATATTTCCTTTTATTTCATCTTTCATTTTTCCACAAGCACCTTCTTATTAACTAATGGAATGCCGTAGATGTTATTAAGGGAATAGTCAAAAGTATCATACAAGCTGATGCTTTGCTTCACGTCTTCGTATACATTCTTAGTATGTTATAAATGAGCTACCAGTATCAGTATATAAAAGTTTAATCTTCTCACCATATTTTGGTAGCATCTTTGAATAATGGAAATCATACATTAGTGTTTTAGAGACATCAAGAATAACCATTCCAGTAATTATTGGCTTGTTGAAAGTCAAAACTGTTCGCCACATATGTATAGCAATTAGATCTTCAGAAAATGCTGTGCGATCTTTAAAGTTACTCCTAGCTATCCATTTTTTTGCATTCTCACCATTACAACATAACTTAATATCCACTCCGTTTCGAATGTTCTCCATGGTTTTCCCGAACACAGCATTATTCATGAGTTTATAGAAATTTTTCTCAAACTCATTAGTTGCTGATGTTCTAAGTCAAGTATTTAATTCAATATAAATTTTTAGCCATGGAGTTTGAGAGAACTGAAGAATTCTATGTACCTTAGTAAGAGAGAGACCATGACTAATGTATTGTTGCAAATTTCGGTAATGCAAAACACATACCGCTCCTTTTTAAATAAAGTAGTCATCAGTCTTTTTTCCTTGCAGCCAGGAGGAACTATAGTTTCTGGGCCATGTGTCAGGTCTGAATGTAAATCATGGAGTTATTCGGGATATTCTAATGTAACTTCCAAAATATATTCAGCTGCACTATCATTCGGAGTGTTCAGAACATCTGTGGAGGGATCCAACCATTTAAAATCCCCTACAGGCAAATATTGTGACATTGCCCAACCATACAAATTATCTGCATCTAGATACAAAAGGTAATTATTTGGTTGGGTTTCGTCATAATCCTCCATGTAAGGATTATTGACTCTACCATATCGGTGACAACATTGGAATACACCTCCACGAATGCCATTTTCAACAAATAAGAGCATTTCGTATTTACTGAGCAACTCCAACTGAATCTCAGTTTTCTTCAGCATTGCATCCCATGAAAGTCTTGGTGCAGTGAAATACCAAGCAGGATCCAAACCATATGTCTTCAAGCAAACATTTCAAAAGTTTTCGAATATATCTGCCAAAAGTAAGGCATCAGTTTTCACATACAGATCTGCATATTCCTCAAGATTCTTGATGTGAAATACATCCCAAACATGTTAGGCATGTAGGTAATCTTCTAAAGTGATGTCGGATTCATTTAAGCGATTGTAAAATGCTTCTTGCGGAGGCAAATGATCTTCCAAAAATTTATCCGTATGATTGATATAATCATACGGATATACTCCCTTGCGAACCAAAAAGGGTACATGATCAGCTGATAAATGTTAATTAATAATATTGAATTGATCAATGGTTAAATTCTTTCCTAATTTATCTAAACTGCTGGCCATAAAACGGAAAGAATCTACGAATCTAAGGCCTAGATGTTTGCTCACTTTCTTGGAAAAAGAAATATATTTTTCTTCATTTTCTGGAATCACACTAATGTTTTTGTCATCTCCACCCAGTTCTTTGATGAAAAGATGACTGTCGTAGCCAGACAAGTTGTGGAATATCACAGGAATGAAATTCGGATTCTTAGCCTTCAAATTACACGCATTACAAGAAGCTCCTCTGAACCATGATGTTCTGTGGTCGTGGATCTTGACCTATAAAATATCAATATTTTAATCAGCATACTTAATTAATAATAAAAGATATTGTAAAATAATTTTTTATCATGAAATGTATTTTTAAGACTATAATATACTGATTAAAAATAAATCGAAATATGTATAATAACCTTATAGTTTTCTGTTGTAAGCACTTGTTTGCACATGTAGCAATGTGTCGCTTGTTGAAAATTTATCCACTGTTCCTCAGTTAAGGGTATCATATTGGTTTCTTATTTCTATAGACGAGCTCAATTTCTGTAGCTTCAATTTTCATTCTGTCCATAAAATTTTTAGCTGCATTCGGCCCTCGATAGGTAAAAGGTTTCTTTTATACTTTTGTGGTAGATGTAATATAGTATAAAAGCTGGTGGGTTCATGCTTTTGATATGCCTCAGTATGGAATGTTGAAAGGTTTGGTTGACTAGAATCTATAGATTGAGTTAAGCACTCAAAATCAGCATAGATGACAAAGGGCACAGGATGCAGAACAATTTTAAATGTTAACCACTGATTGCTTGGCATCACTACCCTTACAACTTCATATTGTTGACAGTTCAGTTGATGGCGTTCGAGAACGGACTTTATCTGGAAGAACTATAAGCAGCGTCGACAAATTAAGTGATGTTTTTGATGATTGTTGTATTGCTTGGAAACCAGACGAGATAAATCCTTAATCCAAGCATAATGAGAAGAGGATTCCGATTTTAAATAAATCAAATCCATGTGTCTAACTTTTTAATTTTCTGTAATCACCAAAGGGTATATTTCATATTTATACGACAAGTCATACACATTAATGGATATATCATTTATTTTTGCAAATTTTCCTACATCACTGAGTTTCACGGGAAATTCAATATTTTCGAAATTTAGAGTATTAATGTATGGTTCATAATGATGAACACGACTGGCGTGTTGATAGTAATCTTGTATGGGCTAAAGAGCTGAAAGCACAGCCCACATAAAGCAGTGGTTGTCTTTATTCTCTACGTTGATTATAGCTTTTTTATGCTTGATAGAAGAAGGAAGGTCAATGTAAGAAGAGCCTCTTAAAGGATTGTATTTATTTAGTCGTATTTCCAAAGCAATAATTTCCTCTAGGGACCAACCAGATTCTTTTGCTATAAACTCATCTTCTTCAGCTAACAATTTATCTATTGTCTCCTGGTAAAATTGTTGGTGATCTGTAGATAGAACTATTGGCTTATTTTTAGTCTTAAAGCATTTTTCTTGTCTGACAATGCCATTATTTGTTACCTTTTGGTAACGACATATTTGTCTGAAGTTCACTTTTAGTTTGTGTTTTGCGAGAGGAGTTGTTATATGAGATATGAATTCATTTTCTTTAGACGTAATAAATTCTTTTAAATCAACTTGATGATCTGCATTAAGAAGGCGAATGTTGGTAACTCGATATTCTAAAGCTTATCGATTAAGTACTTTAGCTGAATTAGGAACAATCTGCATATCTATACGACGGTTCTTCAACGATGTAGATAGATCGATAGCCTTACTTAGTTCTGCATATGCAATTTCTGGTGGTATTGAAGATCTTCATTGCGGAAAAACATTTTTGGGGGCAAGGATAATGATGTCCTTTGTGTTGAGTACACTGGTGTCTTAACATATTATGCCGAAGAGTAAACTTCTTGCTACATTCTGGACAAGTGATTCTACTATCAGGTGTTGATGACTACTGAGTATTCGTTAAGTCTCCAAAATCAGCAATTGACAATAATTCGTCAGTGATTGGCACAGAAGAATTTTCAAAACTTTGTTCCACATCCATGATGAAGCTTAAATTTCGCAAAGTAAAACTGAATAAAAACTCTACATTGATAACAAGGATACTAAGGTCAGAATGAGTTTTCTGACAAGACCTTTTCTCTTTTTATAGGGGCTAGTGGTCTAAATTCGTTTTGAATCAAAATTCAATACGGTACTACGTGATCATCAGTAAGTGCTCTTTTTGATAATAGATAGCAGTATTAAGGAGACAGCAAGATTGATACTGATGACTGTAAGCGATAGCGAATACTTGACACCTGTTATTTTTCTTACTATTGTAGCATGCATCATTGGAAAATGGAGAGGGGGACTTGAGAAGCTTTATTTTATTGCGAACAATAGCGAAGGCTTCTCATTCTCTGCAATAAGGATAATTATATTTTTGTTGTCATAGAAAACTAAAGCAGGGTAGAATCGATATTGTAACTTTGTTAAGTTTGAAATGAATTTCTGAAATTAATGTTTTTTTTCTTACTATTGTAGCACACCTCATTGGACAGTGAAGAAGGTGGCTTGAGAAACGGTATTTTATTCGAACAAAAGCGAAAGCTTGTCATTCTCTGTAGAAAGAATAATTGCATTCTTGCTATAACAGAGAACTAGAGCAGCTGAAAATCAATAGTTTCATTTTGTCAAGTTTGAATCAATTGCGAATTTCTTGAATTTTTATAATGGAATTAAATTCCATACGAATGGAATAATCATTGATCAAGTAAGATATTTTGTGTTCTTATGAATTTTACACAAATATATTGCATTTAGTTAAATAGAAAAAAGTATCTCTATAAAAATATTTTTTAAATGAATAACTATAGACATCTTAGTTTTAAAAGATTTTTTAATTTTGTTTTATTTTTCATTTTTGTGATAATTATTTCTTATTTTGTAAGTTAGATATGCAATCAGTCAAGATCAAGAAAAAACAAGAAATAACATGATTTATGAGTAATAATAAATCACATCTCTCTCTCATCTGATTTCTTATTATTATCATGATTATTAGTAAAATTAATTATAAATGAGTCTTTTATAGATTAATTTAAAAAGATTGTTAAATCTTACAGTTCTATGTTATTAAATTTTGTTCATTTATTACATTATATTGTTATAAATTTCTGCAGTTATTTGTATACCTTTCCATTAATATCTAATTTATTATGATAGAAGAGATCAAAATACTCTCGTATATAAGAGATCAAAATACTCTCGTACTCTAACATGAGCTCATGACGTTCCCAAGAAGAAGTCAAAATACTCTCGTACTCTAACACGAACTCATGACGTCACGAAGGGGGGGAACAAGGGGAAAGGAAATAATCCTGGTAGTCCTGGTCGTAGAATCGGCCTTTTCCTACTACTTACGCCTCAGTACGTCATCTTGACAACATTTCTTCATCGCCAAAAAAAATCAGAATTTGGCTTTTAGATGATAAGGCATCTGTGTCCCTTTTTATATAATTATTTGCTGATGGGTTAAACTGAAGGATGTTCCTAGTGAAAGGATGTAAGAAATGCCTATGAGCATTGTTTTATTATATGAACAGTATCTATGAATTTAATAATAAAATTATTAAAATAAAGAAAATATTTTTTGACTTATAATTATACAGTTTGCTTAAAAGGATATCCAAATTCTTTTCTAACTTAAGAAGTCTCTGTTCTAAGAATATTGATAAAAAAATAATAGAAATCTGCATAATAAAAATGAGAAATTATCTAATATTAAAACTGCTAAATCAAAGTTTTCCAATTGTTTTATTAAATGGTTGTTTCAATTATTTATTCCTTAGACAGAGATCTTGGGAATAAATATTATGAAGAAAAATAAATTAAGATGAATGCTTAAAAATATTCACAATGATTCTACCTGTGAGAATTTTTATTATTATAGAATGATCTGTGTTAATGGATATTATTAAATCCCTAATTTAAAGGCTACGTAGTGAAATATTGACTTGAATTTTTAGAAGGTTTCATTTTGACTAAGTGCATAATTAATAATTCCCAAAAATGTTATACCGGAAGGATTCAGATCCGCGTATCATAAACTCTTTTATTTCGAGAGCTTTTCATATTCAGCTTTAATTTATTGAGATATCAATGCAAGCTAAAATAAAACTTTTCACTCTTCTTATGGAAGAGAATTCATAATACTGTTTTACAACGTTACATTATTAGAGAAATGCCAAACACAATTAGTTGTGAATCCAAACAGTGTTGGTTTATAAACAATTATATTGAGAAATTATTAACTTTCGATTAACGGAATTCCTTCTGTATCAAAACCATTTCATCCAATTTGCAAAGAAATAATTTTTATGTTTCTGATTTTTGAAGAAATCTAAAAAATCGCTTTGAATTTTTTTCCCCAAGCTGATAATTCATAAAATGCAGATAAATGAATATTTAGATTTACTGTCATTGAAGTATTTATAGTCATTTTGGATATTTGAGAGAAGCCTATAAATCCCAATGGAACAAAACTCGGTTACAACACTAAAGTATATTAATAGTTTGATTACTGAATGAGTTTTATTCATTTGTGCTGCTCTTCATCAAACTTCATAATCACAATTAAAAATCTGATTTATCTACTAGCGGAATTTTCTCTTTTCTGTCAGTGCAAGACGGAAAATATTCTGAATACTATATTAATAAAAATTTTCACTACAAATAAATATCTGTCTCCAGAAAAAAATATATACTTTTTATTCTTGTGCACCTGATCCTAAATGACAAATTAAATTTCTTGGAGGGGGGATTTTCTTCATCTACGCACAATATATGTTTTTATCCTGATTATAAAATTGAGATACATATTTTTTATTTTATTTTTAAGGAATTTTCAATTTCATTGTAAAATTTATTTTATATATAGGAAATTATTAACATGTTGAAGTCATAGTTATGTAGTTAAGACAATATCTATTGTGATTTTAAAAACATCTTCTGAAATTATAACCGATAAAATTTATGTAGATGCATCTTTAAAAGTATAACTGATATTGGCGATTGTAACCAATTACATCTATACCATATATAACTGACTTTATTGAATAATTTATAATATTTAATTAATTAATTTTACTTTTATTTGAAAGAGTAAAATATGAAATGAAACGGTACTTAGTTGTTTACATGAATACTTTTCTTAGTGAATCGTTAGTGCTTGCTGAGGAAAATATTTACTATCAGTTTTCTTAACCCAGACAAAATTAAAGATATCCTGTTTTTACCAGAAAATATGAATATTTCATTGTAATAAATAGAAATAGATGAATTGGGACATCATGTATATAAGTTTTGGGATGCTGTTCTAATAAGTAGTAAATTAATATGAAAATATAAAAAATAGCTACTACAAGCTAAGCCATTTGTAATAAAATTGATAAATGAAAACAGTAAAATTTAAAATTTGCATTATTACGTAATGATTAAAATTCATTTTCTTTAAGAAAACGCAATAAGCAATACAAATCAAAGCAAAGCAATGGGCATCAAGAATTTTCTGAATTTTTTTCTTTTATAAAGAGTCTATGGCCTTGCCAAGATTTTCTGCGAATCTTGGCATTGACTGATTTTATTAAATGAAATTATTCTTAATAATTAGCATTTTACGAACGACAGAAATTTCCTTATTAATTCCATATAAAATTATTATTTAATCAATCTGCTTATGTAAATTACCGTATCATTCTTGTTACTTTATTATTATGTTACATCACTACTCTAAGAATTTCCCAGCAAATGAATAAATCAAAAGTTCGGTATGGATATCGGCCGTTTTGAAAGACAAATATTCTCTCAAAATACTTGTGTGAAAGCAGACTTGATAACGATCAATGCTAGCCTGGTGTGTTCTCTAAGTTTCTTGCTGATTTCCAAGTTAGAAGCCATCATATCAACTTAAGCTGCCAAATGAAAGCATGCATTGAGACAAATCGTATCTTTAATAAGTAACTTGTTAAATTTGGCAGGTGGTTGGATTCTATTTAAATATTGAGGTGTTGATTGATGACAATGAAAAAATATGGAACATATATGAGCCACAAATATAAATAAAAAAATCAATCATTACACAGGAGTTTAGAAAATTTTAAAATAAATGGTAGTATTACTCTGTGGGAAAATTAACTATTTAGCTATTAAATTTATAATATTTTCATTTTAAAATATACAGTCAGGAATAAAAGATTTTTAACATAAAAAGACACATTAGAAACGTTACTTTATAGTTTCTTAATAATCAATTAAGTAAGAAATAAAAACACTTTTCAGAACAACATCAAAATTCTCAAAAAATATGCAAAGTATGAATTCAAAGTTTTTTAAATAGTGTTGTGATTTGCACTCACAAATATCCTCCAATATTTATCTCTGTGCATGATTTACTCATTATTTTTCTAGTAAGTGATACCTGAAACCAGCCACTTCATAAAATATTTAACTTGAGAATAACAGTCAAATTAATTACATTTTTTAAATTTAAAATTCTACAATTGGCTTCAATACAGGCAGCGAACGCGTCAAATATAACTTTGAAAATTAGTTTTCACCCATATATTAAATTTCTTTTGTAAACATATACATAATGAAAAATGATTTTTGGAATTACTGAGATGAAGCGCAAAACTTATCCTCAAATAATTTTAATTAATATTGTTATTGTAATGAAATTATAACTTAAAGTTCTTATTTCTGGGAAATACTATGATCTGGCTTAATAAACTATATGAATGATAAAATTTGAAATAAATTGATGTCTGATTAATTAACATAGAAGAATACGAATTTGTAGAATGCTCAATATCAACCAATTTTTGCAAAAGATCGGGAATTTTTATTTAATTATCCAGTAATTACAAATATATATATATATATATATATATATATATATATATATATACATTTGTAATTAATGGATACACATTTCTAATTTTACACCAAATCATTGGTTTTACATGTATTTTAAACATACAACTTTTCTTGACCTCAATCACTTTCCAAGAACGATGCAATTGTTATGTGAATGCATATTTGGAATAAATATGAAATAAATTATTTTTAATTATAAATCAGCAATTTCCTCAGGAAAAGAGTAAAAATGTGGCCCTGGTATTAGATTTAAGTCCAAATATTCTATTTTGGAAAAAATTTGGCTATCCATAGTGGTTTTTTGGTAACCATTACGGATAGCCTATTCGTAATGGTAATTTTGGATGGCTTCTACATTGGACGCAACTTCTATGAAATTACTTCCATGAGTTTCCATGACAGAACCAATATTAGTTTTTCCCAGGAAAAGGAAAAACTTGACTTACATCATTAGTTTAATCTTATCTTATAGATTGAAAAGGCTTATACTGCGGAAAATTTCATTCCCCCAGCATAGGACCTATATTGACTTATCTTAATATTTTCTACATTGTGAAAAATTTAACCTTTATAATAGGTTTAATATAGACCCATTTGGTAAAACTGGGCTACCGTTATGTGTCTAATATTGGATATATTTTTGTTAAAAATTTGACTCCACGTCGTGGATGATTTAAAATACTTTTATATCCACAGAATAAATTACTTTCCAGAAGGGTGTTTTAAAGAGAATGGTGCTAATACATGTGTCACAAGGAAGAAAACCTTGAAAATGTTCAAGTGCTCCCCCCCGAGAGAAGACTATACAGACCTCCATTTTTTCGATGTTCAACAGCAGGCAGTATCCTACCTTGAACCTTTTACTCTGAACAAATCACCGGCTCTCAGTGAGTGAGTGCATTCAAAAGGGAAGTAAATTTATTGCCTAACCTAGCCAAAATCTCTTCAAATTGTTGTTTGTCAACAACATCGAATAACGCTGGCGAAAATAAATTGTTAATTTGCAATATGACTTAATGGCTGGCGAATTAAAATTTTGTTAGAAAACATTTGCAGGCATTGCACAAAAAAATTGTTTTAAAATCACTGGGTTGACTGTGACATGCCATCTGATGGGCTTTCTTGGGCTGTTTTGAAGCACAGTTAATATTTTCTGAAGTTTTCTCGCTGACTTGATTATAGACAAAACTATCAATTTTCTTGAGATTTTGAATAGAATTTTGAAAAACTGATTTGTTGTTTTTATATTATGTTCTGTCACACAAACTTTTTTCTTTTGAGAATCCATCAGGTTTTTATTGCCAAGAATTCATCTGCACAATACCTCCAGACATTTACTAGAACAACAATAAAGTTTTTGCCTTAATTAAAACAGTGTTATTTATTTTTCAATATCCAAAGAATCAAATTTCTACTATAAAGCAATCAATAAATTAATCGATAGAATCAATTATCAATACATTAAAAACTACAATAAAAAGAAAAGATCAAACAGCTCTTTACAGTTAAAGAAACTAACATAATTATTGATTTTAGGAAATCTCTCTTGATTTTGAAATTTGACGAAGCAATCATAATTCTGCTGGCAAGCTAGGTAATGAGCACGTAAACAGCTTTTGGACTTGAACGGTAACATCGAGCTTCTCGCCAAGAGATATGGCAAAGAAAAAGGCACCGGGACCCAACGGAATCCCGGCCGAGGTGGTGCAAACTATCTTCGAGTGAAATCCCGGAAAGTTTGTACTCCTCTTCAACAAATGCCTCTTTCTAAAGCATTTCCCAAGATCTTGGAAACATGCCAAGTTGATCCTACTTTTTAAGCAAGGAAAGATCGCGTCTGAAGCGTGATCCTACAGGCCTATTTGTCTACACTCTAGCTTAGGCAAAGTACTGGACAAACTCCTAACTCAAAGATTATACCACCATTTGGTGAAGTCGCAGGCGCTTCACCCTGCCCAACATGGCATCAGGCCGGGTAGCTCGTGCGACACGGCGCACATGTGTCTTCATGACACAATTAGGTATTCTCAGGAGACAGGAAAGTACGTCAGCCTAATTTCACTAGATGTTCAGGGTGCTTTTGATAGCGTGTGGAGACCTGGAGTCATGTTCCTCCTCGGCCAAGCATGATGTCCACAAAATATATACATGTTGGTAAAGTCCTACCTGGAAGATCGTAAGATAGTATTTAAAGGCTCGGGAAAAAACTTGGTTTTCGAATCCAGCAGAGGTGTGCCGCAGGGGTCATGTAGTGTACCACTATTCTGGAAAATAGTTGCAGACAGCACTTTACGATTGGACATGCCGAATGATACGAGGCTTTTAGCATTCGCTGACGATATGCTGCTGGTCGCAGCTGGTGACTCAAGAACAAAGCTCGAGAAAAATGCGGAAGTCACCCTTAATGCACTCAGAAAATGGGGAAAGACATATAAGCTGGTATTCAATCCCAGCAAAATGGAGGCCCTCACGGTCACCAGAAGGTGGAAACTTAAGAGACCGCCCGTCTTCCGGTGGGACGGAACCTCCATAAAGTCTGTGCAGAAGCTAAATTCCTAGGTGTGAAATATGATAGCGCACTCACCTTCAACTCCCATCTCAAGGAGGTGAAGCAAAATGTTGTGAATATCACAAAGGCACTCCAACGAACGGCGAGGGTTCTTTTCGGGTGCGAGCCTGACTTACTCAAACGTCTATATTGGAGTGGAACCGAAAGAATGGCTCTTTTTGGTGTAAGGGCATGAGGACACAGATTGGAATGCAAGACCTTCTGTGGCCACCTACAGAGTGTTCAAGAACCGGCACTCATAGCATTCACAAGATGCTACAGGACTGTTTCTACGGCTGCTGTACAAGTACTGGCGGGTGTCCTACCGCTAGATATAAAAGCAGGCATAGAGTATGCGAAGCTAATGGTATTGGTGGAGCGCAGACCAAATATCTTCAACGATATAAATCTGCGGCCAGACGATATTGAGCAGAGGGTAGACATTCTGAGATGTCACCCAGCGGAGCGTTGCAGTGGGCATTTCGACAGCGAAAAGCCTACTGGTGAGGGTCTTGAGATTTTTACTGATGGATCAGGCATTGATGGTAAAATTGGCTTAGGGTTCACCATCATGTGTTTTGGGCAAGAAATTGAAATATATGGTGCTAGACTCGTTGACGAGAACTCTGTCTTTCAGGCGGAAATATCGGCGCTGGGACTGGCACTAGATTGGCTCAAAATACACCCGGGCAACAACACTTGTCATTTATACAGTGATTCGTTGTCCTCCCTTTACTCCCTGGCCGATCCAAATAATCAAAACATCTTCTTAAATAGGGTAAAGGACTCATACCAGGAAGCCATTAGTGGGAGAGAGGTGCACCCTCCATTACGTGCGAGCACATGTAGGCACTTTCGGCAACGAAAGAGCCGATATACTGGCCAAAGAGGCTGCGAATTTACCAGAGCCAACGCTGGACCTGTCACGTCCAAGGTCGCACCTGATTAAGGTGCTGCATAAGAAAAAACTGCGTGTATGGCAGCTGAGATGGGAAAGTGAAGAATTGGGTCGACAGACCTACAGATTCTTTGAAACGGTCTCTGATAAACGAGTCCTCGGTAGTGCTATCGTTGCCCAACTAGGGACTGGACACGGACGAGTACCGGAATACCTTCATAAACGAGGGTATCCGATTAGCGAGTTATGTCGCTCGTGCAATGTGGTGAGAGATTGCCTCCAATTCGTGCTGTCTTGTACCAGGACCTCGGATGAAAGGAGCAAGCTGGTGTACAAGAGCGAAAGCATGAGTACCATCCTGGACCGGCGCAACTGTTCTATCCTGAAAAGGATAATTCCCATTGCGTCGGACGATGATGGAATACCAGCATGTCACCGACGATGGTCCGGTCGAGAGCTGGGATGTAGAGGAATAGTATAGGATTTGACGGTTCGTAAAGGTTTGACTAAACAATACTTCAACGAGATTGTGTGCCAGAATAAGTGAGTGGGTGCCAGCGAGATTTCTCGCCTCATCAAGGTATGGTTCTGTGGCTCGTCTACCGAGGCAGGTGGCGGCTGTTAGATGGTAGACTCGAGTTCAAAGCTTTCGGGTTGCAAGGTATCAAAATTAGTTATAGAAACCTCAGCTTCTGGCACTAAGCCTCGCAAACTCGATCCCCTTCTGCCCCTTTTGTTTGTAATGGAAATGCAGTGCTCACAAATAACCTGCACAGGTTAAGTACGCGATTTTCGTTAGACCAGTCTGAAATTGTGATATATGTGGATGCGAAAAAACTGGGCTGGGCAACTTTGATATCAGTTTCATAGTTGGTTGTCATATAAGTGGAAAGTCTATTCAGTCAATTGCTAAGAATTGTCAAAGTTTTCTGCTCATCATGACAACTGTTGATGTTGTCATGAAGCAGGGGGGAAATTTTGGATGCTGGGATACAAACTCTACACTTTTTACTTTTTATGAACTGAAAGAAGATGTCGGCACTCCTGACGCATGAGACTCATAAGAACTCAAATTTACTGACAGTGAATGTCAACCATTATCACAGAGCACATTCATACTTTGTGGAGTGAACTTGCATGCCTTAAATATCTTTGGATATATTGGCACATAAAAGTCAAACGTAAATTCAAATAAAAACCAAGAGACCTACTTGATGCCTTTAATTTTGCAACTGGACTATGTAACTGCTGACAAACTGCTTTATGAAACGACAATTTAATCTAATCTATATTATGGCTATGGCGAATGCTGGTGTGAACGTCTTCTCCCCAAGTACATGATATGATATCTTCTCTTCCAGGGGGTGATGATGTGGGCTGGACCTTTGCGTTCTTTTGGTGGTAGACTGACATAAGCAAACTAATTGAATAATGAAAGGTGAAATCTTTGTGAAGTCGGATAATTCCTAACATTTTTCAAGTATATGGAATTGACAAAAGTCACTTATATCACAAAAACTACTAATGCCATATTACAACTTCAGTCAAGCAGTAATATAATGATAATGACGTACAATGTCTTCCTTGCTTTAACAAATGTCTTGATTTGATTCCATATCATGCTTATAAGAGAGTTTAATCGGGCACGCTTACCAGGGAGACGCGTTAGGAATCTATAATTGAATTGCTAAAATTATTGCAACAGGAATAGACATTAGCACCTATAATTGTGTATCAAAACCTAGCAAAAACATTACTTTTTGTTGGTATACCTGAGTCTAGCGTTGAACAACCTGCAACAAATGCTGTGTTTCCGCTTTCTTTCTGTGTATCTCTCAAAATGGATATTTGGGTTTTCCAGATCTTCCCACTCGTGAAACACGAATCCTCTCATTATCAGCGAAGAATCCTCTCTGGATGCAGAACGCAGGGAATAATAAAGGATCGCAAATATTAGTTTTTATCGTGTTACGGCAATATCAAATTTGTAAATACTGTACTCTCCGTAGTAAGATCATGATCTTCAGAGTTCTAGGCTTGGAGTTAAATTACAATTACTGCTAAAAAACAAAAATAGGGTTTGCTTTTTGAGTCTTTTGCGTACATCTTTTAAGGGATGCGCGCTTGGAAAATTTTCCAAATTATATTTCTGATAGACACGTGTATACAGGGTATGAGCGACTTCTCAGAAGGCAATACGCGATGGAAGATCATTGCTTAAGTATAGTATTGCAACAATCTTGTCTTAATATTTGGAACAATTAAATTTTAAAATGTAATATTCTGAATGGAGGTCTACCTTATGTGAATAATGATACTTTTTTTCATTTTTGTTGATGTTTCGTTTCGATCATATATTAAGGATTGAAAGGTAATTATATATTTAAACATCTATGCCTACAGTTGTCATTTCTTTTATTTTCTCTATGATGGGTAGAATTAAAGCTCTTTTTTACTTTTTCAATGGCTGGAGTTATAACTCTAGAAGTACTTCATAGGAAATTTTACAAATAATGTAAATTCTTGTTACTTTACTCAAAACTTTGTAAACAATTTATAATTTATTGTTATTTTTATCAGATGCCGAGAAATGCTGTGTTGTCATCTGCAATGCCACTTACGAATTCGAAGATGATTACTGTCCCTTGGAAATCAGAGGGCAGACTTTCTTGCAAAACAAGCAGCATTAGACAATAGTTTCCCATTTATTGGTATTCCATAGCCAAAATCTCACCTGAAACGTCTTCTTCAATAACACGCACTAAATCAATGGCCTATTTATTGACACACGCAGAACAAGATATTTGGACTCATACTCTTTCTTCTTCCTAAAGTATTTACGAATTATTTTACCATTAGTCAATATATCAATTATTTCATTTCCTGACGTGATTTATTTGCCTCACATTATAAACGATATTGTAGAAGTGAAGCCCGCATGTTTTCATGTAGTGAAGATGGTTCACAAATGCACTACATCATATTCTCTCATACGGATTGCGCTATGACAGCATGAGATCTCCATCAGACATTAACTCCTATTCAATATCTTAAATTTTGCATTCCGCTTGTCCAATATTTTAAGATGTACAGCCTCTTATCACCATTAACAATTAAGGCATTACCAACTTAAGGAAGACTCTCGTGGACTTGGAATTGAACGTGTGTCAAACAACACCGAATTTTTATTCATGACCTGATGTCCAGACTGTCCCATCTAACATCTTTTTTATTATTCTTTTAGAAGACAGTTGGGGAAGAATGGCATATTCTTGTCAACCCTAACCTTGATACACATCATGCGCCTTCCTTCTCGGCCCACTTGCCCTGTCTGCCATTTCTGATCGAAGATGAGAGCCTAGAATGAAGTATTTTACTCACAGAGATCTGTAAGCTGCTTAAGATGCAGAAATAACTCCTCACATATCAGTAACTCTGAACTTCATATTCTTGGCCTAAGCTATTCAGAACTATCATAGATATTTTGTAGATGCCTTTGGAATCTAAAAAAGAAAGTTTAAAGTTAATGTTCAGTTCCCCATAGAACCGCGTACATTAGGGCTGTTATCCTCTTATTTGTATTTATAAACTCTGTTACTTGATAAAAATAGCTCCTTGACATGAGTAATTTAATAATTATAAAAAAGTTCATCGATCTAAAAGATACATGTTAAAAACGCCAGATATAAGCTTTATAAAAATAAAATAAAAACGATAACTTTATAATGTTCCGAAAATAATTAATTATTTTTCTTGAGCTGCCAAATATTCTGTCAGATGATATATACCTTTTAAATATAAAATTTCTTGTAAAAGAATGCTATATTCAATGTGTGAAGTTAAGTGTACGTAAATATCTGAAAATGGTAAATCTAAAATGTCCTATTTATAAAAGCAAAATTATTTTTTTATTTACGAATCGCAGATTTGAAGTGAAATTTTGTACTCTTTTATATAGATATGTATATATATGTTGCATCTATGCAGGTTGCCCAGTTAAGCTATTATAAACTTCGAAGGAATGTACGAAATTGTATTACTTTCTGAAGAATAAAATCACCCAAAAAGCTGGATCACAGCAAATTAATCCTATGAGTTATTGACTTGGGAGAAGCAGCGGATAAAGCAACTTTATGTTTAAAACCAGTGCCGATTTTGTCACATTCAGTTGTATTATATGGTGTAGAAATGCGTGATAATATAAGGGTGCAGACAAGGGCAAATTTCTCGCAGGAAAGTTGTTCTAGCAGCCAGAAGGACTCTTCGATGAGAAGATAGTGTGATCTCATTTCCCACACACATAAAGAAGATGTAAAATAGCATGGCAGATCACACAAAATCAGAGAAGGTAGACATGTTTTCAATATACTGGACTTCAGACTTCAATACCCGAGGTACTCCTTGGCTTGAACATCTAAATAGTATCTGTTGAATAAGCGCTGATACCATACCTATACTATATGAAATATAGGGGGCGCCAATATTATATAAATTATGTGACATTGGTTCAAGCACATGGCCACACTTAATCGTGATCCACCCGCAATGAGGGAAATATATTACATCTGCCTGATAAAAATAAATTCTTTGTAGCACCACACGAAGTATTTTGAAAGAAATTGAGATTTAATGTGACAAAGTATGCGGATTGTACTCAATTGCACTGGTGTATCTAACTTATTAACAGTGTATCCAGTTATTAGGAGATTGTGAATTTCCTCCTTCTCTACCTTTTTCCCTATTGGTATTTCATATGAGTTCAAGAACAGCGAATAATAGAAGTATTTTTCCTCCCGTTTTGCAGGTATTCTATTATTTCTTGTGTACACCACGTTCCTCTGGTAGAGAAATACACTATTTTCACAACCAGAAGGCGAAGATTTCAATAACGGTCCACTCAAAAATCCATCGTTTTCGCTAAGGGGCATGTAGAGAAAGTCTTAGTCGGAATATCTTTCCAAAAAATTCTACTACTGGGATTGGTAAATCAAGTGTGTGGGATTTTTTTCTGCTTCGTTCCTGTGTCTAAATTGTGAAGATCCATCTATTCCCGAATTCACAGTTGCATACCCACTGAGTGTCGCACTCTACAAGATGTCATCAATTGACTTCCTTGTGCCGAAAGACGAGTCGTTTAAGCCGACAGTCTGCTTGTTTGAAATATATAAATATTTATATCATCAAGATTAATTTTCCAACCTTCGTGTCGTTTACCACCCAAAAATATATTTCTTTCTCCAATTGTCAATTTCTTTCTTTTCCTATATATGTACATCATCGCTTCTTTCTCCAGGTCGCTGTAATCTGACATCCTCTAATAATGAACATGTTATATTCTCCTATTTTACGTTCATTTTTTAAGTTTGTGTCAACAGTCTCAAGGTTCTCTTCTGCATTAATGTCACCTGTCTTCCTACAATTCCTCTGTTCGCTTGTAAAGTGAAACTTCGAAGCAAACACGCTCGACAGCTCTGCGTCTTCAGTGCCCTCTATCGTCTTATTAAGATAACATTCCTATGTGATTCAGAAGTACATTATATTACCTTGAAGTTCGTAATATGTTAACTTCGGTACACTGTTTATTTTTGTGTGCACATACGCTTATAAATATGCGTATACATACATACAACTTGATTGATAAGTTGTACTTGATTGCAGTGTCATAACTGGGCTCATAACAGTAGCCCAAGGAAATGTGTTCTCAGCCTATTGTAAGAGTCCTATTTGTCATCGCTACTGTGGCGGGGTTGGGGAGAGTTCATGGGCCCGGGAATCGTGTGCGAGCGGGGCCCGTCTTTATTAGAGGCTCGAAAGTGGGTAAATAAATAATGAGCAGTTGAAGGCGCGAGAATGAGAGCGCCGCTCACCTCTTGACACTTTCTAATGATACGGCGCTGCTCTTGCTTTCCCGTCTGCTTTTTTCAAATCGTGAACCCCGCGAAAATTCATTACACGCAGAGCAGAATGGACGGAGGCGTTCTCTGGGCGAGCGTAATTACGACGTGGTGCGCGTTTTCCCCTACAGAAAATCAACATGATGCCCGGGTCTTGCAGCGACGACATGCCTTTCTTTTGTCGGGAAACAAACTGCTGAAAAAAAATCGGAAAAGAACAAATCGGCTACACGGCAATTTAAAATCTAATCTTGAAATAGAAAGGAGTGTTTTTTTTCTTTATTATCATTTTTATTTCGACATGGCATACTTGACATAATGTCTGCGAACTAATATCAGTGATTCAGCTCACATCCTTTACCCATAAATACCTGTGATAACCCACATTTTCATTGGTGTATTATTATTGATATTATGCGTATTTGCTTGTACAATTTTTTTTATTAATTATTATATAATTTATAAATTTAATTTTTATTTTTATATTAATCATTACAAACTCATATTTAAATATTTTATACCTAACCCGACAAAATATAGAATACCAAAATAATCTACAAATAAAAATTTGAAAGTTATTAAATGCACTTATAAATTTATATGTAGTTATCTAACTAGCATACGAATCCAAATTTGTAGCCTGTTCAATGCTTTCAAATTGATGTCTAATAATCTATATACTAGAAGAATCTTAATATTTACACTTTTAAAAAAATCGTATGGATTTCACTGAGGAGAATGAAATTTCCCTCTTTCATTTTCACAAAACTTAACCAATCTTTAAGATAGAAACTCACTCTTTGAAAGATGCGGGTATTGATTTGGATAATTATAAGGGTTTTTAAATTACATATACATTATCAAGCAAATTGTTCAGCTATTTATTACATTATTTTTATCGATTTAGTTTTACGTGTGAATGTAGCACTCTCAAGAAAAAATCGTCCCACTACTTATTTTTTAATTTAGTTTACTGTGAGCCCGTTAAATACAAAATTAATTTTTACAACTTTATTAGTACAAAAAATTGTACACAATTTTAAAAATACATAAATATTTTATATAAGTAAATATAATTTAAGTACTTTTGAAAGAATGATTTATTTATAGTATAACTAAACATTTATTTTTGAATATTGATAATAGGCATTTTTGATGTTACAAGAGGATAAAGATAAATATTTAAATTATTCTATTGAACAAAATTGATTTATAATTTTGCAAATAAATCTTGTTTTATGATATATTTTCCAAGTTTAAATTCAACTGAAAATAACTTTAAATAAATTAAGAATAAAATTGAAAATAAATGCAAGATTATACAAAAAACATTTATTCAATCCTTAATACATAAAAAAAATTAAATAAAAATATGTATACAGAAATTCTTATGTTTATGATGTCAAACTAATACTGCAACTTGACAGTTTTATTGTCAGATTAATAAAACAAAATAAGAATAAAAGAGATAAAATGCATTTTAAGGCTTGTATTTTTCAAAATTTAGATCTTGATCGATTATTGTAAGAATGTGCTTAAATTATTCTCAACTAAACCATTTTTCAATTTGTAAATCATATATTCCATGAGAGCATAAAATACAGTAAGTTTATCATCGTACTTAACATTAAACACATGAGGACATTTCTATAAAATATTGAACGCTTTTAAATCTTGCATATCCGACATCAATAAATCCACACATAAGGATTTCATGATTCAGGTCTTACTTTTGAACCACAACAAAGCAATAGTAATTGTCTACTTTTGAGCGTTGTTCTGCTTCTACAGATCTCTTCACCTAATTTGAAAAAAAATCATAATACACAACTGGCCATTAAAATTGCTACACCAGGAAGAAATGCAGATAACAAAATGATATTTATTGGACAAATATATTAAACTAGAAATAATAAGTGATTAAATTTTCAAAAATTTTGGCTGGATAGATCCTGAGAAATCAGTACCCAGAACAACCACCTCTGGCAGTAATGACAGCAGTTATATGCCTGGGCATTGAGTCAAACAGAGATTGGATTGCATGTACAGGTACAGATGCCCATGCAGCTTCAGCACGATGCCACAGTTCATGAACCGTTGTGACTGGCGTTTGGTGACGAGCCAGTCGCTCGGCAACCATTGACCAGACGTTTTCTATTGGTGAAAGAGCTGGAGAACGTGCTGGCCAGGACAACAGCCGAACATGTTCCGTATCAAGGAAGGTCCGTACAATACCCGCAACATGCGATCGGGGATTATCCTGCTGAAACGTAGGGTTTCGCAGGGCTCGAATAAAGAGTAGAGCCACCGGTCGTAACACACCAGAAATGTAACATGCACTGTTCAAAGCACCGTCAATGCGAACAAGAGGTGACCAAGAAATGTACCCAATGGAACCCCATACCATCACGCCAGGTGATGGGCCAGTATGACGATGACGAATGCACGCTGCCAGTGTGCGTTCACCACGATGCCGCCAAACACGGATGCGACCATCATGATACTGTACACAGAAATTTGAAAAGATCATCATTTGAAAAGATGATGTCTCGCCATTCGTGTGCCCAGGTTCGCCGTTGATCACACCATTGAAGGTGCTCTTGTCTATGACGCAGCGTCAAGGTAAACCGCAGCCATGGTCTCCGAGCTGAGAGTCCACGCTGCTGCAAACGTCGTCAAACTGTTCGTGAAGACACTTGTTGTCTTCCAAACGACCCCGTTTTTTGACTCACAGCTCGTGACGTGGTTGCACGATCCATTACGGCCATGCGGATAATATGCCTGTCTTCTCGGCTGCTAGTGATAGGTGGCCGTTGAGATCCCGCATGGCGTTCCCTATTACCGTCCTGAACCCATCGATTCCATATTCTGTTAACAGTCATTGGATCTCGACCGACGCGAGCAGCAATACTGCGATAAGATAAACCGCAATCCCGGTACGCTACAATTAGACCTTTATCATAGTCAGAAACGTGCTGGTACGCATTTCTCCTTCTTACACGAGGCATCACAACAACTTTTCATCAAGCAACAACGTTCAAAAGCAATTAGTGTATGAGGAACCGGCTGAACAATTTCCTCATTTAAACACAATGTAGGTGTCGCTACTGGCGCCTGCTTTGTCTGAATGCGCTGAAAAGCTAATCATTTGCATATCATAGCACCTTCTTCCTTTCGTATAAATTTCACATCTGTAGCATGTTGCATTCTTGGTGTAGCAGTTTTAATGGCCAGTAGTGTAAGTAAAATTTCTATATTATTTGTATTCTTATTAGTGTCTATATAAACTTTAATACCAAAAAATTTCATAAGAATAATACTTCAAAAAAATAAAGCCTTATTTATTAAAAAAATAAAGCTGCAAGAAATCAGTTATCTACGTAATTATATTCTGAATTGAAATTACATTCAGCCTAAAAATACTATCAACCTGAATTCTCACTTATTTATTCCATATTATAGGACAAGTTTTTGAACATATAATATTCTAGGAGCATAGAATGCAGGATATTTACAGAAAAAAGTCTGGATATCAAATTCCAAATCTATCTGTAATAAGGAGATTAATCATATATATTAAATTAATAGAACATTTTATTGTAATTTAAAGCAAATGTAATTTGTTAAAAAAAATAGTATTCTCATTAATTAAAACGTAATAACTTAAGTTACAGTAAATTAGTAATTATCTAGTAGTTTCTGAAAATTTTTATAAGAATGTGGCAAAAATGATAAATTATTAATACTAATAAAACAAATTAAAAACAATTTTGGATTTTTTTTTTTTTTGAAATAGATATATCCCCTACCATAATTTATAAAATGGATTTTTAAACATTAAATAAAAATATATACATAAATTTATTTTTAATGTTAAAGCATTCGAAATCAAACAACTATAGCTGAAAAACAGGTTAAATTAAAGAAAAATTTTTTTTTTTTACTAATTACAACGAAAAAAATTTCGAAACTATGCTTTTGTATCACATATACTAATATTCAAATACATTGCAAGTAAAATGATTAATAAAAATACAAGATAGAAAACTACAATATAATAAAAGACATAATCAATACTGCATATTTTGTAAAACAGATTTTAATTACTTTTTTTTGGATCATGCAAACATTAAACAAATATTAAAATAACAATGATTTTTCTTACATCTTTATACAATAGATTTTTTCTCTGCAAAATTTCAACTACATGTTTTTGGTATTAAAATAATTTAAAATATCTTATTCACATGCAATAAAAAAACTCGGAAATGCATGATCAGAATGCTTCATGTTCTACCATTAAAAATGCTGATATACAAATTATGTAAGGAATTGTAAATTTTGGTAGGCTTAAGTCATTGTTAGAAAATAATGTTGATAGATAAAAGTTTAGTACTTACATGAATATTTTAAAATTCGTCCTTAAATATGCAAAACATACAGGTTTTATACCAATGTTTCATTGAAAGCAGCCTCTTTTGGATACTTAGAGACATAAATTCTATGATAGAATAGAACAATAGGTGATCGATTTTTCATCACAAAATGTTATTTTGTTTTAAACATTTTCTTCATAAGTTCAAATATTTTTTCCCAATGAATTTCATAAAGCATTTCAAATAGTAATCATTTTATCTGAAAGGAAAAATACACACATATACACATATGTATTTGCTCAAAAATATCATGTAAAAACTAGTTATAGTTAAGTGAATTATAAATACTGGATATTTATTTTTTAAGCAATTAAATTCAAATTGAAAATTTTTAATTAAATTATAAATTTATTATGAAGATAATTAAAATTTGGTTTTAGCTGTAAAAACAAACAAAACTTTATTTCAAAATAGATTTAAAAATATTATTAAAATTTCTTAAGCTAATTACCAAGTAATGTTAATTTAATGAATAATAATAATTACCTTTCATTATTTTAAAACCAACTTTAAAAACCAAAAACTTTAATAAAAGATTATAACTGAATATATTCATTGGAGTTTTTTCATGTCATTTAATTAAGTTTCCACATTCTTATACTAAACATAGAATATTACTTCAAACTTTTAAATACATTTTACAAGCAATATGAAATTAATACTTTTAGTAATACCAATAGTTAGCATTTTCACAGTCTCCATAAAACTTATTTTCATTACACATTATATAGAATATACCAGATCAGCCATTTCTTCCTTACATTGAATTTCATCATCTTCAAACTAACAACATGTTTCAGATTTGCTTTTGCTAATTTTTTTTTTCTTCACCGATGACAATGACAACCATAAAATACGAATATAAATTATATTTTTATCGACAAAATTTTTAGTTGGAAATTCTAAAATATTATACAAATTAATAGTAGATGTTGATGCATAAATATTTGCTTTCGTTTCATCTATGAATGCTTTTACATAGTAACAATGAAATCAAAAATTGTCATTGAAAAATTTTAATAAATAAAATACATACTACAATATAATATTCTGTAGAATAATATTTGCTTTATATTGTATTAACATTTATAAATTAAAAAGCTTCAAATTTTATTTATGAAAAAATTTATTCTAATTCATTGGTAACATGCTGTATTTGATATTAATCGCACTTTCACAATTCAGTACAATAAACTATGAATAATATTTTTATAATACACATTGGATATTTAAATCAACGAGAAAATTGGTAGTCAGATTCACGCAGTTTGGAAATTAAAAGAATTTAAATATGCATTCATTATAATTTACTACTACTTTATAATAAATTAAATTTTGGCAGATAATAGTATTTAAAATAAAACATAAAATTTCCAAACACATTTTTATATTACTAAACATTATCAATTAAGTAGAAATTTCAAGTATATTACATGAATATGAATTCAATAGAATTCATTCATTCACACTTTCAAATAGGACAGTTTATATCACGGTGAAAATCACAAATATGAAGAATTGATTGAGTCATTCAATTAATATAAGAAATGAAGACTTTCCGTAATGAGTCTGCGCTTTTTCTTGCCTAATTATACATATTTTTTAATTCAAATAAATCGTCTTTACAAAATTAAGTTTTAAATTCTTCCGTTTTTAGTGAAACCAAACCGAAGGCATAGAGCCACGTGATAATTTAAATCAATCATAGCACATCACATTTGCTTTGTGCCATAAACACGTCAAGAAAAAAAAAAGAGTAAAAATTGCTTTGAATGGAGGAGGAAGTGTTTGAAATAGAACTTCTCTACCCAATTAAGTAGAAAATGATCCATTTTGTATCTTTTTGTGGAGTACAAAATATCCGTCGCTCATGGAGTGGTGAAAAACCGTTCGATTTTTTAAGAGTAAAGGTTGTTCAGTGCCTACACACATTTTTGCAAAGACTGTGAATTTTTTAATTAACAATCCAAAATTTAAATAACCTCTGAATCTTAATCTACTACCTAAACATTACATTAAATTTTTGTTTGCTCAGTACATACAAATTTATGCCCAGCTAGTTAATACTTAAATATCATTTGGGTTCATTGGTAAAATACCATTTTCCGTAGAAATTCTCCCTTAATAAATATAAGTGAGAACCTAAATAATTTAAGAATGAAAATTTATAGATTATATATATACTCAATACGATAAGTTGATAAATGGTTATTCAATTCCTAAATTCTCTCTCGTATAAATGAAAACCTGTAGGTTAGTGAATGTCAATTACTACTTAATCTGATCCTGTGTAAAACGAGAAGAGGTAAATGAGAGAGAGTTCGGATAGAAGAGTGTTTGAAATAATAATTTTTCATCAAAATTTCTCATTATAAATGAATTTTTAAAATCCCCTATTTGAATCAACTCTCGTTTAAAAAGATCTAAACCAGATCTGGTGAAGACTAATCTATATCGAGTAGTTTGGATTTTCTAGAGGAATGCCTTAGAGTTGTCTTTAAAACAGCGCCATCTATAATCATCCAGAGATCGAGCTGAACTGTATGAGTGAGAGCTTCACGGCCATCCAGATGAAATTTAATCAATTAGAAAATATTTTCCCTTTTAATATATCTATATTTACGGGTTACGAAGTTTCATAAATGGGGTAATTGTTTAGGAGAAAAAAAAAGAAAAAGGTGAGTAGCGCGGTCTATTTAAAAAATCAGGAAAAAATGTTTAAGAAAAGGAGTCATTATAAATTGTTGACCAAGTGGGAGGACAGGGACATAGGCGTGCATGACGGAGCACTTTGGTCTGTATCATATATTGCTGCATCACGTATTACATCTGGTTGTGATAGAATTGCCACGAATTTTGATAAACAGAATTGCAGCACTGCACTTTAGTAGAGTTCTAATATTTGAGATAACAAATTTGATAGAAATAAAATACCATTGTAAAAATAATTTCAGAATTTCCATTATGGAAATGACATGGGGTAAATATTGCACTAAAATTTGTAAAAATTGGTTATGCCTAAAAATTCCAAGTCACCTTAGTTATAAAAATCTATATTAGTTATATTGATCTTGCTTATAACAGATGATGTGAGAATAGACTATAAAAGAGACAATAGAATTATGTCTCATGTCGAATACTACGAAGAAGATTAAATAAATAGGAAAATTTACAATATATACATGTATAAAACACGTGCTTTAACTGTGTTTTTCACAATACCCAAGCTCTGCATTGTTCATACACAGATAATTAAGTTAACAATATGCACGAATGGTATAGAATCGAACATTTAACATTTACTGTATGAGATAAACTGTGGAATATTTAAAGTATTGCAGATGGCAATGAGTTAATTAAGTTCAGATTTTTCAGCAGCTCAGTCTGCTCTACTGCAGTGATCGCTGTAAGAAAATTGTTGAATAAAATATTTTAATACTGTAAATAGTAAAACTGCTTCAAAAAGTGAAAAATATTTTTACAGACTTTCTGACATTAGAAGAAAATAGAAATATATTGCATGGTATTTTACAATAGGCATTGTGATATAATTAGGATATTTCTGAAGATTCAAAGAAGTTTTCATTATAAATATCCAGTTCTATAGTAGTTCGACAGAATAGAATTATAAAATAATGCATCATATTGAAAAATGTCAGAAAACAAGGTATAGGACAGCGAGATGTTCAGAGCGAAAAACCCTGTGTTCGATTCCCGCTACAGTAAGAGATAGATGGTGTATTTTTGCTGCACATCTGTCGGTATGAATGACTGGAAGTTTTCCCGGTTTTCTGCGTATAGCATAGTATCTTTGAAAGTTTTCCCAGAAGGCAATTTATATTGTGGACATTAAAGTGTCGTACCACAGTTTCAATTCCTTGGGTTGTCTGCTGTGCGATGTCTGATGGCCTCCTCTCCCCTTTTTCACCACTTCATTTACTTTTGCTTTGCTTCAGAAACGGAATGTTCGTAAGGAATGGGCAAAGGAAAAACATTTTTCCCAAAATCCATTTGGCTATGTCTGCAGTTGAAGAGTTAGCATTGTGGCCTTTAATTCAAAAGTTCGGGGGGATTCGATTCCCATTTCATGGGCGTGTAGAGATCAGAAGCCTATTTTAAATCCTAGTTCAACGCCGAATGAGACCAACAGGACTTTGAAGCCGTAACATCAGAAGAGATTTCGTTCTACCAACTGAATCGAGGGAGAAGCCATTTTCAATTTCATCTTTTCCTGCTTGTCACAGCGACTGCCACCCTCCACTTGCGTAAAAAACGAATCGAAAATCACGCGAGGTAGTGATTTCAAGTTTTCCTTCGCAGAAGGCCCGCCCCCCAATTTCCGCGTGCGTGTTGCTATTGAATAAAGCTCCCGCAACACCGACTGATTTGTTTACATCGTGTTTTCTATTCTCTGAATCGATCGGTGCTCTTCGCCGCTGTTGACAGCGTTATTTTATTTGGTATCACGTGCCGCATGGTTATCGATGTGGTTTCTGAACCCGATCAGTCCAATGCATATTGGATAACGTTAATTACACAAAGAAAACGTTACACTTTTGATGATCAAATGTACAGCAATACTCTCCCAGTTACGGGACAGGGGAATTAAACAGTCATTAGTGCATTGTTGATGACACTGTTACATCTCGAGCTAGTGTATTCGCGTGTTCTTTGTTAAACATTGTAGATTAAATCAGCAAACATTGATTTATGCTTGGAAAAACGTCTCCATTTTAAGTATTGGGATTTATTTGCCGATAATATCAACATTTCGATTTTCAAGCACCATCACTGGGGCGAAAAGTGTAATAACGTGTTTACAATAAGCAATTTATACGGCATTAAAATATGGAATTTTACCTTGACCGAGTGGGAAGTTCATGCTTTATGATGTGGAAGGTCCAAAGTTCGATGCCTGCCATTTTTGAATGAAGAAAACTGGTAACGGAGTCTCTGTTTTTCTAAATTCAGTGTATGTAGAAGTATTTGGAGGTTTTGATTTTCCTTCTTTGTCATCAATTACCGATGAAAAATCCTCCTTCCAAAACCAGAGGAGCATGTAGAACACTTTCATTCAGAGTTGAACGTTCCAAGTTCGATTCTTGAAGCTGTTGATCAGTGAAAGAGAGATGCTGTGATCCTCTGCAAACATATCTATCGGAGTAGATGCTTGAGACTTTTCTGAGCTCCTTATCTTGCGACCGGCGAAACGCATCCCCCCAAACAGCCGTTAAAGCGATAGAGATAAAAGTGCCTTTGAACAGCCAGGTTAGAAAGCTTTAAAATGACCCTTAACTGTTTGGGTAAGAACTCACGAGACTTTAAAAAGAAGAACTCACAACACAGCCCGTTTCGCAAGCAAAAAGAATCCCTTCCTCTAGTGTTTTTATTTAACGATTATTTGATTTATTTTAGTACCATCTAAAAGAAACATTTTGAGACATAGTTATCTGGAAAATATTAAGAAAATGCATGAAATTTGGTACAAAATAAAAGGAATAAATTTAAGACAACAAAGTAAACTGAAAAACTTAACGTTTATGGGATATTTACTTTAAATTCTTCTTAAGGAATTCATGGGAAATTGAGAATTGTTAACTACTATAAAGTACCTGAAAGAATTCCGTGTCGACGAAAATACTGGGGTTTCAAAAGTAAACGTAGTCAAAATTCTCACTCATACTACACTATTTGGAACTTTGGATTGCAGGAGAACGAAAAAAGTAGAGGAAGAATTCGCCAAGTACGACAGGTCGCCAAAAGGAATGTATGACAACTATACCGTAATGAATATTCAAAACAAACGTATTGAAACAAAGATAAGTACTGAATGAGAAAATTGATTGCTAAAATTGACCACTTCACTTGATAATGTGGTTATATTTCTATACTAGGGAAAAGAATATTTTTACTACGGAAAAGTGCTGGTAGTTACACATAGAAGTAAATCCTCCAAACGCATAAACTACAGACATTAGATTAACAAAATCGCAATTCAAAATGGGTTTACAGTTGCGCATTTTGTTCCCAAGTAATCCCAAAATAAGAGCCAGAAAAACTTCCAGAAACTCTATCATATGTCCATAACTGTGTCTCAAAATGTTAGCCAATGATGGAGATTGCATACCAAATCCGGCAGTCCTGTTATTTTATCCCCCCCCTCTAAGGTTGTCTTATGCTAAATGCAGCCAGTATAAACGGACAAGTTTTCTGAAAAATATATATTATCACCAAATATTGCCGAAGGAGCAATTCCTACCAATTAATTAATTCTCTAATTTCTGATTTTCTGTAGGGTTGCTGTAAACTAAACGTTGCCAAGTTCATCTACATAGGAAGGTCACTCTGATCCAGTTATACTTGTTTCACATCAATAAATGTAATAGAAATAATAATACGTATTCTTAAAAACAAAAAAAGTAAATTTTGCTTTCAAAAATGTGTGCATTATTATACTTATTGTTCTGTTTTCCTAATTATTTACACTGTCACTGAATCTGTTTCAGAATTCTTTTATTGATGAACGGAAATAACATGCTTGAGTTACATTTCATGCTATAATTTTAAGGTTAGAAGTTATAAAGAAACAATTGAATATCTGAGTCAACTTTTAAATTAATTTTTAAAAATATTCACATTAGTATATGCATTTTTAAATCTTGTATTCCTTTTTTAAAATGCACTTATTGTGGCCATTAAAAGAGTTATGTTTATAGGTTATTATAACTGAAAATCTGTCTTAATTATTAATAATCAAAAAAGAGATATTTTATTATATTTTAAAAATCATTCACCTCAAGATTTAATGAATTTATTATAATACATTTCCTACATCCTATTTCTGTCAAGTAACCTTTGACACTGCATGCTTTAAAGATGCATTTAATATCCATTGAAGGATTGTTTCACAGTATTGGGCACTATTTCGGTGTCGCAAATGAGGGAATCTCATAAGCACCCACTCCATCAGATATGAATGGAGGATGCAGAAACGAGTCATTCGCATGGTTGAAATCAATCGAAACAGGAGCTTTACTCACTGAAAAGCTTGATTCAACTTGATTAACACTAAGTTTCAGAGTGCCCAAAGCATATATTTTGCATTAGTTAGAGCGTTATCCACATTTTTATTTTGTGCTGAAGAGTCAGTGGAGGAAGACGACACCTGGGTTATTCCCCTTCGCCTCATACTGCATCAGTGTATTAACCCAATAATAGTACACATTCTTTTCTTATACAGATCTTCGAAGTGATGAAGTAGCCCAAAGCAGGTATTGAATTCGCTACCTGCGCGATATGAAACTGTGACTTTTTCTATTACATAATCGTTATCCTTTATTCAAAAATAAAAAAAATATTAAACAGGAATATTTTTTCTTGTATCTTTAATGTTATAGACAATGTTGGCTTGATATTCGTTGTGTTTTTCATTACAACACAATGGTTTTGTAGGAGCAAGTTCACAAGAATTTCTGACTTCGTGATCATGACCTTTTCTGATGACACCCCTGTTTGCAGGAGAAAATACAAATCAAACACAGCGGAGTAAAAATATAAGATGCTTTTTATCGTTATACACTTTGCTATTAGTCGATTTTCAATTCACAGTTCATAACGAGCCAATCTGTCTAATCACGATACCTTACCGAGTCACCGCCCCCTTGTCACCTGCGCTCGAGTCCGACTTCCTGCTATCCTCCAGCCAGCAGAGGTGCTAATGAATCGAAGACAACGTGACGACAGCTGCCGCAGATCGTATCGAGTCCATTAAGGACTTCTGCGGACAGGGCGCGACCGTTCCGAAACTGCGAGAAAGCTGAAGAACAACCTGAAAAGGAAATGAAACTCAGAGAAAGGCTGCCTACTCCAGCCCACTCCCGGTACCTGAAGGATTCGTCCGGTCATGATTTAGAATTGACTTTGAGTCACTACAAACATCAGTGTCCGATGAGGAAATTGAATCCACAAATTATTAAGCTGAAAACCAGAAAGCTGACCATTCATTTGCTGTCCTAACTAACGACTATAGTTTAAGTGGTATTTTAATATTCTATGTGCCTTCCTTTTGTGTGTTCAGTTTTTAGTTACTGAAGCCATTAGTGTACTAAACATCTCAATGTATAAACAGCAAGGGTAAAAAATATGTAACGTATTATATCATCATAGGTTATGAAAATAACTTATCATTAGTCTGTCTGCTTATGGCTTTATTCAATTTAGAATTTGGTCGAGCTAGTAGTTGAAGATTCATGGCCTTTCGTTCATAAGTTCGAATGTTCAATCCCAGCCTTGGTCGGGGATATCTGTTGTAATTTGGAGTTTACTTTAATCAATAGCCGTACGAAATAGTTTTTTTTAATTACTCATTTGTTAAAGTAGGCACTGTAGCTAGCTGGAGAAACGTTCAATTTTTCCAGAGGTTTGATAGACTATCATTTTACTCCATCGAGGGAAGACGAATACATTTGAAGAGTCTAAGACTTGATGAAAGTCTCACAGCAGGGTCCAGTGTCTCTTAGCTTGAGTGGTGTAGCAAGTGCAGCTCAAATGTAATCTTCCCACTTGACAAGATGATTTCTTGGGTTCGACAAGCATCTGAAGCCATACTAACTATACAACGCTAAAATTACTAAGCATTATTACAATTATAGAACAAAGAAATCAGACACACATGTGACAGTGGGACTCCAATAATATGGCATGGGTAGGATTCCCTTCGAATTCCCGCAAGGTGGCGCTTCCATTTCTGATCACATTAAAGTTGTACGTGTTGAAAAACCGTGGTTTAATATAGGGAAAAAAATTATAAGTTTTAACGGCTTTTAGCTAGAAAACGAAAGTGCCAGTACAGATATGAGCATCGTCACGTGACTGTTATCATAATTTTTGATTGCTTTAGGTGTTTTGGTTGGTAGTCCATAACGCACTGCCTTCATGCAGACTAACTCATTTATTCCCTATACGAGCTTTCTATACTGATGCATCATAATTAAGCTTCGGAATTCTTTTGGTCAAATCGCCTTTCTGTTATTGACGAAATTGTATAAAGACAAAAAGAAACTTCCCAAAAATTTTGAACCTCAATCAACACCTCACAAGTTAGTTTAGCAAAAATATATGTGATAATATGTACAATACAGACTATCGTAAATGTTCAGGTTCAAGTTACTGTGGAGGAACTATCATTAATGTTTCAAAATGTTGGATTTAAAATTAAAATATATTCAAATTTACTTGAGTTGATTTCTAATTATTTTTTAAAAAATGATACTCTTAGTGAGGCCTTGGTAAATTGGCAAAGACATCTTTAATTATGTCTTCAGAAAGGAAGGTAATGTGTTCAATATCTTACCTAACCACAGATCGCCATACTGAGAGGATCTGTAGACAGCCTGTTGAGAAGTTGCCAGATTAAATTCTGACCACATTACTTCAATGTTGTTGTCGAATCCAAAGTGGCTTTCTCTGTTCATTTGCATCTATTGGCAGAATAAGGTAGCCGAAAAATGAACAATGCGTAAACCTAACTTACGCGTACGCATATCGTGTTTAACCTAACTTACGCATACGAATATCGTGTTTAACCTAACTTACGCATACGCATATCGTGTTTGAAAGTGTTTGAATTCGATACCTAACACTCTCGAAAGCTTTCAAACTGTGACAGCTTATGTACTTTCTTCTTTCATGTCATCTAATATCTATTTTTTTAGCGTGAGAGGGAAGATCCCAAACAGAAGTGATCTACCTTATCGGATGAACGCATTCAAAATAATGGAACATTTAGCCCATCCTTTGAAGCAAACGAATAAAAAAAGACTACAGAATAGGTCACACAGTAGAAACCTAACCGTATAATTCTCTTGTTATACGGTTAGGTTTCTCTTCCCACTTGCCTTTTTATTCAAATAGTGACTGCGGTGACTCTAATCGGACCAAAGCAGATCCAATCTCAACAAGAGCGAAGCAAGAAGTAAGCAATTATTCTTACAGAAAAAAAAATCAATCATTTTTTGTTTCGTTATATTAAAGACCTAAGATAAGTAAAATATAAAATAGCATAATATTCTTCATCATTTAAAGGTGGGTGGGAATGAACCAGGAAACTTCCACACAGAAGAAAACGACCTTACCGCTTGACCACTGTTCTTCTTTGTGATAAAATACCTAATAGCTTAAAAGTAAAAGCTGCTGTAAAACAATTGACCATTTAACATGTTTTGCACCCGTGAGGAACTTTTGTAGACATTGATCCCATTCATGTCTTCCAAGTGAGAAAACCTGGAAAACGTTTGAGTGCTAAATTTCTCATTGCATAAACATCTTTTGTTGTATGATTTTGGCATGGATTAAAAAAGAGTTATTCTTTCCACACGAAAACATCAGTCCTACCCCATCGAGATATTTTATTATTAACGATTTTCCATAAAAAATTAGAGAATAAGGAGAATTGTGAGGTAGATATAGAATCAAATACCACTTAGTTTAGTGATACATTTTGGCGATAAACTTTAATTTCTGGTAATCCTGGTAACTTTATCTTCGTATAGCTTTTGTGTAGCGACCATCTTGCTAGTCACATCTTGACACCTATTTTCCATAAAAAAGTCAATAAAGAATCAAGAGATACCCGATTGTAAACTTTTACTTCAGAATTAATTCATTAAAATATTTTTACATCTTTTCAAGAAGAAATTAATTATTCTTGTAATTCACACACATTCTCATTAATCAAATCTTAAATCCTTTTACCAACTGATTAGTCAAAGGCAAAAAAAAAAAAAAAAAAAAATGCGCACCCTACATTTATTATATTTTCAGAAATTCATAAATATTTTATTCAAAAAAAAATAACTCACTGGATTTAACTCCTGGAAATGGAATTTTAAGTCATAATATTTTTGGCAATTATATATAACTAACGTAATAGAATAGATCAATAATTTGTGGGTTCGATTCCACTCCGGACGTGGGAACGATCTCACTGGTTTGCTACTTTATTAGAATGGGAAGTGTTGGTCGATTGGATGCTTGCGCATGTACTAAAAGTAGCAGCAGTGATAAGGTGGACCAAAAATGAACAGGATAAACTCTGAGTCTCTTGAAACATCACATTTGTCATTGTTGCTATCTCAGATTTTTTAATAATGTTCGGTCTGTCCGAGTTTCTCAGACATTTGACGAAGATGAAGAAAGGAGGGTGATTGTAAAATTCTTAAAAATATGAAATAAGGTATGCGCTATATTTCTCAACAGCTTG
Source organism: Latrodectus elegans (assembly GCA_030067965.1). Lineage (NCBI taxonomy): Eukaryota > Metazoa > Arthropoda > Arachnida > Araneae > Theridiidae > Latrodectus > Latrodectus elegans. The sequence continues at coordinate 1,644,942 of CM057822.1, forward strand.
GTACATACTCTTCAAGATCTTCGATCCAGAAATATATCGATTTCGAAATAGATACAATTAACAAATCAAATGGTATCTTCTTTTATATTAAAACATAACAAATTCAGTATAACATACTCAACACCTAGCGGAATTCGGAAAACATTTGATCACTCCTTGCACATTTCCTACAAAACAAATTTTTCACGGGTAATGTAAAACATTTCACATGTCATATCGGAAATTCTCTCTGAAGGAGCCACACCGACGGACTTACTTTCCCTTGCTTCTGTTCAACAAAGAAGGATCTGACACGGGACTTTCTACTCCGAGAGACGTGGTCTCACCACTCTACCACAATGGATTCATTCATTGGTATTACTTACCATTATAGTCGCACGACATTGAACAAAAAATCAGTTCCTTGTTTTTTATTTAGATGTGAAGAAGAGATATATTTTCCTAGTCCAGGATTTCAGATTTTATCTGTTAAACGCAAATGCTTTTCTAGCTCCTTTCTTTCGACAAAAAATATCCGCAAGCATTCCTTATGACTTCGAAATTTTCAACCTCCTGGAAAAAACAAAATCGACACCTGTGTGAGTGTGTCTCTTCTCCACCTCAGAATACACAGGAAAGGTCATGAATACTTACGACTCTCTTAACGAGCACGCGGCGTCCTTACAGGGCAATCTACGGCTCGGCCCGTATAAAACCCGCTACTTTCCAGACCCTCTGACAATACCATTCTTTACTAGACGACTACAAAAAGATAAAACTAGAGGGTGTAAAAAAGTATTATCAAATATGAAAATTTAAAGCATAGGTTAAATGAAGTAAAAAAAACTGTAAAGGACATTTTGTATGCTTCTTTCTATTACTCTCTTAAAAGAAAAATGGAAGCTTTTTTTGTCGAATTTCTCGGATCGCTAACAACAATGGGCACTTTGAAGAGAGTGCAAAATATAAATACAACAGATTTATCGTATCAACGCACTGAAAATTCCTATCACGACAGAAGAAACTGTCGGACGCGGCCTAGCGTTGAAAAAGCGATAAAAGCCCCGAGAGAGAAAAAAAAAAGCGTGAACAATGCTCTGTCCTTACAGGATGTCGCCGAGGCTGCCTCCGATGTGAGGTAATTAAATCAAAAGATAACTCAAGCAAGCGCCGTGTGTCATCCCTAATAACAGGCTTCTTGGCAGTACAAGACATGCGTTTGAGCTCAAGTGACAGCCCCATGCTCACAACAAGTCGAAAATTAATTTTTTTCGTCCTTCCTTTCGTCATTAAGTGGAGTCAATACCTTGTTCAAAGAACATGTGTGTACATCGAATGTATATACATATCCATATCTGAGGGAGTGCGTGTGTGTGCATATACATACATACATATATATGTATGTGTGTGTATATATATACACATAGAGGGTGTTAACACATTTTTAGAACGATTTCGATAACGAATTTTAAAAAAAAGTAAACGTTTTAGAATAAAATTTAGGCAACAGCTTATCATATGCTACTTTTAAATTTATTCTTCTTTCAAAATGTCACATATAAACATGTTGTGAAATGAAGGATATGTTTTTGCGCTTTCCGAAGATAAACGTTCTTATTCCGGAATTCAAAAACGTTGTGAAATGCATGGTATTAAAATTTCTAAGCGCAAAATAAACAACATTATTAATCGGACAAGTAAAAACTGTCAATCATTATTTCTACATAGAAAGAAGACTCTAAACGAATATCCTTAAAAGGTACGTACTGTTTCAAATGTTTCTAAAGTGAAATCGCTGGTAACAAGAGAAAATCCACCAGAACAGAAATCAATTGCAAAGTCCTTAGATACATCTGTAGCAACAATGAATAAAATAATAAAAGAGTATTCACAACTTAAAAATGCTAAAAAACATAATGTTCACCAAATTTTGCCGAGACATGTGGCTCAACGGAAAACATTTTGTAGAATCTTGTATGAAAATCACTTAGCAGGAGATAAATGGAAAAACATTGTGACGCTTGATGAACCATAGGTTTACCGAAATGATTGTAACTAAAAAAGGTCTTTTTACTATAGAAAATGAGGAGAAAACAGTGTACAAACTCGTTTCCTTCAATGTAAAGAAAACTTCAGTAAGGGGTTTATGATTGCCGCAGGTTTCTTCTGCAATGGGAAATTAAAAATAAAAAGAGTGGAAAGAAATGCTAAAATCAACTCATCGTACTATCAGGAGAAGTTTTTACGCCCAATATTTACAAAAGAAATTCCACTTCTTTATCCTAATGTCATTCAAAGAGAGACACTTCATCAAGACAAAGCTAGAAGTCATACCGAAAACTACCATTGCATTCCTTGAAAAAATGATGGCTAATACATGTATTGCATGTATACATTTTCAACATATCTCTGTGAAATCTCCTGACGTTTCACCTATTGACTATTGTGCTTTGGTCTGTTAAAAAAGGCACTTTCTAAACGCAAACCCACCACGATAGATGGACTCTGGAAAGTAGTGGAAGAGTAATGAAAAGCAATACCCTTAGAAATATTGCGAAAAGCTCTTTTATCCTGGAAATTATGATACAGACTTATAGTCCAGACAAAAGGCTATCAGATCAAAAATTTAAAAAAATAAACTTAACATTTTAAGCATTAATTAAACGGCCGTGAAATCCTTGTAAAAATGTGTTAATATCCTCTGTATATATATATGGGTAGATATATAAATAATGAAATTTATATCGTAAGAAAAATTACGAAAGAATTTTTCTTCCTTTGGAATATAGGTTATTTTCAATCTTATTGAAATTCTTTCCAAAAATTTTCCAAAAGAAAAGTTCTTTCTTAATTTTTTTACTGTATAAACTAAATTATTATGTTACGCGCATATGTTTTTAAAGAAAATAGTTTTACATAAATATTCAATGTGGGTGTTGATATACAACACCCACCTTAGTTTTTATATTTTGCTCTATTTAATTGAAACATTTTACAATTTTTCAACATGAAATTCCAGACTCCATAATCGATACATATATATATATATATATATATATATATATATATATATATATATATATATATATATATATATATATATATATATATATATATATATATATATATATATATATATATATATATATATAAGTTTCTTCATCTAAACTGTTTGTAGCATCCATTATTATTTATAAGAGTTTTGAGAAACCAAAAATTTATCCTTAAAAATTATGTCTTTCAAAACAAAGAGTGTGTTTCTCTGTCATCTTATAATATATTAAGGGGGGGAGGGCAACATTCAAATCTTAATTTGAAAAATATTTCATTTTAAGTCTTATTTTTGCATGATAGAACTAAATAAATTGAAACTCCCTTATTGCTTGATCACCCTGAAATTTATAAAGATTCTTTAAAGAAGGAATAAAAAAAATATTGTTAGGCAATTTATATACTTATAATCAAGAAAAATCATAGTAATTGATTATTCATCAAAATACAGAGATTTTGAATTTTATGTAATTTGTAGTTTTAATTGTTAGAAAAGCAATGACTTTTCAAAATAACGTTTATTTCCTATTAAATCATGTACAAGAGATAAAAAGTTACAAGAGCATTTTACTGTTTATAATGAATGTAATTTTTGAATAATTACTGGGGAAAACTAGTGTAACTCCTTAACCATATTTTTGGGAAATTCATACTTAAAATTTTATAGGCTTCATAAAAATATGCATTCAAAATTTTTTTAAATAATCTGAATAAACAGGGTTTTTTTCTTGAAAAAATTGAAATATGATTGCAAATAAAATTTTAATGTTTATTTTTTAACTAGAAATAAATTATTTTTCTAACAAATGTTTTCTTATTGTCAGCCAAATTTTGTACTGTTATTAAGAATGTTGTGGAGGAAGCGAAATCTGCATTCTTCCAGCACGAATACCGTTCGTCCACTTACCCCTGATCCACGACACCTCTTAAACACTGTTTGTTTCTTAAAATTATATATAATTTCTTAAAGGAATTGTTGTTACTGTGGACTAGTTTTTTAATTCGTTTAGTGTATTGATTGATTTCATACGTACCGAAAAACACAAACGTAGCACTGTTAGTTTCAACACATAGGAAAACAGCTTTAAAAAAAATTCAGATATTTTCGAAATAACAATTACCATTGCTTAAGAGTGACCGGTATTAAACCTAGGAGCTTTCACCCTGAAGAAGGTCGTCCTACCATTACACACCATCCTGAGCCAAAAGATGGTTTCTGCACTTTTGCGGTATCACAAACACAAACGAATGTAAGAACACACATAAAGAAGTCCTTATTCAACCCATATTTAGGCTACAAAGCAAAACAAAGAGAAATTAAATTAACATCAAACATGTTAGTCAAATCTGAATTCAAAGCTTATTCAATTTCTTACATGAAATCTTATTTGTATTTCAGTCCAATAAATTCATAGTTTGAATTCTGTTGTTGTTGTTTAATGATGCCCGAGTATAAGGATTTCCATCCTTCATCATTGCAAAGGGTGGAAGTGGGGAACCTCGTGGATGTGCCATCGTAACCCTGAATGTGGGTCTGTCTTAGTATTTTAGCAGCAGAAACCAAGCTGAGTTTGAATTCCACTGGTATCCCCCCTCCTGTTGCAAAGAGCTCAATTTTGCACCTATAAGCAATTCGTCTCCGAATCGGCTTGCGTGTCTATTTACTGTGAATTCCTTCAACAAATAATAAGTCTCTTTTTTATACATGAAGTTACAAAAGACATAACAATGTAAGTTACATAAAAATAAGTGAATAAAATATAATTGCAGGATCACAAGACATCGCAATTATTATTGATTTTCCTGATGGAAATGCTGTCAGTGTCGAATTAAGCAATTGTAAATTCATGTATGCAGCTCATTGGCTTCCATTCCCACATCGAGTGCACACATTTGCAATGCTTCGCAAGCCAAAAGAAAGCAATGATCCTGTGGATCCACGTGTAACAAAAGAGCCAGCAGAAAAACAAAAATGAAAATATCTATACTTCATGTGCTTTCTTCATCAAGCCTTACATTGGTGGGAATTGAACATTACCAAAAAGAAACATTTCAGAAAAGAAAAAAAAAAAAAAAAGCAGGAATCAAATTATTTTTTTACATATTTTGAGGGGAAGAAGCCCTTTTCAAACCGATAAGAAAACGTTGTTTTTTAGAGTCAAATGAAATCCATCAATACTTGCATCGATATTTTTATTAAAATGTATCCGATACTATAGTGGCGTTGAAAGCATCGAACTCATTGTAAGTAAACCATACGTTCAGGCTACAAAAGAGGGGGAAAGCTCCCTTAGGGAGGCATCGAGCGAAACATTTATTTCAATCTCTCTCATAAAAGTCAATTCTCGAGTTTTAACTGTCTCATAAAAGATCATCAGCGGATGGGTAAAACGACTTGTAAAAAGCAAACGAAATAAGCTGGGGGCACGTAGGAATCATTTCCTCTTCATGTTTACCCCTCGCGCGGGGGGAGACCCTCCCACTTCACACAGAACATGTCCGCGATTACTCCTCACCCGGACCAGGTGTTAAACTATCGAACCTTCGGGGTCAAACAGCCACAGCCTCCCCTCCATGTGGGAACAGAGGAAAAAAGTAGATGAACCACTAGGTTGGAAGAAAACGAAATGAAATGTCGGCTGTTTTGTTTGAGATGCCCCCCCCCCCATTTTTCTCACCTCCGTGGCAGGTATCATCCCCCAAATGGTGTCGGGATGGACAGGAAACGGATGGTAATTACACCTCAACAGATTTCCCAACAAACAAGTCACTCGGCCCTGTCTCTGTTTTGGGCATCGTTCTCTGCGCAAAAATGGATGTTCCCATTCATTTTATTTTTGCCTCTTTTATTTGATGAATTTCTCCGATGCATGTTCAACAATAATCGGCGGAGAGATGTTTTTTCCCTCTCTTCCCCACTTTTTGTGGTTTGTATTAAAGTTAAAAGCAAACAGAATGAGAAAGTTTACACTCAGGGTATTGAGCTTCATTGTTTAGGTCCCAGGTCATAGTTACAATGGAAACTTATTCTGTTGCATTAATTTATTCTTATTTGGAGCTAATGAATGGCAAGGGTGACTTCTTATTTTGCTTAAAGATATTTAGTTTATTAATTATTAAAATAATATAAATAAAAACACGCCAACGTTCGTGTTATTTGCTTATAAAAATGCTTAGCATATGTAGTGGTGGGTTCTTACTTTACATAAACGGTATTCAATATGAAAGACACTACATTCACTGTAAATAAAGAAAATTACACAGGGTCACAAGTATTTTGGTAACAGACGTTTGTTTCACTATCCTATAGACAGATGAAGCAAACATTTTTACGGAACAAACAAAATATAATGAATTTAAAATCGATTGACCATCAAAATTACTGGGGATATTCTCTAACATATAAAGGCAAAAATCTATTTTAACCCACAAAAATATTGTTCCTCTTTCAACAACCCAATAAGCTTAGTTCTTATTTTGCTGATTAAAATTCCATTTACATTTAGTCTGTTATGAAATAACAATCATATTATTCTTTCTTTATATAGTGTTATTATATACATTTTATTGCATGAATACCACCCAGCCAGTGACTGCAGCCTTGGACAAGCCACGGAGTGGAAGTGGAAACATAGGGTTCCTATAAAAAAAATTACCATGTCATATTATGATTTTCTATCAAAATTGAGAAAAGTGCAGAACCTGGTAAAATGATTATTTGAATGATCGCAACTGACTGAGGTGTAATGCAATTGTGTAAAAGCAAAGTTCTACCAAACGATAAAATATTATGGCTTTGAATTCCTTTTGTATAACTCGTGAAAAAAACATATAAAAATTCTCATGCACTTTAGCCTGTTAAATAACTCAAGCGAGTTTACAATCCAACTTCAATTGAATCATTCACTTAAAATCATTTCTGATGTAATATAATTTTTCTAATTCCCCCTTTGATCACAAAATTAGAGAAACTCTTACATGGAAAATATAAATTTTTTCGTAGCTTTTAGATATACTTATGTAAATAATAAAATAATGTAACTAGAAATTCAATTGAATGTATCTTCTGTTTACAAAACTCCCTATTTATTAGTTCTCTACATTTTTAAATTTAAATTTAAAAATGTAGTGAATTACATTTTTAAATTTTTTATTCACACACACATTTTCAGATTTTGAAAAGTTTAAAAATTAGATTAACTATGAATTAAGAAACTTCTATACTTGAAAGTTATATTGTTTTGTAATTTTTACAGTTTTTTTCTTCTTAATATTTCTAACATTAGTAAACTCTCACCATCTAATAATTTTCTGCTTTTGCTTTTGGTTTTTTAATGCTATTATGCATAAAGAGTAATTTTAATATTGTAAAATTTTATTCATCAATCATTTTTAGATATTTTCTCTCTGTAAATAGGAATTATATATAGAATCTAATTTTGATGTTTCTTCCACTTGTAAATGATCTTTATATAATACATTTCTTTTTTTTTTTTTTTTTTTTTTTTTTTTCAATGTTTCCTTTAAAATTGCTGATTTAGAAAAAAATCAATGATTGGAAATGTAAATAAGAACGTAAAAATAAACACACTTTTGTGATTGGTTTCCCCTGTTGTTTCCAAGATCGCTCATTGATAACAAAAGATCCGATTTTTAAGATATATTTATTTACATTAACACACATAACACTAATTTATAGACAAAGACATAACTTTAGTTGATTAATTTTACATTCGAAATTTTCATCGCCTGGAAGCGGTACTTCCGCTACCACTCGTCGTGGCATACCCGTACTGTGTCTCTCTTTTTCGACAAGCTTCCCCTATTTCTCAAGTGTCTTACCACTTAACGAACTCGAGGAGCTCCCGTCCGCTAAGTGTTTGATCTTCACACCTTCCCTCCAGTTTTCATTGCTTTGGACCTTGTCCCGCAAATGGAAACCACGAAGAATTCTAGAAAGTTCCTTTTACCTTTTATCACCATTCCATCAAGAGCCAAATAATACCAACATTTTAAATTTAACTTAGTGCTTAACCTAGGTGCTGACATGCTTCAGCTTACACTTTTGTTTCATATTCTCTTTAAAGGAAAATATCCTATACTACTGCTATATTCATTATATTTATTACAACACAATATTATAAAGTAAGAAAATAAGAATCAATATCAACACAAAAAACAATTATGTGCAAATATTATTCACACACAAACCTTATTAAAATTAACGACCCATAACAAATACAAATAACTACATTATATTATATAAATTTAAATATGAATATTATTATATATCAGAAATTATTTCTTTTTTTTTTTTTTTTTTTTTTTTCTTACAAGATTCATTATAAAAGAAAATAATTAATCATCCTCATAAACCCTTGATAAGGCATCTGCGATAACATTATTACTACCGGGCTTATGAGCTATTTTGACCTGATAGCGAGAAAGAGCCAATGACCATCTCTGTAATCTGGCATTCTTCGGAATGCTTTCCGTAAGATATTTCAGAGGATTGTGATCTGTGAACAAATTTATGGAAGTTCCGTAAGTCCATGCTTCAAACTTACAAGTGCCCATATCACAGCATACGCTTCTCTCTCGATGGTACTCCATTTGGTCTGCGCTGGAGTTAATTTCTGACTGGCGAAGGTTATAGGCTTAGGATTTCCATCTGTATCTCTCTGCATTAAGCATGCTCCAATGCCAGTAACCGAAGCATCTGTGTGCAGTTCAAATTGTTTATTTAAATCAGGGGTTGACAATGAAGTGACAATACACAAACTATCTTTCAATGAGATGAAGGCCTTTTCTGTCTCTTCAGACCAAGGAATATCATTTGGGATAGATTTTCTGGTCAGGTCTGTTAATGGCTTAGCAATATTCGCATAATGAGGTACATATTCCCTATAATAGTTAAACAGTCCTAAAATCGATCTTAAGGCTTTCTTCGTTCTTGGCGATTTTAAGTTTTTGATAGCTGTAATTTTATCCGGATCGGGCCCATGCTCTCTGATCCAACTACATGACCTAAGTATTTTGCCTTCGATCGAGCAAAGGTACATTTCTCTAAATTTGCGGTAAAATTACACTGTTTTAATGTTTCCAAAACTGTTCTTAGATGGTTCAAATGTTCTTCCCAACTAGATGAATAAACTATGATATCATCCAGAAACTTTCAACAAAATCATTATGAGGCCTTAGAATCTGATTCATAATTTGCTGAAAAGTAGCTGGAGCACCTGCAAGTCCAAATGGCATTACTTTCCACTGATACTGTCCTTTAGGTGAAACGAAACTTGTTAGTTCTCGACTATCTTGATCCAATGGAATTTCCCAATAACCTTTAAGGATATCTAGAGTTGATAGATAATTTGCCGCACCAGCTTTGAATCGTAATTCTTCTGAATTTTGCATTGGAAATGGAGCTATTTTAGACTCAGAATTCAGTCCCCGATAATCGACACATAGTCGAATCGTTCCATCTTTCTTTGCGACACATACAAGAGGATAAACAATCTCTGCGGAAGATGGTTCTATCAAATCCTTGTTTAATAGTTCTTTTATTTGATTTTCCACCTGAGGTTTTAGTGATTCTGGTATGCGGTATATGTGAGGCTGTTTCCTTTCGATTCCAGGTTTTAATGTTATTTTATGAGGTGGTACCTTAGCTCGTTTCAATTCACCATTGAATACGACTTTGTAGTCCTTAAGAATTGTTAAAAGCTGAGTCTTTTTCATCGGAGATAGATATGAAAATTCGGTCTCTTCTTCTTAGCTGTTTCCAACTGTCCTTTATTTCTCCAAGGCCTCCTAAAGGTACAGGTTGAACTTCTCCAAAATCTTCATCAGCTTCATATATTATGCCCACCATATTCATCGGTTGGATATATTTCCTTAGCTTATTTTGATGCAAATGACGGATGCTTCCATCCGGTAGCTTAACTGCATAAGAATGTGGTGATTTTTGCTCTACAATTTCCCCTGGACCTTTCCACCTAGAACAAAGTTTGTTTGTAGAGTCTGGAATCAGCACAATAACTTCATCTCCAATAGATAATTCTTTTTCTTTGGATCTTAAATTATGATAATGTACATATTTCTCCTGTTGATTTTTAGTATGTTCATCGGCGTATTCCACAGCTTCCTGTAACCTATTTCCTAACCTTCTGAAGATAATCAGTGATTGATTCACCAATACCTTGAGGTAAAACAACTTCATCTTCCCATGTAGATTTTAAAATAGCTAAAGGTCCAACTGGGGGGCGTCCATGAACGAGTAGGTAGGGTGAGACCCCAGTAGTAGCGTTTGGCACTTCACGATATGCCCACAAGAGAAAAGGCAACTGTTTGTCCCATCCTCTACCTTGCGACCTTATGGCATGATGCAACATTGATTTCATTGTGCCAATCCATCTTTCTATTAATCCGTTACTCTGTGGGTAACCTGGTGTAGAGAATTTTGGTACAGTCCCTAATCTTTTAAGAAATTCTTGCGTTAACTTTGCAGCAAAATTTGTTCCATTGTCCATAGCAATGATTCGAGGAATGCCAGTCCTCATAAAAATTTCCATAAAGGCATCGCATGTCGCTTTTGCCGTCAAAGTTTTAATCGGAATTGCCTCTGGCCACCGACTGTGCTGATCCATAACACACAACACATACTGATGTCCCCTTGAAGATTTAGGTTCAATAGGCCCTAAAATGTCAGCATTGACTACTTGGAAGGGAAGTTCTGGTCTACCAACAGCTTCTATAGGTCCTCTCTGTCTTTCAGTTTGGTTTTCCTCCGCAATTGACAATCGTGGAAGATTCACACCAGCGTTTTACATCCCTTGGCAGACCTTCCCACCAAAAGACATTGTAACTCTTTCCTTTGTTTTCCTAGAAGCAAGATGTCCTCCTGTTGGTATTTCGTGAGCCAATTTTAAAATTTCTTTTCTCCTGCACTCAGGAACTACAAGCTGTACATACTTCTGTCCTGCCACATTGCCTGTGTGGTACAATAAATCTGATTCCAACCAGTAATTATTCTTACGCTGTCTGGCATCTTCAAAACACCGATTTAATGTAGCACAGGACAACTGTTCTTTTCTAAATATCTTTGCTTGCAGAAATTGGAGTACTATTTTCTTCATCCTTAATAGCGGTTATTTCTTTATTTGCCAAGTTACTTTCCACTGGAGAAGCTGAAACCTCTACTTCAGAATTTTCTAAATCAAATGTTCCTTGATTTGCTTCTATTGCCTGGTGAGCTTCTATTTTCCTTCCCTCCACATTGAAAGTACTGAAACTATTCCTTTCCCGTGGATATTTTTATTTCCTCTCCAAGATATTTTCTTCTTTGTTCTTCCAACAAACTAAAAACTCTAGGAGTGATCAAAGCTTGCTCATGCAATCCTTCCACAACCGCAGCATGCACCATGATATACGGCCTGATATCATCATCTGCTGACCAAAGACTTAGTGGAATAGAAACAAGCTTTCCTTCAACCGGAGATCCAATTGCAGGCCTCAAGTAAATTTTTCCCACTTGACTGCAACATTTCTTCTGGTACCACTGACTTCCGCAGTACTGTAATTTCCGCACCACTATCAATGATTCCTTGAAACTTATTATCTCCTATATTTAAATCAACTCGCAAAAGCTCACCATCCTTCTCACTGATTGAATTTCCCAATCGAAACTTGCATTACCCATTTTAATGCAAAGTTCATTTAACCCTTTTTTGCTTACCTCAGTTTCACTTATATTAGAAACTTGAGTTACCGTATTCATTTGCGGGCAGAATTTCTTCAAATGTCCTCTTCCTGACATTTGTAACACTTCAATACCTTTCTATCTGGAGCGCAACTTGCAGTATTATTTCCTAAACGATTCTGTGGTCGTGGATTTGGGTTCTTTTGATAATTATAATATTCTTTCTTTTCCACAAAGTTTTTATTTCTAAGTTCACCTGGAAAATGTTTCCTTACAGTTTCGTTCTGTTTTGTTCCATGTGGGCCGGGAATAAATTTAGTATAATTGTGGGAATTATTTGCAAAACTTTTGGCATCGAAACTAGGAAATTATCAATTTCCCTTACCAATTCAGGGACTGGAAGCCAATTTTCAGTCTCTTTCAGAAATATTTGAGATCTTACATGAGTAGGCAAACTCTCTTTTATTTTGTCAGCTACAATAAGCTCTTTAAGTTTAACAAATGTTTCTACATCTCTTGATTTTAAATACAGTTCTAATGCAGCTTCCACTCGGGACGCATACTGAGCATAACTTTCATTGTGTAATTTATAACAAGAATCAAAATTCTTTTTGTGTTGTAACGGAGTTATTCTATATTCCCTTAAAATGAAATTTTTGATTTTTGTCATACTGATCTAAATCTTCTTCCGACAACATAGCATTAATACCTTTAGCACGACCCTTTAAACACTGTAAAATAATTTTCCCTTCGTACTGTTCGGGTACTTCATAAAGCTTGAACATCCTTTCTGCATGATGGAAAAAGAAAGGCCATTCTTCTGCTTGTTCTGGGGATCTAAAATTACTCCCCTTTCATTATATTTAAATAACCTAGAAATGTGTTTCCTAATTTATCTCGCCCATATTCTACCGTGCTTAATGAGTTGCCCTCATATTCCCTTTCTTTTATTTCTAATTCACGCATTTTAATTTCATGCTCACGTTCTCTTTGTTCTGCTTTGGCTTTTTCTCTTTCTATCCGATCGGAAATTATTGTATTTATTAATTCTCGAACAAATGATTCTTCAAAATGTTTAGATTGTGTAATCAAATTTTTTTAAATCTATAACTTTCGCGTCCGGAGGAATCTGTTCTCCTAACTCACTAGCCAATATTAACAGATCCTCCTTTCGAGCTTTACCCAAGAATGCAAAGGCCATTTTAACAACTAATGTTATCGCAAATTACCAAACTTAAGTATCAACTATTCAAAGCAAAACATTTAAATCACACAAATCACCTTTCATTTGTTTAATCTATAAAACACTTTCGTTTACTTAATGTACCAAAAAAAAATTTAAGAAATTTATTCTAATAATAAATTTTAAATTTTATAGTTTCAATTTTCATTTCAACACACTGTAATATACTTAATACACACGATAATATACTATAATATGTATAAACTTCAATTACATAATACCCATTAATGAATGAAAACAATTCAAAACAAGCTAAAAAAATATACATATACGAATCATACTCCCAGTTTAGGTATTTCAATTTAAATAAATCTTTATCACAGAAGATCATTGAACATATAACCACTTAAATCAATAAAATGCTAAAATAATTTTTAGTAACATGCATTTATATCTTTATCATTATTAATATATGTAATTTTACCTTAAAATAATATGAATCAGAGTTACCAGAAACAACCAAAAACTATTATTCATTGCAAGCACAATTACTCTCAAAATATAAAATAATTCAAAATTTCCTCTCATAAATGCTTCCCAATCTTGGTTTTGATACAAAAATTTAAAATCTAAACTTAGTTACTTTACATAAATACTAAATACAATCATAGTAAATAATAAATATACCTAATAACATTGAATAATTCTGTGAAAATGCAATTTTTAATAATGCAAAACAATACTCAGTAAAAAGCATTTAAACTTTCTTGAAATAGTTTCTTATTCCATAAACTTTTATCATTTACATAATGAACAACAAAATGATAATGAAAATTCAAAGCAAAAACATTTATATCCTACTATATCACATTAACACATTACACCAAACATACGTTTCAACAATTTACTATTCAATAATACAGTATCTTTTAAATTAATGCACATAACTCAAGAAATTGACAATTAGCAACAACATTATTATTCGACATAAATTTGTTTTAATAAACAGATTATTCCAAAAATATTTTTTTTTTTCTAATAAATCAAAATTATATATATATACATATATATATTTTTTTTTTTTTAGTAATATCACCAGTTAGAGAAAACTTTTCTGAATATTAATGAACAAATGTCAATAACCAATATTATTTCGAACCAATATCGAACTTTTAAACATTTTCTCAATTAAATTAAACATTATACATATTTGTTTTTATCTTGATATTTTGAATATTTAAACATTTTTTTTTCATTTATTACATTTACTTCTTAAACAAAACCCTACAAAGAAATTTACGAAAATTCTAAAACAAAATTTCCTTTAAATCATACATAATTAAAACATATATTGGCTCTTAATGGAAGGAGAAGCAATCAAAATATACAGACTCACGATTTTGTAGGTATTTTTCCATCATTAGGATCTCATCATTTTGTATTAGTCCGGGAATACATCCTGTCGACTGCGCCAATGTGATTGGTTTCCCTGTTGTTTCCAAGATCGCTCATTGATAACAAAAGATCCGATTTTTAAGATATATTTATTTACATTAACACACATAACACTAATTTATAGACAAAGACATAACTTTAGTTGATTAATTTTACATTCGAAATTTTCATCGCCTGGAAGCGGTACTTCCGCTACCACTCGTCGTGGCATACCCGTACTGTGTCTCTCTTTTTTCGACAAGCTTCCCTATTTCTCAGAATCTTACCACTTAACGAACTCGAGGGCTCCCGTCCGCTAAGTGTTTGATCTTCACAACTTTGATGTATTTTAGGTTCCACTAATACTTTCGGTCTGTCAACATCGCGTAATGTGATAAGAAGTGAGAAGGTGAAGCCATTCTCACTCACCATTGGATGAGAACCAGGTCAATCATATGACGTAAGTCAAAAGTTATTCAATGGAACAAATAAAAGTTTAATATAAGCCAGATTTTTCTAAATAATGTCATTTCGAAATTATTGAAGGGAATTTTTTTAATCGATTCTTCCAGAGAGCATCACTTCCTTCACGAGGATGAATTTTCTAAAAATAAAATAACTGAAGCCACGCGTTATTTGGAGTGGATGAGAATAATGTATTAATTCCCTTGTTTACTCATTAAGCAAAATTTTACTGAATGAGAAGGCGCATGAGAAGGTTTGTGCTCCAAGAGCAAAAACGTTCCCGTGAAGATTTTCTGAGAAACATTTAACAGTGCATAATAGATGCCTTGTTTCCTTCCAGCTGGATGACTTTGACTCATCCTATATTGTTGAAGAAAATAGCTTATATTAATACTTCGTGGTATACTGTCATTTCAGCCCTCCATAGCTTTACCTTCAAAGACTTTATTTTGCTCAAGTTTTAAAGCGTCAGAAGATGTTACAATCATAAAAAAATCGAGTGGTTTTTCACCACTCGATAAGCGATGGATATTTTGAACTCCAAAAAGATTCAAAATGAATCCTTTTGTACTTAACTGGATAGAGAAGTTCTCTTTCAATCACTCAGTTCTCGATTCAAAGCAATTTTCACTTTTTTTTGACGTGTTTATGGCATAAAGCAAATGTGATGTGCTCTGATTGGATTAAACCATCACGTGGCTCTATGCTTTCGGTTTAGTTTCGTTAAAAATGGAGGAAATTAAAGCTACATTTTTTAAAAGCGATCTATTTGAATTAATATATATATATATAAATATATATATATATATATATATATAACTGGACAAGAAGGAGCACAGAAACATTGCGGTAAGTCTTTATGTCTTATGTTAATTGAATGACTGAATAAATTCTTCATATTTGTGATTTTTCACCATGATATAAGCTTTCGTTTTCAAAAGTGTAAATGAATGAATTCTATTGAGTTCATATTCATTTAACATTTATAATATTCGAAATTTCTGATTAATTGATTGTGTTTAATATTATAAAAATGTGTTTAGAAATTTTGTTCTTTATTTCAAATACTTTTTTCTACCAAAATTTAATTTATTATAAATTAATGGTAAATTATAATGAATGCAATTTTGAATTCTTTTACTTTCAAAACTGCGTGAATATGATTATTAATATTCTCTTTTATTTAAATATCCAATGTATATTACAGAAATATTATTTAATATACTATTTTATTGTACTGAATTG
This sequence comes from Latrodectus elegans, assembly GCA_030067965.1. Taxonomy (NCBI): domain Eukaryota; kingdom Metazoa; phylum Arthropoda; class Arachnida; order Araneae; family Theridiidae; genus Latrodectus; species Latrodectus elegans. Next base: position 1,660,997 of record CM057822.1, read on the forward strand.
AAAGTGGTATTATTACCAAATATATTTTACCAATGAATAAGAATAATTTTTTTCATAAAAAAAATTCGAAGCTTTTTAATTTAAATGTTAATATAAAGCAAATATTAATCTACAGAATATTACTTGACAGTATATATTGTATTTATTAAAATTTCACTGATAATATGTATTTTATTTATTAAAATTTCACTGACAATTCTTGATTTGATTGTTACTAAGTACAAGCATTCGTAGATAAAACGAAAACAAAATTGTATGTATCAAAACATACTATTAATTTGTATATTTTAGAATTTCTAAACTAAAAATTTTATCAGTGGAAATAAATTTATATTCGTATTTTATGAATGTCATTGTCATCAGCGAAGAAAAAAATAAAATTAGCAAATGCAAATTTGAAACGTGGAGTTCTTCTGAAAATGACGAAATGCTAAGTAAGGAAGAAATGGCAGATCAGGTATATTCTGTTTAATATGTAATCAGGGTACTTACGTATTAACGCAACCAGGCCAAAATTCGCAAAAATCGCCAAATTTGGCGATCCTACTGACGGCAACCGTACGTATTATACGTGGTTTTTCGTAAAGAAATTATTTTGCTTACTGGTTAGATTGAATGCCGTGAAATACGTTAACTATGGGTATTTGGGATCTGCCTGCGAGTGAAAAAGATGCTGTTGAATTGTTACAGGGATATGGAATTATACCGAACGAACGTACATGTAAAAATTCTCATAAAATGAAACTGTATTTTGGAAAGCAAATCTTCAGTAACGTCGAAGAGTGCAATCAACACTTGTGTGTAAGAACCGGAAATTGGTTTGAAGGTAGTCGAATTTCATTTGTGACAGCGGTGCGCTTTATTTATTGTGGGTGTAAAGAGTTAACCTCGATTAAATTTTGCGCAGAAGATGGAAATTGCTGATAAAACTACAGATTGGAACAATTACATGCGGGAGATATGTGCCCTTGAAATGGATAAAAAAGAAAAAAAGCAAATAGACGACGAAGGACTTATTGTGGAAATAGACGAAAGTTTATTTGTACGAAGAAAAAATAATACTGGGCGTGTACTACCACAGCAATGAGTTTTCGGCGGAATTTGCCGAGAAACGAGAGACCTTTTTGGCTACTGTACCTAACAGAAGCGCCATTACCCTCATGGAAAAAATTTGCGAAAATATCAAGGAAAGAAGCAATATTTATTCGGATTGCTGGAAAGGATACAAGACAAGTGAGTTGGAAAATGCTGGATTTTTGCATGGAACTGTTAATCGCAAATGTAACATTGTGGATCCCGACACGGGCGTTCACACACAACCTGTTGAGCGCATGTCCAAATGGCGCAACAAAAAACAGAGAGGAACAGCCCGTCATCATCTTGACTCATACCTTATAGAATTTATATGACGCCAAACTCAAGCTGTTAATGTCGAAGACACGTGGTTTTCAATCAGTACTAAAAGCAATAGCCAAAATATTTCCGCCGAAAAAATAGTTCTGCAACTTATTCAAATTCTAAACCGGAAGCGTTTAATATTTTAAAACATATTTTATATTTTAGAACAAAATAACATAAAAAACTGTATTAAAAATTATCTGTAATTAATAAATGTACATTTTCTTTCTATTCATACTTTCTTACTCAAACTTACAAATCGCGCCAACCTGGTTACGATAATACGTAAATACCTTAATAAGACTAAGTTTTATGGAGACTGAGAAAATGTCAACTATATTATTATTGCAACAAGTTTTAATTTCATTTTGTTTGTAAAATTTATTTAAAAGTTTGCAGTAATATTCTATGTTTAATGTAAGAATGTGGTAACTTAATTAAATGACATGAAAATTCCAATCAATATTTTGTGTTAAAATCTTTTATTAAAGTTTTTGGTTTTTAAAGTTGATTTTAAAATAATAAAAGGTATTTATTCATTAAATTATTTTTACATGGTTATTAGCTTAAGAAATTTTAAAAATGTTTTTAAATCTATTTCAAATTGAAGTTTTGTTTGTTTTTATTGCTAAAACCAAATTTTAATTATCTTCATAATAAATTTATAATTCCTTTAAAATTTTCTTTTTTTAAAAAAATTAAAAAATTTTAATTTGGATTCATTTGTTAAAAAAAAATAAATATCCTGTATTTATAATTCATTTGATCATAACTAGTTTTTACACATGTATAATATTATTGAGTAAATACATAAGTGTATATGTATGTATTTTTCCTTTCAGATAAAATGATTACAATTTCAAATGACATGAAATTCGTCGAGAAAAAGTATTGGAACTTGTGAAGAAAAAGTTTAATATAAAATAGCATTTTGTGATGAAAAATAGACCATCTATTGTTCTATTCTGTAACAGAATTTATTTCTTTAAGTATCAAAAATAGGCTGCTTTCAACGAAACATTACTAGTATAAAACCGGTATATTTTTTACATAGTTGAAAATGAATTTTAAAATATTCATTAAAATACTAAACTTTTATGTCAACTTTATTTTCAAACTATGTCACAATGACCTAAGCACACCAAAATTTACAATCCCTAATATTATTTGTATATCAGAATTATTAATGTTAAAACATGAAATATGCTGTGCATGCATTCCAAGTTTTTTTATTGCATGTGAAGAAGATGCTTGAAATTATTTTAATGCCAAAAATATTTAGTTGAAATTTTACAGAGAAAGGATTTTTTTATATAAAAAAGGAAGAAAAATCTCATTGTTATTTTTATTTTTGTTTAATGATAGCATGATCCAAAAGAAAGTAATTAAAATATTTTACAAAATATGCAGTATTGCATATGTCTTTCATTATAATTGTAGTTTTCTATCTTGTATTTTTAAAAATCGTTTTACTTGCAATGTATTTGAATATTAGTATATGTGAGACAAAAACAAAGTTTAAAAATTTTTTTTAGTAATTTGTAAAAAAAATTATTCATTTAGTTTCAATTGTTTTTCAATTACAATTGATTGATTCAAAAAGGCTTTAACACTAGAAATAAATGTAAGTATGCATGTATATATTTTTATTTAATGTTTAACAATCCATTTTGTAAATTATGTTAGAGGCTATATCTATTTCATAACAAAGAAAAAATCCAAAATTATTTAGTATTTGTTTCATTGTGTATCAATAACTTAACTCATTCTTATAAAAATTTTAAAAACTACTAGATAATTAATTTACAAACTTCAGTTACTAAGCTTTAATTAATAAATGAGAATACCTTTTTTTAACAAATTATACTTGCTTTAAATTACAATAAAAAGTTATAATATAATTTAATATAAATGATTATTCTCTTTATTGCAGATAGATTTGGAATTTGATATCCAGAGGTTGACTGTTTTCTCAGCAAATATCCCCCACTCTATGCTCCTAGAATATTATCATATATTCGAAAACTTATACAAAACAAATACCTATAATAACAAAACAAATACCTATAATATGGTATAAATATGGGGGAATTCAGGATGATAGTATTTTTTAAGCTGAGAATAATTTTAACACAGAATATAATTACATAGATATCTGATTCCTTGCAGCATTTTTTCCAGTATTGTACATATGAAAATTTGTTATTAAAGTTTATATAGACATTAAAAAGGTAATACAAATATTATAGAAATTTAGTTATTATGTTTTTTTTCTTTTCGAATTAGGTGAGAAGGTCTTTAGAAGAAGAACAACGCTCAAAACTTTGCTGTGATCATAAGCAAGACCTGAATAGGAAATATTTTTATCTGTGGATAGAGGATTTATTGATGTCGGACATGCAAGATCAATACATTCTTACTATAATCGATCAAGATCTAAATTTTGAAAATACATGTATTAAAATGCATATTATCTATTCTATTCTTATTTTGTTTTATTAAACTGTCAATTAAAAAAATTAAGCTCCAATATTAATTTGACGTCATAAACTTAAGAATTTCTGTATACATATTATTTAATTTTTTCTGTATTAAAAATTAAGTAAATGTTTTTTTGTATAATCTTGCATTTTATTTTTAATTTCATTCATAGTTTCATTGATATCTAAATATTTAAATAATCTGTAAATATGTCTTTATCCTCCTGTAACTCATATTATCAATACATATTATCAATATTCAAAAATAAATTTTTAACTATACTATAAATAAATGTTTCTTTCAAAATAACTTAAATATTCGCTTAAATAAAATATTTATGTATTTTTTAAATTGTGTACAATTTGTTGTACTAATAATTTTTGTAAAAGTTAATTTTGTACTAGCCCATAGTAAACTAAACTGAAAAATAAGTAGTGTGACTATTTTTTCTTGAGAGTGTAAAACTAAATAGATATAAATAATGTAATAAATGTCTGAATAATTTGCTTGGTAATGTATGTAATTTAAAAACCACTATAACTATTCAAATCAATTAAAATACCATTTTCAATTGTACTGTTAAATTATTGAATAAAGAAATCAAATCTTTATATTGTAATTGTAAAAAATAAAAAAAAAAACAGTATTTCTTAAAATAAAAAATTCAAAACCTAATTTTTACACTAAATTGTCAATATAAAAAAAATCAGCAATATTTCTATAAAATATTGAAATTTCTCTTTTTCTATCTAATTTACCCCTTTAAACGATTTGTTGTTACTCCTCTTAAAAGGAGTGGTTTACCCGCCTCTTTTAAAAGAGTGAATTTCTGTCTTAAAGATTGATTGAGTTTTGTGTCAATGAAAGAGTGAAATTTCACTCCTTCTGAGTGAAATCCATTCGATTTTTTTAAGAGCCTATGAATCTTTCTTCACCTACTAGATTTTCAGAGAAATAATCAGTTTTCACCATTTTTAAGTAATTTAATATTTTTCAGAGTCATTTTCGTGAGCAGATTTTTTGTAATTGATAATTTAAAACAACGATAATATAATTAAAATTATAAATACTCTTCCTATAGTGATTATTTCGTTACTTCTAGGTTTATTTCCTTGAAAATCTGTTATTAAATAAACTGAACATTCTAAGCTTGGAGTGAACTTTAGGTGTGGTTTTGAATATCACAATTCTAATTTTACTTTATTCATTTTTTATTAATCATAAGCGAATATTATCTCGTATTACTTGATTTTTGCTAATTTAACAGAATGCAAAAACAATTTTTGGTAATAGATATTTTTATGGTATACGTAAATATTTAAAGACTAGTTTTATTAGTAGGTAAAAGAAATTATTACTATACAAGATCCGTAGTAACATATGCTTGTAAAACATGGTCGATGACTGAATAGGACAAAAAAAATTTTGGCCGTGTCTAAAAGGAAAATATCCGAAGCATCCTGGGAGGTGTAAAGTGTGGAGATTTGTGGAGAAGAAGAACAAATTCGGAGCTTTACAAACTTTTCAAAGAACCTGACATTATAAAATTCATGTTAGTTCAAAGACTAAAATGGACAGGACACTTAATAACAATGGAAGAGGACCGAGCAACGAGAAAGATATTTGATGCTAAACTATTTGGAACTCGGAAAAGAGGAAGACCAAGGATTCGGTGGATCGACAGCCTTGAAACGGATTTAAAGACTCTTAAGATCAAGAACTGGGGAAACCAAGCAATGAATAGGACAGCATGGAAACCTATTCTGAGGAAGGCCATAGTCCATCCTGTGTTGACGCGCCAATGAAGAAGAAGAAAACAATTTTTTGAGTACGCTTTTTATTTTTAATAAATTTTAATTTTTTTTTTTCATAATTTTCTTTTTTTAATAAAAATGCCCCACATACCTCTTTCTATAATGATAGAGTTATTGTTATCATCATAGATTTGTTTCCTTTATATACATGGTAGAAGGGAAAAGAACAAATGTAATATTACCATTGAAGAATGTTATTTTTTAATTAATTTATCTAAAGCAGCTCATATTAAAGACAATTCGTTCATTTATTGCTTACATAAGTCACCTTAAGCAGATAATAGTTTTTTATTAATTATATAAATACTCTAATTATATTATACTTACTTATTATCATTGTTATATAATATTTTTTTAATATAATTACTATAAAAATTATGTTTATTTAATGTTTTTATTAAAATAATTAATTTATTTAAAAGATCCACATTATATGAACAAAAGATTTATTTTCAGTAGTTTATGCATAAATAACTGTATCAGAATAAGAAGGAATACTGCATAAAATGACAAATCCTTATTTAAGCATTTCATAAAATTATTCCTATGTCTGAAAACAATTTTCTATTTCATCAAAAAGTTGTTTTTGCTTATTATAAATTTCTGTACCGCTTTTATCGTACTATTGTTTACCAACAGAAGCAAAACTTGATTTCCTTGAAAATTTAACAAAAGTTACTTTCTGCCCTTCCAGTCATTGTTTCCGAGTTTTTTATCGAAATATTTCATCACTGGGCTGATGATAATCTAAATCGTTGCATATAAACTCTCAAAGCATACAAAACTATGATAACAATCGATATGATAGATGAATGCTTTGCTTATGTGATATGGAAAAGATTCCAGAAATTTGTAGCTTTATTGTGCTAGTGCCAAAAAATATCGAAAACTTACGAAATAAAGAAAAAATGTTTATTTATTTTGTAAATAAATAAATAAAATAAAATATGAAGAGCTATAAATGAGGAGAGAATAAATAAATTCATTAATATTAATTAATAATGAAAATTTATTCTAAAATATTAATATTTGCAGTTTGAGAAAAAATGAGAAAATGCTATAGAATGATCGCCTAAAAAGAAAATTATCAAATGTAAACATTAATTTCGAATAATATAGCAATTCAGACAACATAGTTAAAAAGGTCAATTTATTGCTATGTTGTTTAATCAGGCTTTATTTTAATAAAAAGATTCATAATGTGGAGAACAGCAATAAATCTTGAATAACAGGATAGAAAACAAACTCAAAACTGAAAGTCTTAAAAAAATATTAAGTCTAAAAGTAACAGAAACGTTTGATTTAGTTCGGGTTATCAAGACATCGGAATAACTTACCAAAAAAAAGAAATCCGAATACAAAACTGAGCCAAAAAATAAGATAAATAATTTTTTCAACTGTATGAAAGTAAGGAAAGACATTCTTTGTACCCTTTCTTCTTTGCTCATCATGGACCAGTGATAAAACCATATTTTTCAGACTAGAAAGTTCTGGGTTCTCAGACCCTATTTATGGAAAACGTGCATAATCACATTTATTTTTTGATGTCAGTCTGCCCGAATGGATACGTGGGAGATTTCCGTGTTGACTCCCAAGTAAACCGTGAATATGCCTCACTGTTCAGGAAAATTCTTCACAGATCTCAAGAAATGATATAAATGTGAAAGAAAAGATAGTCTTTGGATTTTAGGTTGTCCCTTCTATGTTATCATATCTTCCAAATCCACACATAGAATGGATTTAAAAGGAGAAGTTGACATGGTGATGTGGAAAACCACGCCAGTTTATTTTTTTATTCGTAAATCAGTTTATTTTAGAAAAATCTATTCCTCTTACTGCAAACTAGACAGAAATATAAAACTAGTTATTCTGGTGGTGTCCGAGGAAACGAGTAATTAAACTCAAGTTGTCCTCTGATAACCTTATTGGGTATTTTCCGAAGATAGCTGATTCTGGAAAGAGCCAGCTTAATGCCGTCTTGCTTATTGAAATTCCATAGGTTTTGGGGTTTGCTGCAGGTGTCATGTGGCAAAATGGTTGACTTCAATTGTCAGAAATTGGCAACCGATAACAAAACGGAATAATGAGAGACACCCAAAAAAATGGTCATTTTACAAACTAAAAATAACGTTGCAGTTTCTTGATTGGGTCATAGATCAGTATACAAACCAAACGAAGCCTGTGTGTTATTTTAAAAATTACATCCGTTAATTTTTAAGTTCTTGACTTCGATTTCATCAAACAAAATTCATTTAGGATTTTCTTTATTCAAATGGCATATTAGAAGACTACTGTCAGAATAACAAACATTAAAACTAGAACAACGAACAAAATTAACTTGAGTTCAGATAACAAAACTGAAACTATAGTAAATCTATAAATCGTTCGTTTTGTGCCTACTTCTCCAATATCTTTCCTACAAGTGTTTTAAGTTCATTGCAATGCAATGACTCAAATGGTTTATGTTCATTTTTTTCGTATGTTGCTCAGTTGTTAAAGAGGACTTTACTGTATTTTTATACGTAACAGATGCTTAGAGAGACAATCGTAGAGATGCAAAAATGTGAGGCGCAAAAATGGCAAAATATCTGTTCCTAGTGCAAAGTGGAATATTTATGATTTCATCGCCCTATTTCTTGTTTTTGTTTGGCTCTTTTATGTTTTTCCTTCCCTGAAAGCTTTTTAATTAAAAGAGGAATAAAAAGGAATTCGTTTATCTTCTAGCTGTACAATTTTGACTGCTTTCTCTGCCAAGGAATCAACAGTTTCATTTCCATAGTCTACAGCGTCCTGGTACCCGCTCCAATGCCTCTTCATATTTTTCAATAAAATCACTGAGAGATAAATGAATATTTAAAATATCGGCTGGCACAGGAGCTTCAGATGAAGAAATGGTCACGAGACAGCCCTAGAATCGGACAGTATAACAGCCCTTGAAAGTTTTTTCACGCTGACACTGGAGCTGTAACAGAGCCATAAACAGCCGAGATCTTCGCATCAAAGGCTATTTTATACCTTCGGATAGGTGTATAGAATGTGAAGAACCTGCAAAAAATGGCAGAGCCAGCATTGCTACAGTCAGTCAATATAGACGATTTGTATACACGTGCAGCCACTAGTCTTTAGATTACAATTCGAGTGTACTAGTCTCCAATGATATAGCTTTTAGAATCAGGTCATCTGTGACTCTCTTTGTCTCATTTGACAGGATCATTCTAACCATGTACTTCTTTCAGTTGGACCTTTGACTTGATGTGATTTTCCATCTCCCAGTTGAATCCTTGTTATACTTTCATCTCAAGAACTTTCTGATAGAAGCCGTTTTGCGTTATAAGGTTTCATGTAAATGATGACAGAAGACTATTCCACAGGAAAAAGCAGTCTGGTAATCTTGCTGTCTCTTTTCATAATATTATTGCCCTATCTTCTATAAAGGATTTAGTGCTCGTATGTTGGGTAGATATCAGAAGCTCATCAACTGGAATTGTCTTAATTAACAGCTTCTGCGATAAATTGAAGAGCTTGTCTATGAAATTTTTCTAAGGCATCAATAATCCGTTTACTTGCCACCACCAAAGTCACGTATCTGTAAGTGATAAGTGATAAAATATAGATTTTATAAGTCAAGTCTAGTGTTCTTCTACAGAATCATCACTTAGAGCCAGCTATTCTTTTCATTAAAGTAAATCTTTTGGTAGCTTTTTCCAATATATTTGTAATGTGTTTTTTCGAGTCAGTTTATGATCAAAAAGAACACTCATGTTCATAAATTAAGGATAATTCAGAATCATACAGAAATTGAACTCTAAAATAAAAACTTCACATGTAGAATTATCACATACATCTTGAAGAATAATATGCAAATTACAAAAAACCACCAGATGGCGCTGATAGTACGTCACAATTACGACAGTGTAAGAGAAGGGTATATAAGGAATGGTTGCAAAGAAGTAAAATTGTTCACAAATGCTTTAAAAGCCTTTCAGTGCAATAACCGCATAGTTATGGCACATGGATGATGTTTTATGTGGTAAAATTATCGGCCGTCTGGAATGTGGACGTACCCAGCTGAAAGTATCCGAGGATTTTAGAACTGCCCAGAGTGTCATCTCTAGGATTTGGCAACGGTTTCAAGCTGATGGTAATGTGAGTAGACGTTACAGTACAGGTCGCCCTCGAGTTATAACGCCGAATGAGGACCGTAATTTGGCAGTTACTGCCAAAAGAAATAGACAGAGCACAGCGTCAGACCTGTCTCGTGAGCTCTCTTCAGCTACCGGTACGATACATGTCGTTAAGCCGTCCCACCCTAAGGTATACGGCAACAAGTATGACTGATCGAGGACTGCAATCCTCCAGGAGAGCACTCAGCTCATAGCTGATAGGTAGGCGGTACACCAGCTTCTAATCCAAGTCAGCAACAATATCTGCGCTTACCAAAAAGCCCATGACACCATGGCACGATCTGAGTATTGCACGCAGACTGGCCTCCACCAGCCTGTCGTCCACCCAGTCCCGTCCCTGACGGAAGATTGGGCAACCTGCCTTTATTAACATCAACATAAAAAACACACACAATAATTTTTACATACTTTGTACTATAAGTACAGTAGATAAGAGATTATTATGATTTAGACATCTGATGGTAATGAATTTATGAATATTGTATACATTATCTGTTTCATTCCTTGAATTTTTGTCTTTATTGAACTGAGAGCGGGTAAAAAATGAAATTTATATCAAGACATTGATAATTGGTAAACTTTAAAAAATAAAATCTGTTTCATATTGAAATTTTGATGACAGTGACTGTAGTTAGTTCCAAACATTATTTGAACAGCCTGTAAAGTTGCATTACTACTTCATAGAATTAACTTAAGGGACGTGCCAGCCGGAGCTATTCTCACCTTCTTCAAGAAAGAAGTTTGGGTTTTTTTCTCATTTTAAAGACCTATATGAAACAGACATCAAAAAAATAGTTTTCTATTGCTTGGAATCAGGTATTTTCTTCATTCAAACACATATATAATTTTAAAAAATAATAAAAAAAATAGAATAAAATAGGGAAAGAAAAAAACGTAAATTTTTGCGAGTTAATTTTGTTATTTTTGAAAAAGTATTTTTACCATTCATATGTTGACTCATTTCTCAATAAACAACAGATAAGAAGGGCGTTGTAACTCAGACACGAAAGGAAATCCCACCTTAACCCATAGATTGAATTCCCCAAAAAAAGGGAATTTTCATAGGTTCAGGATTTCCTTTGATTAGTTTTCAGCTGGTGCATGCACGAAGTCGTGGTGTAAAAAAATAAACTAAGTAAAATATGATATTAAAAATCTCATTTTTTCCTCATAAAATTATATGCACATTTTCCACATGCATTCATAAAATTATATGCACAGAAAAAATGGACAAGCTTAGCTCCGCTACCTTAGATTAAATGACCAAACGTAAAGCTTCAAATTTTTATATAAAAAGTTTCAAAAAACAATAACTTCTTATGTCCACAGCACTGATGATTTAGGTTAGTCTATTACACTTCATATTCAAAAATCTTACAGCTGGCGCAAATATCAATTTATGTCCACATTTACTTTTTAATGATAAAGTAACCCTCTCTCAATTTTAAATGTAGATATTTAAGAAACAGATCAATAGTTTGGTTTAATCGGAGGGCTTGCGGACGATTTTTAAAATCAAGAGTCCATTCAAATAATATCCAGAGTTTGAAATCAATTCTTAACCACAACAAATACCGATCTCGTAATCAGAGTCGCGAATATGTGAACCATTCAACGAATTATTTACAGTGAAACTAATCCCTAACATTCATTTATCAGGCTACTTCTAAGCAGTAAGATTCTGCCTTACAGAAAATTTATTACAAATATGAATGCATAAAGATATGACTCACACAATATTAATTGGTTTAGAAAAGAGAATTAAAAAACTTACTATGTTGTGTTCACTCTATTACTGACTCTTTCTTAATAGAAAATTTGGTATTTATTCGAACTAACAAATGCTTCTTTGAAGAAAGCAAGTAATAAATTGGAATCATACCCAACCATGCACTAAATGTTAGCTGACGGCGATTATCTACTCTTCAAATACAAGTTTCTTCACGCAGATGATTTGGATTTATTATATTCGATTTACTGTCATTTTTCACACGTGAGGACTCATTTTGTGAAGTCTACAGTTCAAAGTAGATATTCATTGCTACAATCATTGACGAGGAGGGAAACGAATTCACACGAACTATTGAATTGAAAGGTCTAATACAACTGCTATTTCAATGTGTAATGTATGACTTCAAGATGGGTGATCAAGAATTATCACGAACACAAATTAACTGAAAAATCACTCGAAGGGATTTTAAAGATATATTCTTAACATTCGTTTTCTGCCGAAAGTGAAGTGGAAATTCTCGTTGTTCAAGGGGGATTCCGCGTCGTACCACTAGTTCCTTCTGCTAGGGAGAAGCGCTCCGTCATCCGATGGCACAGATCGAGCGGTGGAAACAGCCTCCAGGAGAATAAGCTCTCCAAATGTGTTTTCCTGCTCAGACGCGTGTCCTAATGATTGGTTAAAGGGAAAACAAACAGATTCTTCAAAAGACGCCGCTCTATTTGCGTTGGGATAAGAAAGCAGGTGTGATTGGCTTGTAATGATAAATCGGAATGGCGTGTGCAGACTGCTAATGCAGGCTCTTCGCCGCTTCTCCTGCGACGAGGCTGGACGTTTGGAAAATGTGTATATTGTTGAACGGCACTTGAAATAAAAGAAAGCGTTACCGTTGCATAAAGGTAAGACAGAGTGGTAAGAAGAGGAAGATCCCAAATTCGATCCCAGCCACTGCTGAACAAAGGGGATGGATGATGAATTTCTTTGCTTGTTAGTTTTTCTGGTTTTCTCCATTGTGAATACAACTGCCTATCCTGAATAGAACAATCTATCAGTGGAAAAGTCTTTTTGAAAAACAATACCCAGGGTATATTCAAATGCTTTATGACAGCCTTCCATTTTTAGGCAATTAGGCCAGAGAAATTAAAATACTTTACAACAGCTTTAGGTGAAGGCTACCCACTGAACGGACGCAAAAAGATATGGAGACGATGTGCATTCGTCAAGGATTCCCAACTACCTAAATGTGGTTCCTTAATTTTTTTCCGAAATTTCCTTTTCATCACATCATTACGACCCACATTTAATAAATAAAATTTAAAAAAAAAAAAAAAAACGCTCGGAAAGTAACAAAACGAAAAATATGTGAAAAATCAACAAACTATGTTTCAGTTGTTAGCCTGTACACTTGCAGTGGTCTACTAATGCAAAAGGCTCACACTGCTCTCATGGAATGACCAAGTGTTTTGCAGGAAAAAATCTTCCAAGCTACCATCTCAAACACAGTTGAATAATGAAGTCAAACACAATTGAATATTTAACTAACTGAATTTAATTAATAATGGCAAATAGAAAAATTATTTACAAACTAAAGTTAAATGTGAAATTAACAAAATTGAGAAAATAACAATTAGACATCTTTAATAATCGTCTTCTATCAACGTGTTCGTTTTTATTCAGTAGATATTGAAATCTATATTAATCTACGCCTAATTAAAGAAAATCAATATATTATGTATTATAAAATCCTAGTACCGTTCGGACTTAATGAACTATTTAATAATTCGAAAATTAACTATGAAAATGCTAAATCATTTATGTACTTTAAACCTGATGATAAGAAGACTAAACAACATCAAAGAGGTCGTAGAAAAATTAATAAAACGTATAACATTTACACAATATAAATAATTTTATGCATTGGAATGATAAACTGTTCGAATTAGAAAATCAATGTGTAAACTCTTATAGCTATTCTTTTTGTAAAAACTTTATTTTGAGTTAAAGTAAAAAACAATGTATATTTCTTTCAGATTTTTTAAATAACTTAAATTTTAATAATAAACATTTTAAGATTTTAATTTTTGACATTTTTAAATATAGACTAAGTAAACTAAATATAAATATAAATTCTAATAAAAATATCAAATTATTTTGTTTTGCCAGATTATTTTGTTATTATTTTTAAAAATCCATTATATGATAAAATTAAATTCTCATGTATTATTCATGAGCTTAAGCATATCTTTCCGTTAAATAATAATGAAATTAAATGTATTCTTTAATATGATTTACCATTTGGCAGACATATCTTTAATTGTAATAAATTCTGTAGTAATATAAATATTAATAAAGAAAATGTCGATTGCTTCTGCAATGACCCGAAATACAATAAATTCGTAGATATATAATTACCGGAAATACTGATATCATACTGAATGATGAAGTAAAAAATATCGTTAATAAAGGTACTAAATTTCGATCAGTTAATTATTATAACCATAAACTAATTCTTGATTTTTTTATCAATGATATCGATACATTTATTTTTAAGACCTCTAATACTTATTTTATTCCAACAGAATTTTTCTCACTGTCGAAATGGAATTTTTACTGCAAATTTAAAACAAATGTAAATAATTTAAAATTTAAAGGAAAAAATAAAAAATATCTAAAAAAGTATATAAAAAATACAAAAACTTTTCATTATTACTCCTGTAGATAAAGCATCAAATAATTATGCCTTTATATGTAAAAAATTTTACTATCAGTTACTAAATGAAGAACTATATAATTCAACTACTTACAAAATTATTAATTCTAACAAAACAACAATATTTAAAAAAATTCTTGCCTTTGCTAAAAAACTCAAAATTAAAAATATAAATTTTAAATTTCAATATATTACAGTATATCCGAAATTCCATAAAAACCCTGTTAAATTTCGTTATATATTACATGTGGATGCAGCACTTAAGCAGGTAAATTTGGTAATTTATTTTCTTATTATTTAAATATAATTTTAAATAACATTACTAATTCAAATAATACATGGATAATTAAGATTAATAAACCCATCATTGAATATATTTCAGCGAATAAAATTAATGTTGTTTCCACTTATGATTTCAAAGATTTATTTTCCAGTATTCCACTTGAAAAACTTTTTGGATATTATTATGTTTTATTTTTATGATTTTAATTCAATTTTGAATATCGATATAAATTTTAGGAAAGACCTTAGTTTATTTTGTATTTATAATAATTATATTTCTTATGGAGAAAATATTTATTTACAAGCTACCGGCATTCCCCGGGGTTCCAAATTTTCAAGTATATTAGCAAATTTATTTTTAAATTACTATAAAAAATTATTTATTATACAAATTCCTTTTGCTTACAATATATATTGACAATTTTATTATTTTTAATTGCCTGGAATTTGATAAAATTTACAGTAATATATATCCTAAAGAATTAAAATTAATTAAAACTAATATTGATAACTTAAAAACTAAATTTCTAGACATTTCAATTACGATAAAAGATAAACACACATTTACTGACATATATTATAATACTAATAATTTTAATTTCGAAGTTTATAAACTAATTTTCTGGAATTCAAACATTTAAATTAAAATATATAAAAATATTATTTTTAATCAACTTAATAGAATATACAATATATGTAATAATTTAAACATCAATAAGCAAATAAATAGACTACAAAATATTTTAACTCATAATGGCATTACAACTAAATTTATTAAACACGATATTTGGCTAGTAGAGCATTGCTTATATATATATATATATATATATATATATATATATATATATATATATATATATATATATATATATATATATATATATATATATATATATATATAAGAGTGAAGTAAGGCATAGTTTTATACTACAGATGGGTCACCCAAGCTTTGAAAGTCTTATAAGAAGCTTGAAATGCCAATAGTGTTTACCAATAGTTTTAGTAATGCCAATAGTTTTTAGTCGTTAATTTATGTATTTATTTGACTTACATATATTATTTGGTGATATTCTTGCAGATTTGGACTTGTATTTAGATATGTTGATATGGATATGTTTTCATTTTGATTATTATAAATTAAATGTATTTTGGCAACATTGGATTTTGGATTATATATTTTAGATTAAATTTTACTTCTTGTGTTTCCTAGTTTGATATTTTGGTTTGAACTTTTGATGTGGCTTTGGGGTGTACTGGCTTCTTTAAGACTATGTCTTGGGCCAGTGCAGAAAAGCTATACTTTGTGCCAATGTGGTCAACACCCCCTGATGAAGCTGGCCATGTTGGTACTTCGTTCCATTTTATCTTTCTTTGATATTTTTCTTTTAAACTTTTCCAAGTATTTTTAATGTATTATTCTCCATTTGGTATTTATTAATTGTCTAAAATATAATATTAACTATATATATATATATATATATATATATATATATATATATCTATATATATATATATATATATATATATATATATATATATATATATATATATATATATATATATATATATATATATATATATATATATATATATATATATATATATATTCGTGTGTATGTGTGTGTATATATATGTCCATACGTATGTACTTGTTTTATTGAGATTTAGAATTTAACGATGATTTGACATTACATGAAGCATGTACACCCTTTTTGTTAGAATGAACACAAAGCCTGTTGAAATAAAGGTCACAACATTATTCATTGTTATTCAACTGGGTGACCCTGCAATTTTATGAACGCAATAATATTGATGACGTAACATATATCGGGGAAATTTCTGCAAGCTTTAAAACTCTTTTCATAGTACGAAAAAAAAATCCTCGAATGCTATTTTCATGAAATGTTACATACCATTTATTCATTTATGCTGAACGTGTTATTCAATATAAATTTATTACTAACGCTTTAGATCATTCAGAACCGAACAAAATATTAGTTGAAATGAAGGCTGGTTTAAACTAGCCGATCACTGGTCAATGCAGTGCTATTTCACATTTGAAAATTACATCAAGAGTAATTTTCTTCAAGTATACATACTATCATGCTTATGCTCTGGTGGGAGTCGAATTCTCGAGCAGTTCAAATGGGGGCGAAGACTGTGACTATTCAGCTGGGGGTGTCGGCTGTTGATGGTTGAAGGATGCGCACAATCATGCAATCTACAGGTAGGATACGCGCATAACTTTTGAAACCGAAGAGCACTTGAACAAGTCCCTCGATGAGAGTCCTTCATGCCTGAGCAAGGAAGGAAGCTGTTTGTCACTGGGTGCATTGTTTGCTCGCAGGGCCGATAACGGAGATGTATTGCCCTCCGAGAGAGACCCACATAAATCTGAAAAGTAATTCCTGCATCCGGTCTTACGCAGCCGCTCGATATAGTTTCCTGTTTGCACTGATAAATATCACCGCGTGCGCTTCTTCAAAAGATGACCGCTTCGCTTTACTTTTGTCCAATCGTCTAAAAATATGTATACGCATCAATGCAAAATCACCCTGAAATCAGAACAAATATTATTTAAATAAGCAAAAACATTGACTCTCTGTATAAATAAAAATTTATTATCTGTAAAATTATCTGCATAAATGAATTTTTTTTTAAAAAAAAAGAAGACATTTTATATAAAAATTATAATAGTTGCACGCTAATTTGAAGTGTGCGACATTGTATAGTAATCAACTTGTTAGATGCACTGCAGCATCCATTACGTAAGTTTGTCTTATTGTATGGCTTTTACGGATAGTGGACCGTACTATAAAAAAGCAACACCTCCGTATGTCAGTGACAGGGATCGAGCCCGTTGCTATCCATTTCGAAAAGCATATTTCTACCGCTTGCTCATAGTTGATAGTGACTTCGACTACCTATGGGCATTTTATAATGTACTTCAATATTCACTACGTATTAACATTCGGGTAGAATTTTGAGAGACACTGTTCGGTCCTTCTCAAAGGAGGAAACCTGAAAAATTCCTATGCACCCATTCTCAAAAATGTCCATGTCGAAATCAAAGACACACGAATCATCTCCAATTTTTCCTACGTGACTGGAATTGAATCCAGAACTTTTCTCACTGTAGAATGAAGTCCTGTCCACGAGATATAATGAAATCTATGATCACATAAACTTTTTTTATAGGGTATTCTGCATTGATGTATATATATATATATATATATATATATATATATATATATATATATATATATATATATATATATATATATATATAACTTATTTTCATTTACATTTCTGCTGCTTCTTCTACATGATAATGGGGCAAAACTCGAGATCAGTACTTCACTGGTTTTCTCTGGTATGTGATTTTTAAAAGAAATACAGAATTGGTTATACATGCGTTGGTTCAAACTTCGCACTCCGACATTACCAAAATCAATGCATCATCTTTTTGATTTTGATGACCGTAACATCTCACTATGAGTTTGACCCCTGGAAGTTCTAAGCATTTAGGAAAAATTTTCTTAAATTCAATCAATCATTAAAAAAATAACCTTCAGATTATTATTTGATGAGCCAAACAAGGAAACAGGAATCAAAATAGCATCTAAAGGTATCAAGAAAATATTTTTGAATATTTTCTTGATACCTATTACCTAATTTTGTTTTATAATTGTTTTCATAGGAAATACTGTGGTTTTCGGCTTAGGCTGATCAAATAATTGGGACATGCGCTTCGTGCCCCTCGGTCAGGAAAACAGATATAGCCGCTGAGACGTTGGCACACATATGGGCTGTGTTGCCACTCAGCCATTGCGAATGTGTGATTATAATTTGTATTTTAATATATCGGTTTTTAAATGATAATAAAATTGTACGTTTGACAACGTTTATCATGAGCTGTTGGACTAATCATTCTCTTCCGGACGAAGAGTCCGATGCCGGATATATGCGTCCAACTCCGGGCTGTCATGATGAGTTTCTGCACACATGCCTTTCAGGGTGCTTACTTGGCAGATTGTCCCTTCTCCCTTTGTGACACGAGTCGATTGCTTTTTTTTTTGTTTGTTTGGATTGTTTTTTGCACACGAAAGTAGTTAAATAGTGACTTCTAGTTTAACGGAGATCGCAAACCCCTAAAAAAACACAAGTCTTGCGAGGGCAATCGAATTCATGAATAATTGAACAGAAGACCAAACCGCTAACCATTTGACTTTTGTCACACGATTTACTATGAAAAGATCAAGAACATTCCAGCTGCATTCAGCTGTCCGTTGACAAAGCACCCGCGTTGTAGAGGAGAAACCCAATAATCAGACATTCAGCAATTTAATAAGATTAAAAATGAGATATTGTTTGGTCAGGGATGACCATCGATGCGCTACTTCGCCAGATGCGAACCCAGACGGCCGCATTCATCAGGCCTGTCACTGTTTGAATGGAGACATCCGAATGCAGCGCTGAGCAAATACAATCTTGCTTAAACACGAGGACAAATCAACTTTTGACGTGTTAACAAGCAATTATTCCTCACGATACACAAGAGTTTCGAAAACAAAGTCCGTCCGCCATTGAAATTCAAGTCGCACTCTCTCTTTGTTCCAGCGGAAAAACTCGTTTGTCATCCGTCTTGGGAGGGGGCGTCCACTGTTTGATTTTCCGAAGCATCTGCACAATCACTTGGATGAAAGCAATTTGGTCTTAGAACGTTATATTGTTTATTTTTTACTTATGCCCTGAAAAGATATTTATTCTTGAAATTCTCTGCTCTTTAATTCTTTATATATATATATATATATATATATATATATATATATATATATATATATATATATATATATATATATATATATATATATATATATATATATATATATATATATATATATATATATATACATAATGATGGCTTTTGTTTCTTGTGTACATTGTTTCAAAGAATTTCGTTTCTCTAATCTAAAAGACGTATTAAGTGATAAATGCATTCAGTATTCTAGAAACCAAATAAAATATTTTGTAAAATATAAGTACGCCTCCATTTAAAACAGTAATTTTATGTTCGCGATGATGCATCAGAGGATCTGAAGGGGCCAAATCTGTCTTCTATTTAAAAGTAATAATGAATGAAATAAAATGTTACATAATAATTCATTGCCAAATTTTAAATGAATAGAATAAAATGTTACATTATTTTTTCAAGCGTTCCTTTCCACAAAATTTTGAAATCGCATTAGTTAGGTAGAAATGTTTTTGCTTACGAAAGACTATATATTTGATACCGGATTCGAAAAAGACACTCCTGTTATAAGAATTTTTCCACTTTAAGAATTCTGTAGTATCCAATGGCATTATGTCATCCAGATGTGAAATTTACAAAAGTACTAGAACAGGATGTAGATCTCTAATTCAAAATAGTTACTTGGAGGTCTAGTTGATCAGTTTCAATTGCAGATTCGATATCTGATTCAGTTGATAGTTTTGTTGCCAAAAACCACTGTAGTCCATAGCTCCACACAATCCAATAAGATGCCAGTAATTCTTGGGAATAAATGTGCCAGCTCAGGTGTTGCTCTTATCACTTGACAAATAGTTCAAAACTCTTGGCATATAAGGTGGTTTCTGCCATTAGAGATAAGAGAGAGAGAGTAACAGGAAACGTATCCAGATGTTCAGATCTAACTTAATTACAAAATATTAGCTTTCTTTTATGAAATGGAGTAAAGAATCAATTCAAAAAGGTGTTCTCTGTGCTGACATTTAATATATTGCCAAACAGAGATGATAGTAATATTTTTAATTAAAATATATTGCTAGTATACTTTAAACTATCAGTATATTAACATGAACATCAAAAATATATTTGTAGTCCAGGATTTAGGATATACAAACATGAAATGCTTTTATTATTCGTTATAGTGAACAAATTTCTATTCTTGCGATTTTAATCTATTCAAGGAATAAATCATCACCCTTTAGCCAAGTTTTCAACCTCTTTAAGAAAATTGATTCTGAGAACGATCAGCGTTGCTCCATTTCAAAATTTGTTTGGAAAAAAAAATTTCTGCAGAGAAAATGGGTCAATTTATTGGATTCTTCAAACAAAGTGTACAGAAATGTGTTGTCAGTAAAATATTTTTTACTCGATTTTTCACGAGAAAAAAGTACTTTTATAATTTTTAAGTATTTAAAAAAGTGCTAAGAGAAAGAAAAAAGTACTTTTGATTGTTAATATCCTTTGTCCATACATGAATCGATTCTTTTATTTTCTTTAATTCAAATTATTCTTCGAAATGAAGCAATAAACCTGAAATATTTCGCCTCACCAGCATACATTCTTGAAAGTCCCTGCTATGCAAAAACTTACCTTAGGTCATATTAAGTTATGGCATTGCATTTGCACCCGTCTAAACCTCCTGAAGAAAGGTGCTAAACCACTTTGCAGTTTTAATTATCATTAAGAGACGAGATCAACACATAAGTTGACTCTCTCTCTCTTCACACCACAGTAGAGAAACTTTGATGCTTATGAAAGATTTAATGTGTTTAAACTTTATATATACAATGTTTTTCAGCAAGGTCACTGACTGAGCCTTTTTCTTTCCCGGCATGAAATTATTTAAAATTAGTGAGAATATTGTAAAGTGTTCGTAACTAGTTACTTCTACTGACAAAACCTACTGAATATCTTGAAAATTATCTTTTCTGAACTAAGATCTAATGATGCGATGAACTCCTGACAAAAGCTCTTACAATTTAGAAAATACGCCAAAAAAGTCAAGCAAATATTGTACTATCACGAAACAATATGGCGCAAAATATGAATTAAATTAATATATTTAATATGTGTTAAAAAGCTGCACATAATGATAAAGTTAAGGTTCCCCAGTGTGCACTGTTAGGGGATAGATCTACATTTCACCCTTTGTTACGGTATTTGGGAAAATATAAAAAAGGCAAATAAAAACAAGAAATAGATCGATGAAATCACAAATATTCCATTTTGGGGAAAAGGTAAAAATACTGTTAAGTTCTTTTTGCCAACTGTGCAGCGTATGCGAGAAAATGAATGTGAACCATTTGCTCTGCACTGAACTTGGGACACTTGCAGGAGAGATACTGGAACGGTAGGCCAAGATGAACGATTTTCAAATTTAATGTGATTTCAGTTTTGTTATCTATGTTCATGTGTTACCTTTGTTCCTTATTCTAGTTTTAATATTTGTTATTCTGACTACAGTTGTCTTCTCATTCGCCATTAAAACTAAAAATATATATAGCACTTACGGAGAATTTTGCGTATTTTATTCCTGCAATCTTATTTTAGAACAAATAAATTACAGTGGCTCACTAAACAGCACTCTAAAATGTAATTCACGCATTTGAGAATTCGATCCTCAGCTCCGGCTTGGAAGACTGAAGCATCCAGAATCCACCGAAGGTTACAAAAAGGCAGGGTCAACCAGAGAAAAAAAAATCATAATAAACACTTCAGCTGAAATATACATACATATAATAAGTATATGATGAAAATTGGTAGAAAACGAGAGTATGCCTTCACAAAATCCTTTCTGTATTGATTTTATGACAGATGCATCGAGGAGCAGGTAACCTCCAAGAATAGATGCCTCCATTCAGCGGCACGTAAAAATAGCGCGCTCTGGCAGCGGAGTGTCTGGAATTTCAAGTGACCTTTACCCGGCTTCACATTTATGAGTGAATCCGACTGCTCAAAAAAATTCATCTTGAAATAATGTTTCATAACACTTAGAAAACGATACTTAACGAAAGTTTCCTTTTATAATAATGACTGTTGGGGAATACCAGCCTTCGCCAGACTTCCAGCAAGAAGCATTCTGTAAAAAACTGTGACTTGGAAAATTTTATTTTTTAACAATTAACAATAATTGTTAGTGTGGTTTGAAATCTTGCTTTGCTTTACAAAATGCGATTTCAACTGCAGATGCTTCAACGAGTGCTTGGGAATTTACTTGATTTTCATACATATAAGAAATTTACTTCTAGTTTGGGGCATACTTGGAAAACCGAAAGTATGTTCACTCTTGAGGACGAAACTAGCATTTTGAAAAAAACAATTAAGCTTATCATTTTTTTTTTAGGAAATTCGAAGTGTGAAAATATAGAAAGCGGATTCGATATCATATATATTTCTTACGTACTTACACTGTTTACATAAAGATAATAATTTTAAAAGATGAGAAAGAAGTCCACACTCCTTCATTCTTAAAGTAAGCAGAGTTCCAATGCGATATGCGGCAAGGTGTGAGCAACTTTATAGTGCTTATAAATCACTTTTAATTGCCGATAAACATTGCCTTAAGATCTCAAAATGAAATATATTGTGACACTTGTTGTGATTCCTTCCTTTTCCTTCCTACTGTACGCACATAGGCAATCTTGGAAGAGACGTTTTAGTTTTGCGGACACACTTATATTACTCCAATATAACACACACATAAAGTAAAAAACTAGATATATATATATACATACATAGAATTAACACTATCTTATAGTTACTAGAATTCTATTGGCGGGACCTATAGATTTGCAAACTTTTCAGTCGCTTTTTCTAAACCCTCTTACTCAAAAAATAAGTGTCCCCGAATAAGCGGGGGTGGAAGATGGCGTTACCCAGGCATCACACATACCCATTCTTTCTAGATAACTATATAAGCAGATACCCTGATATAAGTTTCAATCCATTATTTACAGTTCTGGATAAAAAAAATACTTTGGGTACTGGATGCATATGACACACGATTGTTTCGTATTCCTAATATAATATTTCAATTCAATATTTTAATTATATATATAAATATATATATATATATATATATATATATATATATATATATATATAAATATATATATATATATATATATATATATATTATAATATTTTCAACATCCCAATATTTAATTTTGCCAACTGTTCCCTTTTTATCAATTCACATTTTTCTAACTTTAAATTTATTCATTTTAAAAACAATCTGATTTAAGTGCTCTGCTCTCTTTTAATTTATTTATCTGCTTCCACAAAATCAAAAAGAAAAAACATCTATTTCTATCACATTTCTCTTTCTTGATTACAACTTCCATAATTTAGTACAGTTTTCAGTAAATTAATATTATGAGGGGGGGATCGACATGCTTCACAATTAGTCTCACGCGCCTCCTTCGATCTTTCCCAAATTCTCAAATCTATCACACTTTCACCTGATCACTCATTCTCCTCCCGCTGCTTATGAATTTTGAAACAATAAATCAAGCCATTACCGAAAGCAGCGGAAGTGACCGTTGTCCCCCGTTCTCGAAAAGTCATTGCTGTAAAATTTTAACGAGTTTTCTCGTCACCCAAACTGAACTTTGTCATTACCATGCGCTTAATTATGGAATAGTGTAACTCTTCTGCGGGAATATCATAATCAGGAAAAATTCACCGGAGCGCGCGCTCCACTCGACTTTGCGCGTCAAATATTCATTGCGCAGAATATTTCATGCTGGCTAGCTGACGAAAAACACTCTCGGGCGTCACGGACCCTTGACCGAAGCGGCTGGGGCGATATCATTTTACGTTAATGAATCCAGGCGAAAGATCCTGTCCTGTGAAAATAAAATGATAAGTGACAAATTTAATATTTGAAATGAAATCAAGATATGGTATGGCTAATGTCCATAAATT
The DNA here is from genome assembly GCA_030067965.1 of Latrodectus elegans. Classification (NCBI taxonomy): domain Eukaryota; kingdom Metazoa; phylum Arthropoda; class Arachnida; order Araneae; family Theridiidae; genus Latrodectus; species Latrodectus elegans. Next base: position 1,685,310 of record CM057822.1, read on the forward strand.
ACCCCACCCTACGTTACTCATTTCTCTTTAGTGTTCTCAAATCCAAATTCTGTACTCTTGAGCGGTGATATAGTTTGTCATCCAACTGCCATGTTTTTTTCGCACGAAGTCTAATATGACAGGGACCCACAGTTTAAAGTGGATTGCAAGCCTTTACTCTCATAGACGCTCGAGATGAGAATTGAATTAACAAATTGCCGAATTAAAAACGGTGAGAAAAAAAAATTGGCTGGCAACTTGGCGGAGTGAAACTGTGGTTACTTGATTAGGGATAAACTTTTAAATACCTGATCACCTTCCTTGTAATTTCATTTTTCCAACTATTTACTAAGTTATGTGTTTACTAGAATAATCAGAATTTTAATATTGAACTCATCAGGGACTCGTAGTAAGGTAACATTCTTCCGAATAGAAGATTTCCAGTTTGATTTCACAGAGAATTTAAAATAACTGCAATAACCTTTTCGTCTTTTTGTGATTCACATTCTAGTATAAAAGTATCCATTTTTCGTTTGAGATATCCTTTGATTCTCCAGCATAAACCAAAGCGGACTTTGATACTGTCATAGGAAAACCTAACGTCTGAAAGCTTCTTCAAAGTATCCACAGGAAGCACTGCCTTTGTGACATCGGTGACCTGGTGGGTAGGGCTTCGCTCTCAGTGTCGGATGGTGCTGAGTTCAAACCCTGACTTAGCCGAATATGTGTTACGCTCACTAAAGGCGCCGAGGAACGTTTAAAGGATCATAGGCTTAATATTCTCGAGCGAAATTACATCTCTGGAGTGGTAGATCAAGTATTAGGATCGTTCGCTTTTACTTCTAAAATAGGAAGTTCTTACCTTCGCATCTTCAACCTAGCTGGTACAGCCCGACTATAGATACTGACTAACATTACTTTCTGTTAAAACTTTTCATTGATTCGAGTTTCAATAGCAGAGCCACGTTCTTCGTTGTAGAAGCATTTGGAATCCATACTGTTAAAAGAGATATTGTATTTATGCTTTAGGCATGCACATATATTAGTGTGATTGCATGAGAGTTTTAAAAACTTCTTCCTTGCGACTCTTAAACATGGCCTACTATGCTTGTAAAAGACTTTTCGCAAGGCAATTCGCCATGAGATTTTAAATGTTCATGAATGACATCGATGTTTAGGTGATCTACAACGCAGCATCGAACTGAAACAAATTCAAGGTGAAAAAAGTAGGCTAATGTCCATAAGGACGTCTCGACCAAGGACGTTGCTTTTCTTTTGATGTTTGGCTTTTACTTCAATTTTCATTCCCTAAGAAAGAGGGTCACTCTCTTGACGAGATGGGATCCTAGTGAGAAAGTGCCTCGCTCTTTTGTTCAAAAAATAGTGGATTTGAATCTCGACACAGTTGATGACCATGTTGTTGAGAGGTTCTTGCCACTAGCAATTGCTTCTGATTGTCCTCTGCTTCCAAATTACAAAAACTACCACCTTGCAACTCCCACTTATCTTGTTCAGGTTGGCAGAGATGGGCATCTTAAGCTGTATCCCAATTACTTAAATTAAAATTCTAAAATAAGAAAGCTTTTATTTCTTCTGAATAAAATTCTACACTTGGTTGAAAGTTCAATTGATTTCGCAATCGAATTTCAATATATAACAGGAAAAACCATTTCACCATACAAAGGAGGCCCATTTTAAACTGATCTTTTTAAGTAGCAATAATATAAATTAAGAAAAAATATATGAATGAACAGATACATTTCCCACTCCTTAGACATAGACATACGCACCTGGTCTGTACCTTAATTTATCAGGCATCGCTACACCACGTAATGAATCTCATTGTGACTGAATTGTTACGAAATTTGAAAATAGAATTAAATTTCAATAGATCTTTAAGGTTTGAACTAAAAAAAATTTACGGAAATAAAACGGAGCAACTAGTCTAATTTATATTGCGATATCAAGTATTTCTAGATCATGATTTTTCATTTTCAAAATTATTTTATGTGACTACAACTGTGTCCGTCTGAACTATTTGATCATTCCTTTCAGTCTTTTACAAATGGAAGTCAATGATGCTCACGCTCATACCATAGTTAAGCAGCACGTGCCTTCTTGATAGTACTAAATGAGAAACATGGACATCAGTGCAGCCCTTCTCTTCCGCAACCCACTTCAGCGATCATTGTTCCAGGAAAATATTAACTCAGTGCTTCATTGCTGCAAATGTCCCCGTCTTCTTTCCCTAAGTCTAGCACTAAGAGCACCCAATACAAACATATTTTTAACTTAAAGAATGGTGTCGTTTTTCTAATGCCGACTCAGTTTTATCAGATCATAACTCATAATCTTTATAAACTTACTAGATAACATCAAGCGAATTTTGGCATTTCGGTAGGCATAAAAACTAGTACAACCAAGTTCAAAATTCTACATAAATTGAAAGATAATAAATTTATGGATGTTGAATTAAACATGTGTATAAGAATCATAGGCATACACAAATCATTTTTGCTTACAATCTACCGCGAATAATGAATTTACATTCCAACTGCTGGACAGTGTTATCAATAAGGAAACTTTAATTATAGAAGATTTCAACTGCCATTCCTCTGATGGAGTTATAATGTTACAAACTTTTACAGTAAAGGCATCGAAAACTTCATTTATGTTTCTGTTATATAAGTTATTAAATCTGATAACTATGCTATTCTTTCTTATAAGAGAGAGAAAACTAATCTTAGTTTGGTCTAATCTTATACTATTTTGTCACGTATGGTTTTCTTGAAACTCCTCTAACTCTGTAGAGGAATGGACACAGAATCTAACTTCTTAAGAGATATCTTTCCTCTAGTACCACCTGGGTAAATTATCAATTTCCAGCGAAATAATTTACTCTAACAGAATTTTGAAAATGTTAGCTGTCATGTCATCTGGACCGATAATTTACTTGATTCTTCTCTGATTGACAAGTAAAATTTTCAAAAGTTGTGATAAGTTCAAAAATCAAAAGTTGTGATAAGGTAACTATAACTACTAAGATTTGTGCTTCTGAATTTTTTTCTCTAGGGAAAAAAACCGGAATGTTTTTGATTTGAAAATCTGAAGAAATTAAAATTTCAAAGGGATTATCAGTCTAGACAAGTGAACAATAGGGAAAAAACATTCAATTGAGTTGTTCTCAAGCCATATTTTAAAAAAAGCCCTAAGCGTAAGACGCCACAGTTGCAAGACTTTTACACTTCACGTAATTTTTAGAAGTGATGGTCAGCGTGCTCAAACCATCCTTTCCATTCTAAAATATGAGTACAGAAAAATGAAAGAATTCATTAACAAAAGTAAACATTATTAGGATAATTTGAGAAAAACTCTTGCATTGACCAAATATTATACTATCGTCTGCAAAATACCAACTTAGTAAATTTCCGGAAGATTATTTTCACCATATTGTCTTAATTATAATACTGTAATAAACTTTAATGCTGATTTCAGAATGGAGGAAATGATTTAGGCCTCTTTGAAATTGAGAGAAAGAAAGTGAAGACCTTGATAATTTACCAGTGGAGCTGTATCTGAACTTGGGTCAAAAGGCTGTTTTCATTTTTCATTTCCTTAAACTATATTATATTATCTCATATAAAAAGACTCCTCAGATTGTGATAAACTTGTAATATTATCTATTCTCAAGCGATAAAAGGTACCAAATAGCTTCTTTAACTACAGAGCTATTTCATTTTCAAATGTTTAGTGCGAAATAATAAAAAGAATGAAATTAAACAACTTAAATTTTATCTTGTACAGTGCTAATTAATTTCAGATTCTTAGGTATGTTTCAGAAGATATCATCGAACAATTGCACAAATTAAATTCACTGTACAATACATAAAAAATGGCTTTCACAAAAAACAATTAAATTAGATGGTATATGTAAATTTTAAATCTGCTTATGATTGAATCTGCTTTAAACGTTTTATGAAGGAAATGATTAGCATTTATATGAGATGAAACCTGTTAAATTGGCTTAAACGTGTTTGAAGTGAATGGTTTACCAAGGATAGTTACCAAGATTCCTTTTTTAATTACGCACAACTTAGAAATGGCTTACCACAGGGTACCATCACGAGCTGTACTCTTTTCAATATTATGATTAATGATTTGCTTGAAAGAATCCTGAATATTCCTAGCATTAAACGCTTTTTATTAACTGATGGCTTTGTTATTTACAGAACAGAATGTGACGTCTTCCTCCTCCTTCTTCTTCACAGCACAGCAATTTTTTACATATCTTGGCTGACTCAACCATGCGATTCCTCCAGCATCATCTCTCATTAGCGACTCCACTCCAATTCTTGATATTTAGGTTATTTAAATCTCTTTTAGTATCATCTAACCATCATGTAGGTAGCCTTCTTTTATCCAGAAATCCTTCAAGTTTTTTTTAAATGTTAAGATTTTTGTCGAATTATCAGTCTTCTTGTTTATTGCTAAATTAAATTCTGATCTGAACTGAAGATCTTGAGGCTGTGGTGCGATGACAATCTCTCTGAGGTGAAATATCGATAAAAATGTCTCAACTTTTTCCCCTTTTTAAAAAATTCATAAAACTTGTTTGATTTTTAATGATAAGAAATTGAAAAAATGATCATGCTCAATACTTAGTTGTATACATTAATAAATAATGAAAATTGGAGAAAAACCGGCTGGGAATTCTGCTAATGGAGTTTGAAAAAAAGACTATGACTTATGACCTGCTCAAGGGATCTAACCAAGAGTTCCTGTTTATTGTATATAAATTCTATATATGTCCTATTCTTGACTATTGTGGGAAATTTCTTGCTCCCGACTCAGAAAGATTCAAGGACATCCTTGAAGAATTTTAAAATAAAATACTTAGACTTATTGAGGCAGTGGCTTGTTTTAAATCTATTACTCCACTAGATTTCCAGACGTAATTAAAGCCTTTGTTTTGCAAAAAAGGAACACACCAATTCTTAAATCTTCATGAGAGATTACCTGTACTTAATTTGAAAAATTACATTCCTGCTACTCTTAAACTTAAAATTACAAAATACCTATAGTTACTACTAGTTAAACTCACGTTCTCCCGAGTGATTACTGTGCCTGTGGAGATGTGGGTACTCCAACACATTATGCAACCACAAGTCCGATAACCAACTCGTGGCCCAGCATCCATCTAATCAAGGAATGGACAAAAAACCTGGTAACTAACAGCTATGCTAGGTCCAAGCTAATTTCACCAGTAAACTTCCTAATAGACCATAGAGACCTGTATATTCCAAGCTACAATGAACATGAAGAGGAGGACCAAATAGACCCGGAACCATAGATGTGCAACTGCTGCCAGTATCTGTAGCTATTATACTATTCACTAGTCTCTTTTCCCTACATAAACCACTTAACTAAGTTACACCAATTATTAAGTGAATTAGGGTCAGCCTACTCTCTAAATTTTCCTGTTATAATTGAATTTTTTTCATTTTCCAAACCGTATGCATTGCCATAATTATCATAAACTGCGCTTAAATAGCTTTAGTACTGTACAACCTAAGCCATCTACATGTCATGTCCTATAACGCATCTCTAATTTCTTGATACTTCCACTTGCTAATGTTCTAAGGAGCATTATTAATTAATTTAGTTTCTACTTAGGCAACAATTGATACCTACCTTCTCCATTATTAGTGATGCTTTGATATCTGACCCTTCTCTAGTGTCAAATGCTAAAGTACCTATTAACAACAAACTACCAGAATTTGTAAATTTTGTATTGATGTCAATTACTACATTCTCACAGTAGATGATTCACTAAAATACTTGCCTCCTTGTGCTTATGATATTTTAAGTATTTTTGTATAATCCTTTTCTTGAATTTCTGTAAATATTGTCTAATGTTCTTCCTTGCTATTCTCATTTGTTTGGACCCATACTCTGCCACTTACCTTTTAATTGTTCTGTTTGTTTTTTTCTAATGATTGTCTCTAAATTTTGTCTTTGTCCCAACTTGATGTTACCAATTGTGTAAACTCACACACAGTTACTCACCTTGTACTTGTGGTGTCTAGTAATATTTTTTTTTGCTCACACAATCAACTAGTCTAATGGGAATAGCTAGAGGCAGCTGACAGGCACCACTAGCGTGTGAAGTTGTTGCGTTTTGGAGCTTGGCTCTGTTGCAGGGTCAGGGCCCTCGGCGGTGCCACTTTCTTTTCTTCTTTCCAGCAAGTCCCATTTAAACTGGTGGAACCCTTCTTGGGTTAGGTACAGGGGACGTTGCTGGTGTATACTATACTAGTTAAACTCAAAACAGTTATAACTGATGCTAAGGAATTAACAGAAAATGTAACTTCCACAATACTTCTTATCATGAACTCTTTGGTGCATTTGCCTACTTACTATCTGGAATCTGGATCCATTTCTAAACTTATCTATCTCAGATTGTACCTCTCATCAATTCTTATTCTCTTACCAGTATTGGTTTGCTCAGTTCTCTTAATTGTTCCCTTCGTTTGTCTGAAGAGACAGTGCATTTTGATCACTTTTTGAAAAATAGATTTTGATTCACCTGTTGGAAGGACTAAAAGGGCAACTTAATTAACAGAGTTGATTTATAATGGTCTGCAAGTAGAAAGCAGATGTCTCTTGACTGTCTCTCGACTCAGAAAGAATGTCGTCTACAACTAGGATTGTATACATGAAGACTTGATGTCATCAATGATTATCATGAGGATAAACCCACAACATGGTATAAGTTTCCCAAAATCAAATGTTCCTCTACCAGTAAGGCTTGACATGGAGCGAAATCTATCAACTCAGATGATGACGTCGTCACTCGTATGTTGTCAAAAATTAGGCTTTTTTCTTACTCAATTTACTTTTTTGTACGAAAACCTCCAAGAAACGGAGGGAAAACATATAAACAGTAAAAAGTTCCTTTTTCGCCAAATTTTAAAATATTTATTATATATCATATATTTAAATTTTAAAATACTTATTAAATTATATATAGTATTTAATATGTATTATATAATTATACAAAAAGGCTGAAATCTAAAAGCTATTGTTGATCATATACTTATGTAAAACACATAGTAATGATAAATTAATGTAAAACACATTAATTTATCATTAACTTGCAAAGAACTTACACATATAAAGAAGTTTTAGATTTGTTAAAATATTGAAAGATACAAAATTTATGTTTGTGTAGCGGTAGGAAAAGGACTTGTGTCCAGGTTGCCCTACTGATAAACAGGAGCTGCTGAACGCAAATTTTTCAACAAAGTAAATAAACATTTATCTACATAGGTAAAAAAAAAGTTATATTTAATCAAAATTAGCAGAAAAATTTTATACTAGTATTATGTATTATAGTTCGAGATTTATTTGTCGAGAACGCATACTCCTCATTTGATTTAGTTCATTGCACTAACATCACTTCTTGCATACGAGATTTAATTTAACAGAAATGAGCCATTTCAAGTGAATTACTACAAACATTCACCATCGCAGTGGAAATTTGAACATGAGACGCTCGTTCAAAGTAAAGAATGTCAAAATGCTTCGCCATATATCTTTATCATACTTTTTAAAGCAGAAGTTGCTGAGAAATGCGATCATTGTAGAACCTGGTTAAAAATTCCTCCGCCAATAAACAGGGCATGCATTCGTTTTGATTATCAGTGGGAAAAATATCAGTTCTTTTTCCGTGTCTTCCCTGCTAATGAGTACTGATTTGGGAAGACTAAAAATGAAATAATTTATTCATGAAGGTAGAGATTTCAAAATCCATGAAATGCGGTGAGAGTTGGAACCGGCAGATGTGCTTAATGAGCCAGAGGCATGATTGGATCTTTAACTTTGGGCCTTCAAATCCTTTAATAGGAGCAAAATGATAGGGTGTTTGAACAGCCCGCTTCATTTATTCAGGAGAGACGATCTTGTTCAAAGAGGAATTAGTGAGGAATTAGCACCAAAGTCATCCATCCCGCGGCTAATGAGGGGGTCGACAGTCGGACATTTTCTCGTGATTCTTCTCTGTCACGATACTCTTCTTCTTTTGCAGTTAGAGTATTTTTAGAGCATCAAAGTGAGCCAATAGATTAAAAAAAACTATCAATTTTGATGTAACACAGGAAAGAGTTGGCGACAAGATTCAAATAATCATGCATGATGAAGAAAGTATTATAAATTCATTTTATTTTGAAACTGTATACACTTTGTATCATTATTGAATACACCCTTTTAGTCATTATATGTACTTTGTTTCTAATCTGAACGCATATTTTTCAATCAATAAGTATACTTTGTTCGAAGATTGAATACACTTTTCCGTCATTGAAAAACAGTATTCAATCTTCGAACAATGGAATCAATAATTGAAAAAAGTTATATTTGATGACTGAAACAGACAACGATATTCAATTTGAAAACAAAGGTTGTCTAAAGGTTATTAAAAATTAACAACATGTAGTCTTTGAATATACCACGTTCCATTACTGATTGTGTGTATTTAAATAATTAAAAACAACATGTTTCGAAATTGAATACATTTTGATCCATCATTGAATACACCTTGTTTAGAAAGTGAATACCCTTTTTCTTGATTATTGAAATACCCTAATTGATCATTAGAAAACATTTGTTTTCAAATTGAATATCGGTTTTTCAGTCATGAAATATAACTTTTTTAATTATTGATACTTTTATTTAATTATTGAAAACTATTTCTTTTCAAATTGGATATATTTTGCTTTGAAACTGACTACATTTTGCTTGCTCATTGAATAACTGCTGAATCATGGAATACACCTTGTTCGATTACTGATTACCCTTTGTTTCGAAATTGAATACAATGCATTCGTCAATGAAAGCATCTCATTTATAAAATCAGCCCTAAAAACATTTAAAACAGTCATTCGCGTTCCATTTTTCTGAAAACAGATTAATATTCATTGTCCTAAAATCCTATATAAGGCTTTGAAAAAACATTTTCCACAAAAAATGATAAAAAAAAATGCAAGAAAAATTTCATAATTCAAAAAACTCAACTTATTGAAGAATTATTAGTGTTGAGGAATGAAAATGATATACTTCAGGCGTTACATCAACACAGCTCAGTGTCGGAAGAGTAAGCAGAACATGGAGAGAAAACAGCAATTTAAACTCACCTCAGTTCAGTGTAAAATATGCCAAAAAAGCAACTGATTGAACATTTATTTCTTTTAATATATGAAGAAAAATTGAAGATCACTCATTATTATTTTCTTCCTATTGTGGAACTTTGCTTTGGAACAAATATTTCAATGAATTCCTTCCATAGCAGTGGCCAAATAATACAGCATTGTGAACATTTGCCGACGATACACTCCTTATTGTTTCAGCAAAAACAAAAGATCAGTTGAAGCCAATAGTCGATATCGTGCTCTCACAAGACTATTGTAAAGAGCATAAGTTAACAACGCTCATGAACAGTCTCAAGATATTTTCTTTGGCAGAAAAAAAAATGCATGAAGTTCTATTACAGAGATTAAATTCTGTGAACCAAGCATTCAAAAAGTTAAGGAAATATACATGGTAATAAGTGAAATACTTAAGAATAATCATCGATAGCGAACTATCTTGGCAGCCTCTCATAAGGCAATGAAAGTTACAGACCATCGGTATTGTAAGCAATCAAAGGCAAACAACCTGCTGAAGCTAGGGCTTGAATGCAAGAATTCTAAAAATTTGGTATAAAATCATCATTAAAAGAATGATATGTTATGGATCACAGCAGTCTGCGTGGAACCAATGACAAGCAGAAAATTCAGACAACTGTCCAGTTTGCAGATACATTTTACCTTAACCTTCGTTAGATACTTTCCCAAGACTTCTATGGCAGCATCACACATCTTGGCAAGAAATCTCCCATTACATTTAATGGTTGAAATAGAAGCATCAAAAGCTAATATTCTTCAATTTAATAAAAATCAGACTTCTGGGCACAATTTACAACTAATTTGACTTTAAAATTTCCTTCAGAACATTATTTCTCCCAGAAGAACAGATAGAAGAAATAGTGATTAACATTTCTCGACATTTGGCCTCACTTTTTCACAGAGGACTCGAAAATAGAGATCAAAGTGGGAGCAAATTTTGTCATCATTAAAGATGGACAAGTCAGTGGTCATTATCAAGAACAGTTAGGAGAATCTGACATTGCTTAGTAAGCTGAATTAACTATAATAGATGAAGCTTTGAAATATGTAGCCACAGAATCGATTTAGACAAGACAGTGATTTGGTCAGACAGCCAGGCTCACTTTTTTTGAGGATTTACAGCCCTCATCACTGAAGCTCACTGATTCAAGATATTCAAAATCATCTCAGGACATGCAATAGTCGATCGCAAGTATGTCTTCACTGGATCAATGCATATGCAGAGCTCTCAAGAAAAAAAAGAGCTGACACATTTGAAAAACCAGTTGCAAAGTCATGCTCAAACACGCATAAAGCTAAATTAAAATGGCCAAAACCACATTTGAATTCAAAATTACACAACACTAAACAAAATGGCTGGTAACTAGAATGGAATGATGCCGAGAAAGGTAGATGGACCCACCATATCTGTTTTACTTGATTTCTTAGTGAAAAGCCACGAAACGCACAGTTTCTTCCAGAGCATACTCCAACGCCAGAGTACCTTCATAAAAGAGGCTTGACTCCTAATCGTACTTGTTTATGTGGTCAGATTTGAGCCATTGTTCATTACATATCTAAATACGATTTGACAAAACTCTAGCATATAAATGCACCAAAGTACTTAGAAGAATTTCTTCCTTTTCTCGGATATGCAATCAAAACACATTCTCTTTTACACAAGATAAAAAGCACAATCGTCTTTATCTAAGAAAAGCTCAGAACTCAGTGAGGATAAATCTATTATTGAGCAGTGTATATATCACCATAACATCAATTTGTTAAAGGGTAAAAATCATTGTAAGGGATATTTCTTCCTTCGTGATAAATCATTCTTAAATATTGTATCGTTTGATGGTAATAGTTGTGCAGATTGAGGTGCTGCAAAATATTGATTAACTCGGCACAATGGAGTCGGAATTATTAAATATTCCCCATCATAGTTTATATACATCCTCAATAATAATCCGTAATATTATTGTCTAGTGTTTTGTATCGTATATTTTGTATAAATATATATATATATATATATATATATATATATATATATATATATATATAGATAGATAGATAGATAGATAGATAGATAGATAGATATAGATATAGATATATTGAAAGCGCCACCAGAGGGCCATTCACATGTTTGCCGTTGGACATACGCAGAAGGGAGAGAGATGACGAGTAAGAGAACGACGAGGTGATGGACGAGAAAAGACGCGAATGGATATTGAATTTATTTTGAATTATAACTAAGATGTTAGATCGTGATTTAATATTTATTTGCAAATATGTAAATAGCTTTTTCTTATTTTATCCAGAACCATAATTAAACCATTTAAACAAAAATGTGTTAATTCCTGACAATGAGATGAGCGAACTCACATTTATGGAGTCAGAAGTGTTGTGTTGGAAAAGTAGTTTATATGATGATATTGTGAAGAATGGGAGGTGATTTGAAATTAAGATAAAATTGTTAATTATTTTATGAACATGTTGTGATTTTCAAGTTTGGTGCTCCGAATATCTTAATTACTTTAAATACTACCGTTACAAGGATTAATCGGAAGTATATTAAGTAAACAAAAATGAAAACGAAACACATTCTCCAATGCAATGTGGAAATAAAAATAATTCTTTAAATGTGTGTGTGTGATATTGCTAATGAACTTAGTAAAAATAATGTTTCTCAAAATATTTATATCAATTATTCTGATATCGAAAGCACAGCTGCCAAATTTAATGCTGAATCGCATGAAAACATAAATAACTGGATAGAAAGTTTTGAAAACGTATCGAAACTGTTCCATTTATCAGATTTACAAAAGTTTATTTTTATTATAAGATCGCTTGGTGAAAATGCCTTATTATTTGTTAGAACATAGCTAGAAATAAACTCGTGAAAAAAATTAAAAGACGCCTTAATCGACGAATTTTCTGTTGAAATAAATTTAGCTAATCTTTACGAATTACCAAGGAAGAGGAAAATGAAAGATTCAGAATCCGTTCAGGAATATATTTTAAACTGAAAGAACTTTGTCACTCAGGAAAAATTGATGACACCGCGTTAATACATTATGTGATTAAAGTACTTAATGATAAACATGAAAATAAAATTATTTTATACATATGCAAAAACTTGACAGTTTAAAAATAAACTTAAAGTGTATGAAGTAATGAAACGTGATTCAGCAAAGAGAACATATGCTTTCGATAAAATGAAAACAAAACATGATACAAATTTTAGATCTTATTCTTTTGATAAAAATAAATCAAAAAATGATGGTAATGATAAATTTAATTCTAAGTATGAAAATATGTATATGAATGAAATAAATTTGATGACCAGAAAGAGAGTGTATTATAATTATATTTCTATATATTGTATATATAAAAATAAGGGTTTACAATGATTTTCATTTCAATCTTTTGGGCATAAGGCTTCGAAATGTCCAAATTCAAAAGAAGCGGACGCTATTGATGTTCAACCAAAAATAAATGCGATCAGTTCTGAAAACTTCATTCTTAAGAATGTTAAAATTGTTACTTTGAATGTAACTTCATTAATTGATACTGGAAGTCGAAAAACCATATTAAAAAAGAGTTTATTTAATGAATTTAAAGATACTGTTAGTTTACAAATTTCTAATATTTCGTTGGCTGGTTTAGGAATGACATCAATTAAACCACTAGGTTATTTTAATGCAGAAGTTGAAATCGATAATTCGAAAGTTAATATAAATATTAATTAACTTTCGTTAATATATAAATGATGATTCTGTAAGTTTTGATTTAAATTGTTGGAACTGACATTATTAATCAAGGTATTTTAATAGTTTCAACCAATGGAGTATCATTTCACATTAATTAAAACGAAAAAGATAATTTCTTAATTAATTTTGTTAATTTTAAAGATGAATCAGAAATTGATTTAAGTCACATTAAAGATAAATCATTGTGTTTTGAAATGCATTCATAATAAAAAATTATGTTCCTAATAAAATTAAAATTGTTGGTGTTAAGATGAAAATTAATTTAACTGATGAAATCCCCATTTGTTCTTCCCCCCGACGACTACCACCTTTTGAGAAAAAATAGTTGAAGCTCAAATTGAAGAATGGTTAGCTAAGAGAATAATTCATAATAGTTCTTCCGATTTCTCTTCATCCGTATTATTAGTTAAGAAAAAATATAATTCTCACAGACTTTGTTTTGATTATAAACGGCTTAATAAGAAAACAGTTCGTGAACATTCCCTTTGCCAGTTTTTGATGATGTAATAGATAAATTACATTCTTTCGTAGTGTTCACAACTTTGGATTTAAGAAATGGCTTCTTCCAAGTTGACATTGAAGAAAATTCTTGCAAATGTACTGCTTTCGTTATATACGATGGTCAGTATGAGTTTTTTGAAGTGCCCTTTAGGATTAAATAATTCTCCGAGTTATTTTCAAAAATTATGTGTTTCGACAATTCATAAAAGAAGGTGTTGTAGTGATTTACATGGATGACTTAATTATTTCTGCCGAAAACAAAACCGAAGGTGTTAGGAAACTTAAACTTGTCCTACAAACTGCGTCTGAGTATGGACTTGAATTGAACATAAAGAAATGTAAATTTTTGAAACGTGAAGTAGAATATTTGAGCTATCAAATAACAAATGGTAAATTACACCCGGCAGCAAATAAAACGAAGATGTAATTAATTTTTCCGAACCAAAAAGTACAAAAGGCGCTCAGAGCATTTTAAGATGATTGACTGGTTATTTTAGAGAGTTTACAAAGAATTGTTCCATTATTGCTAAACCTTTAAGTGATTTATTGAGGAAAGTTTCTAAATTTAAATTTGAAGAAAAATGAAAAATTTCTTTAACAAATTGAAATATGTTTTATCGACGGAACAAGTTCTTACAATTTTTAATCTACAAAGTGAAACCGAAATTCATTGTGATGCCAGCATTGATGGTTATGGTGCTACACTTATATAAAATTTATTAGTAGATAATCAGCTCCACCCTGTCTACTACATGAGTAGGAAAACAACAGAAGCAGAGCGAAAATATTCTAGTTACGAAATAGAAGTAATGGCTTTCATAGAAGCTTTAAAAAAAATTAGGGTATATGTGTTGGGAATTCCTTTTAAAATAGTTATTGAGTGTAATGCTTTTGCTATGACAATGTACAAAAAAGATTTATGCACAAAAATTGCTAAATGGGCTCTAAAGCTAAGTGATTTTGACTACACAATTGAATACAAAAAAGTTTATAATATGCGACATGTAGATGCCTTAAGCATGAATCCAATCTGTATGATAGCTCAAGATAGTCTAACACTAAAGATAATTCAAGCACAGAACACAGACCAACATATCAAAATAATTAAAGAGATATTAAAAAAAAAGTAATCGTAAAAGAGTAAACAAGAAGAAGAATTACATCCAATCGAAAAAGACGACACTCCTTTACACTCATATCATGTAGATCATTTAGGTCCGTAAGAAAGTACTCATAAGAGACATAAATATATATTTGCTGTGATCGATAGTTTTACCAAATTTATATGGCTTTACCCAACTAAATCTACTGACGTTTCTGAAGTAATTTCGAAGTTAGAACTCCAAAAGTCTGTTTTCGGTAACCCCTCATGCATCATTTCGGATAAAGGTACTGCATTTATTTCAAATAATTTCGAAGAGTATTGTCATAGTGAAGAAATTAAACACATTTGTATTACCACCGGTTTACCTAGAGCCAATGGTCAAGTAGAGCGCCATAACTCCAGTATGATTTTTGGCTTGTCTAAACTGTTGATAGACAACGCAACTAAATGATATTTGCATGTCAGTAATGTACAACACGTTATAAACTAAACTTTTCACAGAAGTATTAATACAACACCATTTGAATTGCTGTTTGGTACAAAAAAGAAACAACAAAAAATGACGTTAAAATTAAAGATGTTCAAAAAATTGGTTTTACCGAAGGTCACCTGATTACTAATACTTGTGATGAGTACATGAAACTTTGGCCCGATGTAACTTAAAATGTGCTGAAAGAGGAAAAGAAGACACCGATGATGACAAATTCCTGATTTTTTACCCCCAGAATTACTACTATTTAAGACTAAAACTTTTTATTTCATACTGTTATCTTTACATTCTTTAAAAAAAATAGTAACTGAGATGTGCTCAAGACGTTTCCTTTTTAAGATGGCCAATGACGAGAGTGAAGATGCAGCTACCGATTCTCTGAACCAGATGAAGGAGTCCTCCACAACGGAATCTCAGATTCCAGGAACAATGACGATGATTTGAATGAGAATTGAAAAGATGAATGAATTGACAACAATGTTTACAAATTTCTTCTTGAACATATTACTGCTCCTATTTATTTTTTACTCCAGGAAATTCTGATTCCAGACAAATGCTGAGGTCAGTTATTATCGTTTGGATGGCCAGTTGTGAGATTGAAAGCACCACCGGAGGGCCATTCACATGTTTGCCGTTGGATATAAGCAGAACAGAGCGAGTAAGAGAACGATGAGGTGATGGACGAGATAAGACGTGATGACGCGAATGGATATTGCACTTATTTCGAATTATATCTAAGATGTTAGATCGCGATTTAATATTTATTTATAAATATATAAGTTGTGGTTTTTCTTATTTTGTCCAGAACCATAATTAAATCATTTAAACAGTAATGCATTAATTCTTTACAATGAGCCGAGCAAATCCACACACACGCACACACACACACATATATATATATATATATAAAATTTGTTAATTTATTTAAAATTGTATACAGACTTTTGGTATGGGAAAAGAATATCTTGTCTAACAACGCAACTGACCTATGTTTTAAAACGTTTATATCGTTCACATATTGTGCTCATTTGCTCTTTCTCCCAAATTCTTCAGTATTGTACATCAATTTATAACTCTTACTCTGTCTTATTGGATTTTTATAATCCGGATTGCTTTGAGTTTTGGGGAATACTCCATCAATTTTTAGTGCAATTCAATTGGTAATTTTAAGAGTCACGTCATTGCTTATAATATTGAAAAATATATAAACTATTTTTTCACTTTTTGGAGTATCATTACTATTTATTGTATTATAATTACTCTATTTTTTGTTCAACAAATTTTTCATAGTATTCACAACTGAAGTTGGCAGATTCAGCTGTTTGTAAACAATGACAGACTCGGCCCAATACAATTGGCGAATTCAAGAATAGTTTATTATCTATATCAAATATTAATATAAATATCTTATTGTATATCATGTATTTTGTAGACTTAAAAGACTGTGTAGAAATAGAGCAGATTTTTGATATTATGAAGAAATGTTGTGTTACATATCACAGTTAGGATGAATTTTATAGATGTATATATTACAAACCTATCCTATTTACTTGGTCTCTTTTCATACTCATCTAGAGAATACATCATTTTATTCGTATTACCTGTATAGTTATTTTTTACTCTGTGTATCATGCGTTTCATCTACATTTAATTAAATTTTTTCAAGAAGGCTACCTGGAGATGGCATACTTACTTTTCCTTTATACCCCTATACAATAATCACTGTAACGAGAAAAAAATCGTAAATTACTATCGTATATATTTTATTTACATCGTTTATTGCTTAAAAAGGTTTACATTTTTTTAAACTAGTGAAAATAATATAAAAATTTTATTTATAATTTATAAATTAAATAATTATCACTTATTGACAAGACTTATTTAAATGTCAATATTTATTTCTGGTAGAAACTGCTTAGCAAGTTCATTAATGATCGAGAGAGTGTGCATAATGTACTAGTACCATATTTCCAGTGAAACAAATTCAAATGTTGCTGCATTTAGTTGTTTTTTACCCTTGGTGATTGTGAGCGTAATGCTCCTCTTGACCGGCAACATCATCACTAAGCCATCTTTTGCATCAATTTGCTTTTAGCTTTGTTCAGCATTCGGCTTTGTTTATGACACTTCAGTAAATGTTTGAGCAAAAAAATAATCGATTGAAACATATTTATTTTAAGATAAAATTTTGAGCGACACACACACATTAAAGTCATTATGTCTGCGTTATATTATTTTCGCTTCTCCATAAGATTGCTATTTCTACAGGGTCGAAAGCGAGGATATAATGGAAAAATACTTCTATTATTACAATTCTTAATTCAATGATTATTTTATGCTGTTTCTCATAATGAATATTATGTGTAAATGCTATTTTACTTCTGTTAATTTTGTAATTTCGAATGTTTAAGTTCTAATAAAGAGCAATGTTGCAATTCTGCACATCAAAACTTGTGGCAATTCTGTCACAGTTAGATGCATTATGTGGTAGAGCAATACCTGATAAGGTAAGGTGCGCACAAGGAACTCTGCCGTGCATTTCTCTGTCTATAAAAAGGATTCATATTAAGAAAACATTTTAAATAAATTCCCTATTATTATCATCTTTCATATTCTAGAAATTCGTATTAAACTGCAGTATGTAAAATAAAAGCTATCTTTTAATTATGTGTTTATTTTAAAAGCAAATTCAAATTAAAAATATGTTAAACAAAACCATAGGAAAGGAAAATTCGCATTACTATGTATTGGTTACTGTCAAATAAATAATAAAATAATATTATATCATTTCGATTCTAAATATTTCCTTTGGTAAATACTTTTTTAATCCAGTGAAACGAGCAGAAGAAGAATTTGTCTCCTCCACAACTGCGGAAGATGTTTGACTAGGATTTGATTTGCATTGCGTGTTTATTTATTTACTGAGTTCTCATTACGTAACAGGGTGACTGAAAATGTTTCCAGCCCTTTGAATACTTATCAAATAATTTATCGCCACATCAAAAAGCAGAATTCGAACGCAGTCATCAATATATTAATATCACTTTCGATCCTTTCATCACCGGATAGGAAAATGTCACGTGACCATCGAAGAGAGGGACTGAGCGGTCCATCCATTAATCTGATGGAAAGAGCGCGGCCAGTGATTTTTAAAAGAGTAGTTTACACACTCCGGGTGTCATAATAACAGGCTTCTCTCACATAAGCGACTCGAGCGCCCTCTCATCTTTCCGATGCCGAAAAGAAATGTTGATATTCTATTTCCACTGAGCGGTAATTATGGTCAGAATTTGCATTCGCGGAGAAGAAGACCAGAGAAATTACGGGACACTCATTATGGGGACGATTTATTTATTTTTCTTTTTGATTCTGGCTCCGGGCGAGTTTGTTTTGAATTTCAGGAACATCGCGGAAACACGAAAATGGAGGGGAGGGGAGGAGCCTCCGATGTGAAGTGAAGGTCTTTTTTTAGATTTATGCTTGAGAAAATGTTTCAAACAGAAACAGTTACATATTTTGATATGAGGGTGAAGGATAAGCTCAGAAGAGAATGAAAAGTCAAAAATTGATTTGAATGGAAACAATTTTTTTCAAAAGCGTTCTCAGAAAAGTGCAAAGAGACTCATAAATCTGGCTAGATTTCTATTCGAAATCGAAATATTTCAGATAATTCTTTTATTACAGCTATTATGAAAGTTATAAAAAATAGTCTTTTCTCTTTTTTTCTATCACCAGGAAAAAATATCTTAATTAATTTTTGAGAAAAGTATGATTAGTTCTCTGCGAGAGGACTTCTTTTGATTTAGTGAATCAGCCACTGTCCTTCCCCGTTACTGTAATGGCGAACTTAAAGATACTCGCATCGCATTGAAACAAACAATGATCCGCTCTCATTATCACCATAAAATTTGTAACCGTAAGCTCCTCGGATGAATACTAGTCTTTTATCGGGGATTCCAGCTTATTATAGCATCCATGGGAACAGGGCTGCTGATTTCTTGACTAAGAAAAAAATAAAGATTCTCCAGAGGCCTTTAAAATATTTCTTTCAATAAAACTGATGACCAGAAATGATATGCACTCAGGTCAAATCAAAACGCGTTGCAGGATTCTTTCGTCTTGTCCTGGACTTTCTTGGTGGAAGGGATTAAAAAGATTCCCCTAGAAGAGTGGATCATTTCCAAACGGCTGCCGGTCATGCTAACTTTTCTATGCACAGGCTGAAATTTTATGATTCTCCTTTTTGTTCTCCATGTGCGCACGCTTCTCATTCTCGTTCTCTACGCTCGTGTTCCTACGATCAAAGTGCAGAGATATTGGAGGACTAGGATCCTCGTGAGTATATAGACAATTATTTTTAGAATTTTAACTAAATATTTTTATCTGCTCTATCCGAAAATGTGCTTTTAAATCATTTTTGTAAGCATGAAGTGTCTGAAACACGAATCATTGTAATTCACTGAGCATCGTAAAATGTCCAGCGAATTAAACTTGAATTTGGCAAACAAACGATATTCAAAAACCCAGCTTTTCTATTTTATTTTGATTCAATTGTAAGGCTTATAACTTTAAATTTGCTTGCAACTTTCTACTTTATTTCGTTCTCCAATTAGAAATAAAAGAAAACAAGAGTCGCTTTTAAACTATTTTAACAAGTGGTGGGTGGGAAAACTCAAATGTCAATTTATTCCAAATGTTAATGATTCAATATCCAAACATCAAATCAAAAAAGTACATAAAATAATTGCAAAAACAAAGTTATGTATTTAAATGAGATATACAGAGTTCCTATAAGGACAACGGTGCAGGCGAGCATCGGACTACACCTTAAGGCTAATGGGTTTGGTATATTCACCCATCAGCAAATGCCGCGTACTTTTAAAGCAACCTAATAAGAGGAAGGTGATCACCCTCCCAATCACCACCCACGACATATGATGCTTCACTTTGCTGATCTTAAGGGTGGGAAGCAAATAAGCCACTAGAGCTCAGAAAATTCCCATTTTTTCTAAAGATATCCAAAAGAGTACTAAAACAACACTGAAATTTGAAAAATATGTCATATCAAATTACGTTATTTTTAAATAAACTGAGAAAGAAAATTTTCCTCCACATAGAAAATTTTGAATTCTTTTAACTATTCAATAATGGAAAAAATTTTTTAATTCATCTTACTATTAAAACATGAATGACTCATTTATTCGAAAATTACAAATAGCATCGTTGATTGTAAATATTGTGAATTTTTTCCTTGAGAAATATGCAGGGAGATTTGGTAGGCAAAAACTGTTTTATTAATAAAACAGTCAGTCTTTTCGTTTCATTCTCTCTCAGTTGGAAAGAGAAACCACATTTTCCCTCATGGAAATAATTTCATGAGCGTTATTTTTCTTAACTGATGACACTTTAAGCACATTGCACAAAAGCGTGAACAAGCAGTAAGAAAGAATCTTAATGTTTAACACACTCGATGGAGAAATAAGTTAATGAAAAAAGAAATAAATACTTAGTTTTATTGCAAAAGCTAAAAGCAGTAATTTTCTGAGGTCGAGAGGAATTTTCTTTAAGAATTGACTGTGATTACTGTCATATTAACGGACATTAAGCAAAGAATATAATCATCACCATTAGAATTTTCATCGATTACTTAAATTCCAAATCGATAGAAAACATTGAGAAAAAAGTTAAAATAATCTGATAATAATGCACCTAACATACAAAGGAAATTGTGATACCTATAGCGAAATAATGTGAAAACTGAATATTAAAAAGATAAATAAGCAATTTTATTTTTATTCTAAGAGATGAAAACCATGGATATTTGTTTGATGGGGCAAGTCACTTTATGTGTGTGTGTAGTGAGTCGAAAGTAAATTTAATAAAAATTTTTAGTCTATTATTTTAACAGACTGGGCCACTCATTTCAACATACGTCATGTTTACATCTAAATGATTGTAGGGCTTTACAATCATTGGGATTGAATTGAAATTCACCGATGACTAAATATACTGCGGTGGTCCTGCGCGGTGTGTTTAATAGTGTCCACAAATAAAATAAGAGAAAAGTTTCCACCACCAACATGTTAATCTTCTCAGTCTTACATTCAGCTATTTTAGATGCGCGTTTCATTAAGGAATCGTAGTGGCTTCAAATAAGAAGGGAGAATATGTTAGTTATTCACAATTATATTCTTAAGGAATCCAGGAAAATAATATTTTAGAGCTGAATCATTCTTTCAGGCGATAATTGATTTAATGCTTTCAAAATTAAATTTACAGAGTTTTTAATTTTGAAATAGTATCGAAATATCAACTGTATATAAATTCATTCTTCATACATGGGATACCAAACAGGGCAGTTGCCTCAGGTCCCAGAACCAGAGGGGTCAACAAATCGAACTGGAAGTTTATTTCACGTTGTCAATCAAATAGAATCGTTTGCCAAATCGAATAGAAAGATCGCGAAACAGAGGGTGCCTTAAGGAAGTTTTCACCCCGACCCCCAAAGTCGGGTCCTGTGGACAGCCCAAAAATATTATGTCTTTTATATCCAAGTGTAAATTGCCATCCGGAAGAACATTCCGTAGGACACATTCACCTGTCACAAATTTTTGTATTTTGAAATTTTGAGACCTGCCATTATAAATCTTAAAGTTAACTTTAACTCTTAATTGTTTTGCCTCTTTAACAAAAAAAAAAAAAAAAAAAACAGTAGTTTATTGATTACATATTATACTAATGCATCCGTGCAGAGTTATAAGAAACTTATTCTTCAGAATGATTAGGTAGAAAGCCAAGAGGTTAGATATGAGGGGTTTTGACTGCAAAATATATGAGAAAGGTATTTTGACACGATGCATAAGATAAACTTTTACAAAAACATCATAAAAGCGCAACGTAGAGAAATGTCCGAACATTCATAAAAACTTTTAAATTCTAACCGTCTTTCAGTCTAAGATGCATGCTGAAAGGTAATTTTAAATTATGAATTTTTCTAAAATCTATCTAATAAGCAGCTTATATCTGAGATGGGTTTTATATGTATATAATGCAGATCTGTGAATTTTGAATATCTTGCAAAAACAAATATAAGTTTACAAAAACTAAAAAAACTTCTTTTACTGATACTAGCACATACTTTTGTCATTTTATTTAAATATTAAATGATATTAATCTTTTACTGATTCCAGTGAGTAGAAACTTTGTTGTTGACGTATTATTGAGTTAAAAGTCATAAATGTGATGGGATTACAAATGCTATTATTTATCCTTAAAGAGCCTAACTCATACATAAAGCGATTTTTCGTGAAAAGCGATTTCATATGAATGCTACAATATATTCTGAACTCAAATGTAACTTTTTATTTCAACTGGGATAAATTAGGGGGTTTATACAAGCGTTCATGTTTTATCTTTTCTGTCCATCCTGTAAAAACAATCGCCAAAATTCGGTTTCTGTTCTTTTTGGACCATTTTTTGCAAATAAAGATTCCTTTGAATGAGACGTACACTTTAAGATGTGAAAGAGCTGCCTAATTATGATGAGAAAAATCTTTCTAGAGAATAGCAGAAGTGACCACAAAAAGTTGCATACAGTAACCACATCAGGAATTAAATTTTCGTGAATTTCCTCGGAATGTTTTCACTTCAGTCCAGTGGTAAGATCTCTGACATTCTGACTCCCATGAATTGTTCCATTGGCGTGTTTTGATGATTTTTCAAAACAGCAGTCGAAATATTCCCGACGGAAATAATAGCTTCTGCCCGACTTCCCTCTCAGCCCAGGAAAGAGAGCTCTCTCCTTCCTTCGCCGCGATGTCGCTTATCGCTCGCAGATCTCCTCACGTTCCCTTCATTTGCTTTCATTGAAGGGAATTCCGTTTCTGCACTTCCTTTGCAGTCATCGTCGCGGGTTAAGAATTCTTTCACCGCATTTTTACTGCATTTATGACATAAAAATTCACATGTTCTTCAGCTGCTATAAGGCATTTCAACTTCCACCAGGCACTCACTCGCGAGATAATACTCTTATGAGTTGTTATACATATTATAAAGCATAAATCAAGCTGCTCCTGCACACATTTTGGCCTGCATCGGTTTAAATAAAAGCCAGATATTCTTGAGCTCGGAGGGTGCGCTCCATTGTTTGAAGGCGTTCGGGGACCTGGTTTGATGTTGCTGTCAACCAAGAGTCCTCTAGTTAACAGTAACATCAAGAACAACCACAACAACATAAAGCTTAAAAATCAGTTACATGAAAACTTCTCTTCTCTTCATGATAATTTCGTGTGATTTTACTGTGTGAAACCTGAATTTTCTAAAAATTTATCGTCGAAAAAAAAAGCAAAAAATGTTTTAGTTTCTTTGTTACTTCACATTCCATTTATTGCATAAGATTGGTAATACGGTCTTAATCTACATTTTAAACTTTTACAAGCTTCCATGTAAGCATTAGGAATTGAATTCGCAATTCAAAGTGCTAACTATTCACTTGTCATGTTGACCACACTATTAACAAACTGCTAAGAAGCAACACAAAAATCGACAAGTCTTGATATCGTAAAGCGTGTGAGACACGTTTAATGATCTTCTCATATCAAATTATGCCTGAGTCACGATCTTGAGCATGCACCCTGTAGGACAGATGAAGTCGGACATCATCACACTGGGCGGGGTTTTCTTAAAAAAAGCCGATATAAGACATTCTTAAGTATTGCTAAGCACAAAACATCACAAGAAAAAATAAATCATATTTGAATAAAAGTCTCCCTTACTCAGAAATTGGAGAAAGTTATCATGTGTGCGAATTATTTGCTTGAAAGAAGTTTATTATTTTATTAAAAGCCGTCTATTATTTATATGTATAGTTGGTCAACAAAATAATGAAAAACAACCTACATTAACGAGAAATAAATTACTAATATATCATAGTACCTCTTTTGTAATTTCGATTCTCCTAAATACTGATTCGTAGAAGTGCCGAATAATATCGTAGCAGATGACCTTATGGAGATGGATGGAAAAGGATATTTATTTTTGATTAGACTCGCTAAACAATTTACCTTGAAGATTTCTTTTTACGG
This sequence comes from Latrodectus elegans, assembly GCA_030067965.1. Classification (NCBI taxonomy): domain Eukaryota; kingdom Metazoa; phylum Arthropoda; class Arachnida; order Araneae; family Theridiidae; genus Latrodectus; species Latrodectus elegans. The sequence goes on from CM057822.1 coordinate 1,709,438, forward strand.
AAATCGAAGGACAATGTTGGCCAAAATAAATGTTTCACTTCTATTTCATCTTTATTAAAGCATGATTAGACAAGTTCCATTGCATAAATAGGAGCGTTTTCATTGGGGGAAATAAAGCTTGCATCATAGGATATAACTGGTCTTTCTCTATACTTCCCTCCACTCATATCCTTTCTTTCGTGTTTAATATTCGAACAGAAAAAAACCATGATATAATAGACCATATCAGGACAGATCCACCTACATGCTTGACTGTTGGAAAGAGATGATCAAGATTAAAGTCATGTGTATGAATTTTCCAAATGTCCACCCGTCATGTTACGGAAGAAAGTATGAAAAAAGGTGATTTTTCTAACGATATAAACACGCCTTCCACTTATCAATCGACCAAGTTTTGTCTTTGCGAAGTCAATGGAGATCGTCTGGCATCCATCTCAGCAACGACAGACATACGCGACGGAACACATGGTCTGTCCCTTAAGTTATCAGGCACGTAATACATCTGGTTGTGACAAAATTGTTATGAATATAGAAAACTGAAAAACATATCTTAGTAGATCATTACTATTCCAAATTACAAATTAGACTAAAATCATCATAATTAGATAAATATCATTGACACAAAAAATTTACAGAATTTCCATAATGAGATATGACATAAGATAAATAATTGTAAAAATAGGTTATTTCTTAAAACTACAAATAAAAAATCTGAATTGTCTGCTCACAGTTTATAAAGGTTTACACTGTTTATGAAATATGATGCAAGATGAGGCATTGAAATTACCAATGGATAATCTGTGCTGGGATATTTGATATTGCAGATTACATTGTGCTGATTCAAAATAACGACAGGCTTGGGGTCTAATTTTCTGCCGTAAATATTCTATGTGTGAAGGCGTTTTTCCGGATTGTAATAATTTAATCTAATTAATGACATTAGAAAATCCAGATACTGACTGATCTCTGCGAGTTCTAATTGTTTTAATTTATTTCCGCTTCGACACCCCTCCACTTTTTTTGCAAAAATTGAGATATTTAGGCTACAGTTTCTTAATCTAGATTAAGAAACTGTAGAGCTTCCTCTTCATAAATCTGTGATATCTGACATTTTAAGCTTTTAACAAAAATTCAAAACATTACAATTTACTAAAGCTATCTTTAAATTAAAAAAAAAAATTGCTGCTTTGATTATATTTTAGTATTTATAAAACGTGCGCGAATTCTTAAATTTCATTTTCTCTCAAGAGATTTCCATTATTTTGATAATCAACTGTATATATATACATATATACAGTTGATTATCAAAATAATGGAAATTATGTATATATATATATAATTATCGTATTAGGAAATTTATTATAATAGGATAATTATTTATATTATAATTAGGAAATATATATATATATATATATATATATATATATATATATATATATATATATATATATATATATATATATATATATATAAGATTATATTAATTTATAGGCAGATATAAGCATAAAAAAGTTCTACAATTTTTTTAAGTATAGTAGACGCTCATTTTTTTATGAACTCTAATGGGGATCAGTAAAAATGTTCTAAAATAGTAAGTCCGTAAAATGAAAAAATTATGTATTACGTTATTAAGATCTGATTTTTTTTTACCACACTCTTTCTCTGTAAATGAAAGAATTATTTAATAGCACTATGAAACGCATATAAAATAAGAATAATACTTATAGACAACATTTCTTCTCTATGGTATTTTTTCATTTTAAGATTTTTTTTTCCAAATTTTTAAAATTGTCGAGAGGCTTTTTTTTTTCTAATTTCATATTTTTTTTGGCAATTTCTGTCTTGTTTAATATTATTCTAGTTAATTTCTATAATTTTCTTTTTTATTTCAACTGATAAAAATATTCATTTCTTAAAACGTGACATATCCTCAACGGAATCGGCTCGATTTCTTTTGGTAAACAAAACTTCATAAATTGAATTTTTCAAATGAAACGAAACCGACTACAGAACGAAAGCGCACTAACTTTTAAAGTATTCCCTCTCCCTTTCTGCGTTTTAGAATATAGGGAGGAGCGAAGAATTTTTGCTCTTTCTCTGTACTCAGGTACGGGAAGCACAGAAGTTGAATTCGGGAACACATTTCTTTCCCATCAAATGTCTGATATCCGTGTGTCTTCAATTACTGTTTCCCCGATGTCTGGAATGCCTTGATGTGTTGCTTTTTTGATCACGAAGGAATCGCATTTTCGGCGATCATATAAATTTGGAAAAATATCAGATCATAGAAAAGAAAACTATCCGTAAGATATGAAACTTCGCAAAAAAAGAAGAGATTTTTAAAAATGTTATTTCGTAATCGGAAGTTAAAATCCCCGACGTGTCGATAGCGTCAAAGTAGAGAATTAGAAGCTAGCTTGTAGAAACGGAAGTGTTAAAAAATTATAGATGTTACAAAACAGAGCTTCTACTGTATTTATATTTATATAGATATAAAATATTTTCAATTAAATTCTGTTCAATTAAAGGAATGAGTCTTTTAAATATATATTCCGATATTTTATTAATAAAATTTGGTTTTGTCGCTATTTGACCAAAGCTAACTGAACATGCTTTCAAAAATGTAGTTTACAAATGACAAGTTTTAAAAAGTAATTTCATTTTTACTGAAATATATAACTTATGCTTAAATAATCACATCTTGCTTTCAGCTTGAAACGAATTAAATGTTCGAAAGCCATATTTTTTCTTCTTTTCATTTTGATGAATATTTAACTCTCGATATTTGTGGCTGATTACTGCAACTATAAGAAAACGAGAAATTATGAAATAAATTTTGAATAGGTGCGTGCTGTGTCTTCTTTCAGAAACGGTAATGGAAGAGAAGATTCATTAGCAAAACATTTCCTTGCTAGTTATACGCAAAAATTCAGTCTAGGGGAAAAGTACTGCAGAGCCATGTTTTCCACGTTCTTTTGGCGCACGGGAGGACAAAGATAGGTGTGCTTAAACTCGCCAAATTAACCTTTCAAGTTTTCCTTGTCTCCTCTTGTGAAGATCGAATAAACAAGGGGGGAACACTCCTCCTGTTTATTCTGCAGTCAAGCAAAGTTGATTCAAACACCCTTCTTGACGTGAAAGTACTTCTTTCGCACCTTTTTTCTCCGGCCCCTTCCCCCGCAGACGATTGTGGGAGCCACTCCATCAACGGTCATCGCCTGAAAATAAATAAGAAGCCTGTTTTCTTACCACTCTCTTTTGTTGACTTATAGCGAATGCACAACACATAGTATTCGTTTGCTATTTCAACAGTGGCCACAACTTAAGTTTTCTTCTTCTTTGTAAGTCCGTTATAGTGATTCAAATACCAATATGATTTTTAAATTTAATTGAAGTTTACAGGAAAATTTTTTTCTAAAAAAAGTATAAGAGTTGCTTGGTAAGTAGATGTATATGATGATTTCAAAGATTATTAATAGTATTTTTTTACTTTTAAAGATTATTATATGATAAAAAAAATCTAGTTTTTTGTATATAAAAAATACTTAATTACAAATTTTGTCTATAAATGTTAAATGGGTAACTTTGTTGCTTCAAATACAAATCAAGAGAATAAAATGTCTTGCTTCAAGGCAATGTTATGGACTTATTATTAATGTGAAGAGAATAAAAGGATAACATGGAAAATAATGCTTATTTTTTATTTTTAAAAATTATTACTAATTTAAATGCAGTTTTATGGGCTTAATATTATATATTTATTATTAAATTTTACGAAAGATTGAACTATTTATTTTACGATTGTTTTACTCGGAAGAGTATAACATTCTTTACTATATAAATTTAAAGAATAAAATTTTATGCTTCTTAGTAAATTTAAGAATTTAGATTATGTAATTCATCTCAAAAAGTAGATGGATTTGTCTTTTATACAAGAAACCACGCATTTAATTTCAAACTTTTTGTTTGAAATTAAAAACCTGAAAATTTATCACAAAAACTGTTATATGTTATAACAACGTATTAACATTTAAATAATGAAGCATATTAAACACATATTTTAATAGAAAGTGTAGCACAGATCATATTCACTATAAACTGTAAAATTCTCATCAAAAATATAAAATTACAAATTTTAGTGATTTCTCTGTACAAAATATTCTTCTTATCCCTTACATTTTCACAATAATTTAATAAATTTGATCACACGTACATTTTGTGAAAGGCAAGGAAATTGACTCTCCACCTTTCTTTAGGAATTGTATTCCAAGTTATATGATTGCCTTCTTCACTGAAAAATATATGTTAAGCTTTTGTTTCTTCATGCATTAAAATTTTTTCAAGAAATAAACGGATCACCTGGCGCCCTAAATTAGCGAAACACAAATGTCAATAGACAAGGTGCCTATAAAATGCATGCATTTGGAAGGGTGCAGTGCTTCATCCGTATAGAACCCTATCCTTCAGAGTGAATGCTTGAGGTTTTTCCGAGTTGCCTCTCTTGTGATACATAAGTATGGCACCTAGTTTATTCGAAGACCTTCCGGAGGTAAATACTCATTGAATGCTCGAACGAACTACATAAAAGTTTTTACTAGTAGTCTGACCTTCAAATGGATTAAAAGTCTTGTCGAGTGGAAAGAGCGTAATTGTGAAAGATAGTAAATTCAAGTCTACAGTTATAAGTTTGTTTCCAAGATTGTAATGTTGGAAACGTAAATACACTGTAAATAGTTATTTGTATAAGGAGAGCCCGTGATGTGATCAGTTTTCCGTGATATAAATCACAAGTCAAATTTACTTTTGCTGTTTATTAATGAAAAGGAAAACATCGTTGGATTCATTCTGACTGATTATGATAGATGTAAGAAACTTATTAAATTATAATTTTTTAAGAGCTCATTCAACTAAGAGTGAATTCTGAATCATTACGAACAACACCCACATCGAAGCCGAAGTAGGAATCACACCACCCGACTTTTGAATCAAAACCCGTGTCAAACATTAGAACTGCTGTTCTCATTCGATTGGAATCTGGTATTTAGAGCCTATTGAAAACAGCATTATCTGAGGTAACAATCGAGCCTATGAGTTGTTGACATGAAAACAACTCATAGGTTCGATTGTTAGGTTGATGAAAACCAGTGTGTCAGAACCTCATCGACATTTATTCGATTAGTATACATAACTTGAATAAATTCCAAATCTTTATAAGCAGTATTGCTTGGTACAGGAATCCAGCCTGCGAACTTCTGATTTGGAATATAGAACACTCTTTATTTTGGATGGTCTGCGGAAAAAAATGCTCTTCAAGATTTCCATTCTTTTATAGAAGTGCAGCTACTGGCAATCCAAAATGGTGATGAAATGTTTTCTGAATGGTTCGCGCTCCGGCCTTCCCTTCAACTGTTCACCACCAGTTGGACAGTCGCAACGTTTCTATTGTTCGTAACCTTGTTATGTAAACAAACCCTTCTAGCCTCACGCGATGCTAAATCTTCGCGAAGATTGCTTCCCCCCCCCCTGATAGCTACCTTCACACAGTTCTATAATTTCTCGCGTCTCCACGCCGCTTTGCGGAGGCGAAGATTTCTGACATAAATCATTAACACATAGCTGCGGCCTCCGCTGCTTTATGGACCTGGGAATAATCCGCGGATTCTTCAGGTCAGGATTAGTTCCCTCCTCAGGTGCTGTTTCACTGTGGGCACGGGGGGGGGAGTCCTTTGTGCAACTGTGACTTTCTTTGACATCCATACCTACTTGTTAGGGAGGCATTGTCCCCCGCGAATCACTCCATCGCTCTCGGGAAATGCAAAGAATTCCCTTTCTTCTGTCCGGGTGCACGTGCAGCGAGTGGTCTTTTGTGCTGCGGCATTCTTCGGCCGAGAGAGGGGGCATTCTTGCAACAACGGCAAATATTGACCCAAGTGCCGCATTCATGCACTCTACCAGTCATTCTTCCCCCCCCCTTCCCTCGTCAACACGTGTTTCCAAGTTCATTTAGGCATACTTACATACAGACAGAAGTATATGTATATTTATGTCTATGTATGTATATTTATTTATAGATATGTATATAAAATATATATAAATCACACAATTTTCGAATACCAACAGAATTTGACATGGTTTTCTAAGTTTGAAATTTCCATTGAGTATGTGCACTAAGTCTTTTAAGTAACCCTCTTTCTACTTTGCAGTTCACTTTTGGATATTTTTAAATAAATTCATTGTTATTTTACTTTGTTAATCCGATTATTTACTATCTAAAATTCGATAATCAACTACTCATGCCTCCACTTTTATTCGCTCCTTTTGGCCAATTTTACAGCTCTCAATTCACCACTTCATTCAATGGCAGCTCGTAGAAGTGAACGACTGCACTATGACAGCAGGCTCCAAATGTCCAGTCGACAGCCAGTCAAACAACTGCAAATTTTTTTTAAATTTAGAATTTTTTTTTTCTTTTTTTTTTTTTTTTTTACTTTAAAAGCTTGTTTGAATTTTTAGAAAAAAAATTTAAAAAATAAAATAAAAGGTGTTTTGTTTTGCAAAAGTTGCTTTTGCTAAATACTTTTAATTTGTTGAATAAATGATTTAAATAATAAAAATTATTCGATTTACATTGAAAGCTATTTTTCTGCTCAATAAATAGCAAAAATAAAACTGTTTTACATACATATAAATATCGATAAAGATGAATGATACGCAATAAAGAACTTTTATTTTATTCAAAACAATACAAATAAAAGCATTTCTTAATACAATTTATTTTATATAACTGGTATATCTTCTACCATATATATTTATATTATAATTTTTATTATACCTGATTGAAATTTCTAATTTTTTACTGCAAATAAAATATTTTATTAAATAATTTTATTTAATTATTAATAAAAAAGTAAAATTTAATATCCTTTATGTACTTTAAATGCATCATTTAATAATTTTTAAATGCGTCATTTATTTAAGCAAATTATTCAAGTGATTTTTAGTTTATATAACCATATTCATATTATCCAATCATTGTTCTCATAGAAAATAACACGAAGTCAAGTTGATAATTGTAGATACATCACATAATAAATCTCTACAATACATTAATCTAATTTTTGTCGTCACACAAATAAAAACCAAACATAAATAATAAGAAAAATTAGATAGAGATAGAAGAACACACATTTCATGTTGAAAGATGTTTTATAATATTTTTCACATTTAAAGAGATTACTCAATTAAAGATATATCTTTACACTTTTAAAAAAATACATTTTTAACGAAATATTGAGTAACTATAAAAGGCATCTCTAGTAATTTACTTGTTTTCCTAAAAAATGCTTTGCTGAAATATTGAAAGATATTAATTTTAATGCTAAGCCAAGCTTTTAAATATATCCAATTTACAAAGTTTTGAAATTAATAGAAGTAGAATTTAATAAAACTGTAACATTTGAAAATAAAAAGACTAGAAACCTAAAAATACCAACAATATGCATTATTATTATGTAAAGATAGAAAAGAGATTGAATGTTAATTTTGGATTCAATAATAAAATTTATATTTCGATAAATATGAATAGAAATTATAAATACGATATAGCTGCATAAAATGAACAATTTAATTGTTAAAAGTATTTTATTAAAACCTTTTTTATTGTATGTGTGTACATTTCTGTTAAAAATGCTCACTAAGATCAATCATTTAATAAAAGATTTCAATAATAAAACACTGGAAATGCCACACATGTTCATAGTTTAAAAATTATTGTAACAATGGATTTAAACTATTGCTATTATTGAGAAATCATGTATATTTTTGAGGAACAATATTTAAATAAATTGCTAAAATGAAAAAAGTTTCAAACAATAACATTTTCACATTATAAGACAAAAATCATTAAATAAATCAGTATCAATATTATCAGTATACCAGTATACATATATTGTAATATAGTATGAAATAAATTATATACACTGCAAATAAACTTTGAATTTAATAAATAGGGGAATATAAATATTTAAAGTAAATCATAACGATATTCAAAAATATTTCTTATTTTCAAGAAATATTAGGATTGTGAATATTTATTTAAGAATTAAATATATTTCTGAAATATTAGATTTTTTTTTAATTACATTTATTTCATTTTAGATTTAAATAGTAATTTTTATTTCCCTTCAAAATTTTCTACAGTTAAACAAGAGAATTTTATTTTTAATACACATTAATATTTTTTTATTTTTAATAATCAATAATATATATATATATATATATATATATATATATATATATATATATATATATATATATATATATATATATATATATATATATATATATATATATATTCTTATGATATTACTTAAATTTATAATTCATATCTGTATGGTTAAAGTTTTCTCAAGCAACCGTATCACCAGCCATGGTAGTCGTTCAGTTCAAAAAAGTTCGAAACCTGCAAAAACCTTTCTGTGTGCAAGTCATGACGGATTTTGCGCCCCTTCCATCCGAGAAGTCAAACAGTCAACGATTCTTTCTTGTCATTTGCGCAAATAGATGGATGACTTCTTCACGTAACGCCTATTAAAGAAAGGCTCCATTATTTTTCCTTACACGCACTTAGGTATGTGTATACAACAATACATAACAGTTTATACATATGTATATAATACAGATTATCCTATGTAATATTTTTAAGCAATTATTTATTTAATTACTTTATCATATAAGAAAAGCAAGCTTATTTAAATTATGAATGCTAAAGTATTTCGTTTTTGATAAAAATCAAGTAATAGAATTAAATTAAACTCTTCGCACGCACACGAACTTTGTTTACTAAAGAACAGCAGAACATTAATTCATAACTTTTTCAAACATTCACTTAATTTACTTTAAAGCAAAGCGAATTTTTACTTAGAAATGAAAATAAGTGAAGAAAATTATCTGAAATGGAGAACTATTCCACACACAAACTGCCTGACAAAAATATTAAAATTTATTAAGTTATTTTTGTAATAAATTGTTATTTTTAATTAAAATATATATAATTTAAGTATTACAAAAAACACCACTTTTAATTTTATTTAAAATAAATGCCTTAAATTTTAAATTTTAATAATGAATTTTCTATTTAGTTTTAAAATTCTTTTTAAATTGAACTTTTTTTTCACTTCAATAAGAAGTTAATATGAAATATGTATTGCTGTATTTGAAATATTATTATTATCGAAAATTAAAATAAATTAGAAATATTTAGATTTTAAAACACTTTTTCCAATAAAACACTGCTTTAATTTTTTTTTCTTTGAAACGAATAAATTCATTCAACATTTTATATATCTGAAGATTTTACGTAATAGAGACTTAAATAAACAATAATTATTTTACTTTGAATATAAAAGAAATCTGTTTTTGCAATATTTTTTAAAAAGTTTTTTGTTCAAAATCCTTTTTAAAAAATTTATATTGATTTGCAAATAAGAAATATTTGATTATATAAACAAATCTTAGCTTTTGCTTATTTATTTTGATAAGATGAAGAATAAAAAAAATAATGGGGAACTCAAAAATAACCATTGTTTAAATACAATTATTTACTCAAGATTTCTTCAGAGAACTTATGAACTAGCTATTTAAAAGATTTAAGTCCAATTATTCAGATTTATTCAAAAATTTATATCGAGATATATAAATAATTATGTAAATTCGAAAACTATTTGTGATAAAATTTTTATTACCTTTTCTTCCTTATTAAAAAAAAGAAATGATCAAAAAAAACTATAGCTAATTTGGAAATAAGCCAGATTTGTACACACACACAATAGAATAAATATTTTAAAACAAAGGGCAACTTCAATTTTTATACTAGCATATCGAATTCTGAGAACTAAATGATATAAAAATCTACGTTAACGTTTATGATAGTGAAAATATGTCTAAATACGTACAAACCTTTTAGATTTATTTTATTAGCCTTACCTTGTTTAAAAGTCTTATACTAATGTTCTATTTGCTTGATTTATTTAACTTCCAGAATTATACTTTTCATTCTTTTGTAAAAATCTCTTTCTCTAAAGCTAACTTGACAAATCTAAAGAAGCAGAATCCACTTTGCTTTTTACATAGCTATGATTGAATATTATTATTTTTTTTAATATGACCAATATTTAGGATTTAAACTAATGAAGAATTTTACAAGATCTCTCAACTGTTTATCAATAGAAAATAATCGATTTGATTGTTAAAGGAGGCATTTAATACCTGCCGTTTTAAAACATTACTTAATTTTTGGCAAACACATGTAATTCATTCTTTAAATTCTCCAAGCAAAACTCTAAAAATTTAAGTAATTTAAAATTATCCATTCATAAAAATTATTTACACGAACTGATTAGAAAATTTGAGGGAAAACAATTTAAAACAGCATAATTTTTAATTTACAATTGAAATATTTTTTACGATTAAAATAAAATTTCAATTTAAATATATGTAGAAAATGAAGGATGATATTTACAGAAAAAAATGAATATATTGTATACATTTGTACCATTTCTTAACTTAAAGTAATAAACATATACAAATTTTTACTGCATTACATTTGAATGCAATTAAAAAACTTACCAACTTGTAGCAAATACCTCTTTGATAGTTACTGCCACAAATTAATACCTCTGTCTTTTTCCACTTATGCTCGTCGCGGATAACACATGGAGTTGGAATCCTTTAACTTTCCTTAATTTTACTAGATCGAGTAAAAAGGAATACTTTTCCAATTCTGGGGCTGCGATTTTTTTTCTAATAAAACTTAGTTAATGATATTTTAACAAGCCTAATAGATATTTAAAAATTATAAAAATAGACATTTTCCAAGTTCAAATATTTTGAATATTTCAAATATAAAAATTTCTAGAATGTGTCTCATGTAACATCTCTTAAATTAGTCTTGAGAGAATATTAAACGGTAGAGCATTTTGAAATTAATTTACCTATGAATGTTTCTGCAGAAGTTATTATTTCAGGCTAATAATATTCGTAGGCACTTGTTCTTAAACCTAAATTTTAAATAGTCCCTTTTCTCAGACACAGAGTAAGTTGCCTTCGGAACAGATTATTTATAGATAGTGGATATATTTTACTTGAGACAAAGCATAAAAGTTTCAAACTCTCGAGCACCCACCTTGACGAAAGTGCATGAAGAAGCAAAGCACCTCTTGCGCAACCATGGCCGGAGCCTCATACTGGGAAGAGAGTTGTCCGATCACCGGACCACGATCAGCTTTCCCCAATTTTTTGCCAAATTCCTAACGAAGCTAGTCTTATTCAGGGAACGACTGGCTCCATGCATGAGAAATTAAAAGGGCTGACGTCGACAAAGGGACTCGATGCTTCTGGCTGTGAAGGAACCACTTGTAAGACATCCCTTGTTCTGAAGCTTCAAAGCGATCTTCAGGTGCTACGTTATCCGGAAAGTTGTTGTTGCTGCACCAGCATACTTCCCTGTACCTATCCCTGTTCTGGGTTCTACAGTTAGATTGAAACAGCCGCGTGGGATCACCTTGATTTTGAAGCAAAGACCAAACAGAAAATCCCCAAATCTTGACCGGCTACCTCATTTGGAGGACATTGAGAGCACACCCAGTTTTAACGTGCTCCAGTCGCCTTTAGCGAACACGACGGATCTTCGATGAAGCTGCGATTCGAACTCATTTATTTACGATAGTGAGAACGATGCCCTTACCAACCAAAGCACAACGTTCTCTAACGTGGAATATTACAGGTTCGATTCAAATCACATTCGAGAGAAAAACAAACAAAACCTGCGGTGCATTTCAGCTGTGAGCATGCCCATCTATTGGGGTGGATGCGCGATAATTTTCCTGGATTTCTCCCATGCGATTCTATGAAAAATCCTCCCGGAAAATAGCGATCCAGTGGATGCACCGGTGTGCTTGTACGGTGTCAAACGGAGAGACTCCATCACCGTATTGCATGATTTTCTATTAGCACGACCCCACGGCAGAGTAAAAAAAAAAAGGCTGAGTTAATCAGAGAGAAGAAGGTAACGCTTCGCGGGGTGGGTGGGGGGGATTGCAGTTGATGGACGATAAGAGCGCGGCCATCACGCTTGCCGCGTTTGAAGTGCGCCGCCATCTCCGTCGAATATCGACAGATTAAAACATCTTTTGTTTGCCATCGAGTGGAGGATTCCTATCGGCAGCCGGGTCGAGGGTGGAGCTATTTGCACGCTCACCTCTCCAGGAATCAGTTTCATTACCTGTAGAGGAGAGGTGGGAACAATTGTTTACCACGGTTTTAACATATTTAATAATAAATTAAGTGGAGAAGAATCCCGTCCCTCCAATGAAACAGCATTAATGTACACTTATGTATATTGGTTAGAGTAGAAAATAAAAAATAACTTAATTAATTAAATAACAATGTAAAATCTATCAGAAATATTTAACAGAGTGAGTGAAAAAATAAAGAATAATGAAAAACAATAAAGTAAAAATTAATTGTTAAATAAAGTAAAATGATTATAAAATAAAGTCAAAATTAAGTAAAATTATGCTTGCTAGGTGAAAATAAGATGCAAAATAGAAATGTTTAGTGACATTTCAATTAATATAACTTTTTTTATATTTAAAAAATCAATTAAATACAATCAAACAATCAATAAATGAGTGGATAAAACAATGATCATCCTATTAAAAATTATAATACATCAAATGATTTAAAATATTATTACCATTCAGGAAATTAACGTAGCAGTATTTATTTTTCAACATCTAAAACTGAAGGTAATACCATACTGTAATCAACCAATGAGAGGAGGGAAAGCAACTTTGGAACTTCAATAATAGAAAAGTCCAAAAGATGAAATGTGAAAAATTTTTAAATCTTTAGCAGAGGAAATTAAGAAATCTTTTGTTCAGTTAGATGTTTTCAAGCTTTAGAGATAATATACAGGTGATAAGTAGTTCTCACTTCTTTAATTTTAATAAAGATTTGACAGTTTCGATGAATTCAAAGTAATATTTTGAGCTTACTAATAAATTTTATTAAAGAATTCTTTATCTGGAATTGCTTCCGCACACTTTAATTTTGATGAATACTGAATGCTTAGTAAATTCCATGGCGTGAAGATTGTTTTCGTTATCAGTTTCAGTAGTAAATTTAATGAAAGAATATTAATTGATTTCCATCTCTTATGACATTTCAGAAGGAATTAAAAATTGAGATTGCTTGAAAAAATATTTTGGGAACGAGCAGCTTTTATGAAACATTTTTATTAAAATATACTTTTTATAGATGTTGATACTGTGAGCTTATTAAAAAATGCTGACATCTTATCTACTTTTCTGCTCTAAAAAGCGTATTATTTAGGAAAATTACAAATGATGTATGTGTATATTCATTTTACTCCACACATTCTTTTCTTTTCTTTTCATCAATATATCACTGTTATAAATAATGCAATTTGTTCTTCCTCATTTTTATCATACTTTAACATATAAGATTTATATTATCATGCAACTTAGTGTCTTTTTTATGTATTCTGTAATTGGATCCTTATTACGGTGCATTTCATTTCAAATTTTTAAAAAATCCTTTCCTTCTCATTTCTCTCTAATTAGGTTTTAAGGAATACGTTCTTCCTGTCTGTGTCTACTATCCGACGCCGACATTTTGAAACATTTTAAATGACAAAGTCAACGCGTTAGCTGTCACCATCCTCTTTCCACCACTCCAGCTGAAGAATCCAGACCTTAAGAAGTGTTTACCGCATGTAAGCACTCTGAGCATGACAATCTTCACCTGGACCAATGTCGAATTGGATGCTTTCCGAAAACAAGAAGGACAATGGACACCAGCTTCCCCTGTTATCAATGCAATTTGAATTCCATGTCGCTTTCCAAAACATTTGTCAGTCTGTACCACGGCTCTGAGAGTCGAAGGCTTCTGGTTTTTCATTCCATCCGCAGTTCTACTTGAAAGGGCATCAGAATTCGAGGTCCCACCTGAAGGTCTAATGACTTCCTGAGGATTTCGGGTACTAAGTAGGAGCTCCTTTGCATCAGCCTAATCCATGTTAAAGGGAAATTTTCCAGTGACTTGTATATATATTATACTATATTGAAATAAATAAATAATAATAGTCAAGGACAATAGTTTATTATTCAGTCATATTTCCCCTTCACATTATACCTTTTCTCTATCTTTCCAAAAACTTAAAAGATTAAAGAGGTCGAATCAACCTAAGTGGCAATTTTTGATTTTGAATAATAGTAATTAAATTCATTAAGGGTAAATGTCATGTTTGCTCTTAACGAATTTAATTACTACTGAAGTTATTCATGTAAATGTTTTATTTCATGTAAATTTTATAGCTAAATAATGAATTTTATGAATATATATATATATATATATATATATATATATATATATATATATATATATATATATATATATATATATATATATATATATATATATATATGTATATGCATGTATTTTACATTGCTGATCAAAATAATAGGAGCAACAATAATTTATAAGGAATCGTAGTTGAGGAAATGCTGTATTAACATTTTTGGTACGTAATGTAATTTAGTTTACATTCAAAAGAGAACCGGGTCACACAGGTGAGGAATATTGTTTAAATAAATTTTTTCAAGGAATTTATAAATGATGGTATTGTTGATTTTCCAGGACAGTTGCCAATGCATTCTGATTTGAATGCTCTAAAACAGTTCCATTGCAGTGACATGTCGAGTGATGGTGTTTTACTTCAAACTCGTGTTCATGAGATTACGGCAGGACAAAAAGTGTTGCATGAACAGGAATATTACCATTGAAAACTGTTTCTTCAGGGGCAAAGTATTTCATCATAAGATGGACTTAATCAATTAAAACTATTCTATAACCCTCCCCGAAGATTATTCCTCTCAGGTTTACGAATGGGCAGCCAGGAAACCATGACATGGCTGCCCATACCTTCAATGATCCACCTGCACCAGAGGAAGGAGACAATCGTGATCTTAAGATTGTGCAGATGTCCTCTAAATGTGCATCTGTCTAGGGGTGGAAAAGTGTGAAAGATAATTCATCTGCACATAAAATTCCTCCCCTCTCATCTAGCTAGCAAGTTTTGAGGTTGTGGTAACATTGGCCTGTATAAACATGTGACCTTCGAAATTGTTGCTGTGACATAAATGTTCCGCTTACGAAAGCGCCTCCTCACAAAAATTATTGACACAGGAGAATTCAAATGCTGATTGAGGTTTGCGGTCACTTTGAAATTTATTTAAGAAGAAATACATTTCCATTTGTTATAATGAAGGATACTATAAAATGAATCAATTCAAAGAGACTTCAACAATGCATTTTGACCATAAATAGCTTGGGTTTGCTGAGCTTCTCTTTTAATGTTGCAAGGAAATGAAGGAATCCCTTTCTGTTTTAAAGTTAAAATCTTTGCGGATTTTCATCACTTCTTGTAGATTTTAATAATTTCATAAACATGGATGATTTTTTTTTAATCTTTATTTCTATTTTACATATTTTAATTATTAACATAATACCAGCGTAGAATCTTCCTTCTTTTAATTTAAAATTTTCAAAAAGTAAATAAAAAGACATTTTGATTTTAATTTCTGTAAAGAGAAACGCAATTTCATTTTCGTTAATTAAAGAAACACTTAATTTACAAAGGTTTTCTGCACAATGACAGCTTTGCTTCTATTTGCTGAAATTAATCCTTTGCATTTATGAAATTAAAAAATATGACCGTTTTTATGCTAGGCGTTGCATTCAGAATCAAAAACCACAATCAATACATTTTTCTAACATAGGACTAATAAAAATCGAAGAAGGACACCAGTTAGAAGAATGACTCTAAATTTGGAGGGAATATTTTTTTCTAGTTTACATTTTATAAATGTTTTGTCCAGCTCCGCATTTCTATTAAAGTTATTTCAGCAAATGAATTCGTTTTTAAGGTATCTCTCATCTTTTACTCAAGTTTCAAATGTTCAATTTAAATTGATTTTTGTTCTAACTTTCTTACATTCCTAAATGATATTCTTTGAAGTGGCAGTGAAAGCAGTATAACATTCCAAAAATAAATCTAAGGAATTCCATTAGACAAATCTAGAGCCTATACGAAACATCCGAAACTAGAGTTTGTCTGTCATCTTTTTCTTACATAACTAAACATTTATGCATAATGTTGTACACATCAAAATATTATAGTAATAAACTATTATGAAATGCGACATCATTGAATAACGAACATGAAATGAACCGTTTTATTAATCCTCCCCAAAAAATGCTTTTATTGTCTTTTAAATTCCAATGAAATCCATGCGTAAATTTCTAAAGTAATCAATCTAGTAGATATTGAGAGCGACAGGCAACGATCCAAATAGGAATTTTACGTTTTAATAGCAGATGCAACGAAACTGACACGACAAGAAAACCCATAATCTTATAGCAAATTATGAAAGTCGGTATGCAACGTTTTCATCCAAGAGTATTCATTCTCTGTGAAGCGACTTTATTTTCGAACTGAGGGGAGAGCTTCGACAAGTAGCGCATTCAGATGAAGCACCAAAACAGCAACAATGTTTCCGGATGGAAATCATTCCAATAGCGGCAACGGAGATTCCTTCGCGAACTCCCGAGTCTAATGAGCGCTCGTGTGCAAAAAATGACCATCGAGAGAGTAATAAACCAATCCTTCGCGGAAAAACAAATAAAGTAGTTGGTCGGTGGGTTCATCTTGTTTGCCTTTCGAGGTCTGTAATTGCGGCGGCCAGACGTGGAAGAGGAGCAAAACAGCTCTCAGCGGACGGTAAGGCACTCTCCCCCCACCAAGCCCCCTGGAGGAAGATCCGGCATCCAGCAAATTCAAGGGGAAGGATTGAAGCTATTTATTCACGTCTACTTTCTTCTTCAAACTGAGTTGCACAAGAAGTATTCATTGGGTTTTTATTTGCATTTTGTCAAAAGCTCGAAACAGAGGTATTTTCATTCGAATCGAATGAAATATAAATAAATGTGGTCTATTTAAACAATTGAGCACCAAAAGAATTGTCTAAAATATTTTATTCTATTCGAATCTATAGAGCAATAACATATTTTCATCCGAAACCTAGTCGATTCGAATGAAGTAATTGATTTAAATTATAGTGCAACAACAATATTTTCATATGAGGTTGCCATTCAATTCGATTAAAACTCCAATGAAAATATTCAATTCAAACTATAGCGAAGCTAAGTCCAAAAAAAAAAATGTATCTAAATTCGGAAAAGTAATATTAAAAAAATTAATTTTTTTTTCTTTGCTTCACATTTTATATTGTTGAGTATAGTCCTTTTTAACTACAGTGAGCAAATATACAGCTTAGAGCAATAAGCAAACAACCAGAAGTATTAACAAATTACTTCATTATTTCTTAATGTTATCTCAGAAATTAATTGCTGACTTTATTTCTAAGAGTAGGTAAGAAACATTTTATTAGCTCTACAACAATATTAGCTCTAAATCTGGCTGAGTGCAAAGCATGTAGTTTGCTTCAGAACAAAATGGAGATGCTTACAACTCACTTAATTTAGTTCATAACGTTATTATGGACCACAAAATAAAGCCTTTAGTATCGATTAAATAAAATTGAATCAAACGAGGAGTGTAGCCCTATAAAATTCCGTTTAATCATAAAATCATTAAAATCAAGGCATCTGCGCTTCAATGCACTTCAAATAAGCGGCTTTTTGAGAAGACTGTAAACAGATTTGATGCAGTAAGAAAAAACTCCTTTTGGAAAATTGGATAAAACAAAGTTATATACGTATTTAAAAAATATTTTCATTATATAAATGTTGAAAAAAGGGAGATCTAATGCTGCACATGTCTTTATCTACTCCTAGTGCTTATCCAAAATAACTACTTTAAAAAGGGAAATAGATCCACACGTCTCCTTTCCTGAAGTGAACAGAGTTCCGGAGCTCTACTCGCGTCGTTACGATGCATTACGGCCTCAGCAATGTTATAATTAACACAAATCAGCCAATTAAATTAATTATAACAGTAAATGTCGAACTAAAAAATAGTTAACATCCTGGTAAGAGTTTCCTTCCATTCTCTGGAGCCCTTTTCAGTTAAATCTCGACGAAATTTCGGCGGACGAGAAGGATGGCAATTTTGCTCACGCAGTTCATTTGGAATCAATTGTAAATATCGACGTCCAATAATAATCTTGAAGTTTTCATTATGAACAGGTAAATTATAAAAAATATTAATTTAGATTTTCTATATTTTTATAAAATTTTAAATGTTATAAAGTATTTAAAAAATGATAAAATAAAATGAAACAAAATAATTAGGTAATATAAAATGAAAAACAACAGTATAAATTTCTGACAATTTGGTCTATTACTGCATAATGAAATAATTAAAAGTATCCTAATTGTTATAAACATATGTATAATATAAGTGAAATAAAGAATTTAGTTTGTGATTTTATCCTTCATTTTCAATGAAAAAAATATTCAATATTTTTTAATAATTTAAAATAAAACCGCAAAAATCTAGGTTTTCAATTATTTTACATATTGATTAAAAATTTATTGAACATTTAAAGTTTATGAAAAAATAAATTATAAATATATGAAATAAAAAAATCATCAATAAAAATTCCTGATTATTATTTTTTTTTCAGATACTTAATTTAAAACGCATTAATTTCAATTAAAATAAATTAAATTAAATAATATGAAAATTAAACACACTCAGCATGAAAAATTATGCAAAATAAAGCAAAGCGGCAGCCATTTAAATTTTCCATTATTTACTCTTTCCGGCATAATAATGTAAAATAAATATAAAATAATATAAAAAACGAAAATGGAAACTAAATAAATAACAAAAAAAGAAAAGTATCCACATACATTTCTGATGATTTGGTCTATTTCCAACATGATAAAGTATTTAAAACTCAAAAAAAGAAAAGTAGTTTGCCCAAGAGAAAGAAAATAAAAAAGCAGAAATATCCTATCATATTTTGAACATTATAAAAACTAATAAAAAATACAAAAATGTGTGTTACGATTTTTTTTTTTCTTTTTTTAACTATTACTCTCAGTGAATGTAGTCGGGGGTTGAAAGAAGGTGGTGGTTACAGGGGGGAAAAGCATCAATGACTGACCTCTTCAACAAAGCCTTGTCCTTGTCCGATCTGTTAGCGCATAAAAGAAGAAACAAAACCCTCCGGGTTTTCCGCGCACTCCTTCGTCTTAGAAGGAAAGGGGGGGGGAAGAGGCTCGCGGTTTTGGCAAATTGTTCAGATAAAATTTAATCTTTCCCCTAACAGATGGCGCCGTCAATGCCTACCTTTTCATTTGCTCGCCGATACTGTTGATTTTCACGCCTCAGATAACCATCCCAATCAGTACCGCCACTGGGCCCCGGGGCATGTGCCCCGCCCCTTCAGGAGCGTGTGTGAGAAGGGAACAAATCGGTGGCGGCGGCTCTGAAGATCCTCAGTTGGAAGTAGGGGGAGGGGAGGTAGGAGAATCATGATAACGATTCCTGTTTCTTATTTTTATTGATACCGTCGGACGGGTTGCGCAATGCTGCGGCAGTCAGAAATGATGCTTTTCGGACACTAGAATTCGCAGCAGAATCCACTCAACGCACTCGTCATTACTGATTCACAAGCATCTCTCGGCTAAATGTCTTTTCCACAGATCAATAGATTCTGTTACGCATTTTTTATTTTGCTTTATTTATTTTTGCTAGTTACATTTGCAGTGTGTTACCAGTACGCGGGAGAAAGTTTGCGTACGGATTGCTTTTCGGGAGGAATCTCATGGACACTGGTGAACGGCGTTGTTGAGTGGATTCAGTGAGTTTGCACCGGAGCTCTCTGAACATGGGACGGGAGGTACAAATAAACGTTACTATTCCTTAGGTGGAATACATTTGCATCCCCTGTAAACTCACAGCAGTATTTTGTGGGAAGTAATATTCATCATCATTTAAAAAGTTATCGAATGTTAATGCTCATATTGAATACAATTTCTTGAGGGTTCTGTCAGAGGAGCAGGACTCTCTTTCCAAAGATGCATTTATTTAAAATGTATTCAACTTGTATTGAAATAGTTGAGAGAAAAGTGAAGCTAAATACAAAAATATCACATTATATTCCGTAAAATAAAATTAATGGTTTTAATTATTTTATAATAGTATAGTAGCTTTAAATATAATAATGTAAAAATATTTTTTAATATATACTAAGAAATGAAACAATGCATAACAAAAAAAAATGTAATGTGAATTTTAATCCCACCGTATTAAATAGTAAATAGAGTAAGAGAGAGAGCATAAATAAAGTTATAAGTAAAACGGACGGTGTTAGCCGAGAGTTATTCTTCATATTAAGGCAGCCAGATCAGTATTCGTTGGACCTGTAATAGAAATGGAGAACAAATAAAATAAACTGCTTGTACACGATAAACACTCGAAATCTATTATCAAAATGTGTGCTGCTAGATACACGTTATTGGTAAACTAGATGCAGTAAAAAATGCATTCATATAAAAAAAATATAATCTTAATATTAGGAAATATATAAGTTTGAATAAAACAAACATTAATTACCAACAACTGTGCGCTATAATAAAATATAGAATAAAATTATTATTTTTTGGCACAGCTGCAGTAGACGAATTTTTGAATTGTTTTGGAGACGAAGAAATATCACAAGGTTGACGTGATTAAGACGTTATAAATTTTTTACTACAAAAGATTACGCATTTCAATAATAAAATTAAACCGGAGAAATAATAAAAAAACTCAAACATACAGGCACACATTTTTAAAATATTAGTATTTAAAAAAAACATAAAAACTATTAACTTAGCAATAATGAATGCTATTAACTTAGCAATGCAAATATAACTAATGAAAAGTTAAATAATCAGTTTTGAGAAAATAAAAAGAAGTGAATTCCAAGAAAATTATAAAAATATAAATTTCCCAAACATAATTATATAAATTGTTAAATACAATTTAAATTAGCGAATAATTTTAAAAAAGAAAACATAGGGGCATCAATTACAAAAAATTAAATGCAAATTATAAAAATATCTTATTAAAATGTGTAACTGACACACTAAGTGTTCTAAATGTTTTCGCTATGGCATACATATTAGGATTACTTAAACAAAAGGTTTTATAATAATAATAATCTTGATCTCTACGACGTCCTAATAAATCCAGGATAATAGATAAGAACGCGATGATACCCACCTAAGAATTCAACAAATACAAAAATTCGCCAAAGGGGGGCAGCATTGTCATTTTTCCTTCAAAATCCGCTATATTTAAGCAACTATATTTAAGTAAAAATAATACTTTTTATCATGCCTTTTCTACGTAAGAGAGGCAGTGGTGGCCTGATGAACTGATCATCAATCTTATTGCCTTAAGGTAGTGAGTTCGAATCTCGTTTTATACGAAGAACCATGGAATTCATTATGGATGATTATGACATGATTCTAAATGACGAAAATGGCTTCTATCTAACTGGTAAAGCCCTTACCTGGGCATAGTGGAAGTAGGTGTGCCACTGCACAGACTTCCGCTTAAGTTCTACCACTTGGAACATGTATATCAAGAGATTTTTGTCTATTTTTTATTCGTGATACAACCGACAAAAACTGCCTTTGGAGAAATTTTGTATATTGTAAGTCGAGATGTATATTTTTTAAAGTTCGATTCTGAATTACAATCATTGTCATGGTGAAACTTGATTGACTTTGAAATGGGAACCGACGAAACTGCTGTGATGGAATAATTGGCATCACACTTATTATCTTATCACTTCTACAACCATTCTTCATCCAACTCTTCGTACATGGCCTTGTTACCATGGAAATGGATCCTAATTTCTGGCGTCCTCATTCCACCACATACCTCATAACGGCATCAGAAAATCAGCTGAACAGTGAATCTCGTCGTCTAATGCAAGTTTAGGAGACATTTTGCTTTCAACCTAAGAAATGAACTTGCATTCTTGGTATATCCTAGCTTTTCTTGAACCCCTGGAAAGATTCTATATTGATTCCTGAATTTGCTGTGTTTAATATAATCTGAATATAAACTGTGCTGTCCTTCCTCGAGCAAGTAAAGCACCGAATTCAGAAGTGGCAGCAGCTAATGCAAAACAATTCCTCTATCATACGTAAGCAAGAACAAGATTAACTACGAAATTTTGGATGCTTCCGTTAAATGTATACAAAAATATCTAAGAAGAGATGAAAAACATTATAAGAGTCCCTAAAGACTGCTGTTTTAATTCGAAAACAGAGCTTTTACATGATTTGGGAAACGGTACATTCTATGGGTTAGACACTGGATACATGAGCAACAAAGAAGTAAGATTGGAGAGCGAGTGAGTCACTCACTATTCAGGCACTCGTCTCAGTCAACGAGTTTCTTCAACGAAATCGGAGAAATTATTCCATGAGATGTACTCAAACTGATTTCTTGATAAAGTGATTGATGATTCTTGGTTGTAAATAAATATATTAATTAAGAGTTCCACCTCGTGCAGGAATTAATTTTAAATTATATAGATCCTGAAGTTGAAGAAAATTTTTTTTATAAATTTCTTTTAAACTATTGCTGCTGACATGCTCTGAATACAAGAAGTCCAGTCTTCTCTCATTTAATTTACTCCATTAATGTGTCCTTTTCTTTTTTCAAGACAGAATTTGTTAAACAAAAAATTTTACAGTTCTCGAATGGGTGAGATTTGATTGGTAAATTCCAATTTCCAAAGAAAGTAGAATAATTATTCATAAACATATTTAAAGTTTCCCATTAAACTTTTCTTTGATTCTTTGTCAACTCACAGAATTTAAAAGTCCAAATTTCCTCATTTAAGTTATTATATTTTTAGAGTATATTTTGGTTGCAAAAGGCTTTTTTCAAAACAAAACGGGGAAAATAATAATCTAAATATGTAACTACAAATAATTTGGATTTGCTAGCACTTCATGTAATAAAGTAGAAAGTATCATTTATAATTTGGCATTTAATTATTATCTGCAATGATTCATGATTTTCATTACTTTGTGACTTTATATCTTTCTTTTTTCGCTTTCGTTGGTGTTACTTTGAGAGGAGCTTCAAAGTAGAACAGGAACGGTTTAGCCAGGACACCGAGTTTACGTTGGAGAAGAGACTAGAGTTCATTTGGTATGATGCGTACTAATGTCCTACGGTTTTGGGGGCTCATCTCTCCTTGACATGAGCACTTCAACAGGAGCCCTAAAACATTTGATCGCTAAAGTGACGCAATCTCTAGAAAACTAAGGAAAAGGCACTAGAAATTACTTAACTGCCTCTCAAAGCAATGTGCAAAAGTACTTGCTGTGACAGACCTTATTGTTAAACTTCTTGTGACAGAGTCGACATCTGAGCTTGCTCCATTTTCCTCACTTCCTCGCAGTAAAGAAATAGCACTAGAATTTGTGAAATTTTTTGTAGCAGGGACAGAGCTTCCCAATGCAATAGTTTTAAACTGGTTCAGTGACCAAACCCACAACCCTCAGAATGCAGTAGTGACTCCTTCCTTCACAAAGTTATACAAAATCCTTCTTATTGGATATTCAATTTGAGTAAGTAGCTTACACAATTACACTACTGGCTATTAAAATTGCTACACCAGGAAGAAATACAGATAACAAAATGATATTCATTGGACAAATATATTATACTAGAAATATAACAAGTGATTAAATTTTCAAAAAATTTGGCTGCATAGATCCTGAGAAATCAGTACCCAGAACAACCACCTCTGGCAGTAATAACAGCAGTTATACACCTGGGCATTCAGTTAAACAGAGATTGGATTGCATGTATAGATTGGATTGCATGCCCGTGCAGCTTCAACACGACGCCACAGTTCATCAACCGTAGTGACTTGCGTTTGGTGACGAGCCAGTCCCTCGACAACCATTGACTAGACGTTTTCTGTTGGTGAAAGATCTGGAGAACGTGCTGGCTAGGGCAACAGCCGAATATGTTCCGTATCTAGGAAGGTCCGTACAATACGGCAACATGCGATCGGGCATTATCCTGCTGAAACGTAGGGTTTCGCAGGGCTCGAATAAAGAGTAGAGCCACGGGTCGTAACACACCAGAAATGTAACGTGCACTGTTCAAAGCACCGTCAATGCGAACAAGAGGTGACCGAGACGTGTATCCAATGGCACCCTATACCATCACGCCAGGTGATGGGCCAGTATGACGATGACGAATGCACGCTGCCAGAGTGCGTTCACCACGTTGTCGCCAAACACGGATGCGACCATCATGATGCTGTACACAGAACCTGGATTCATCTGAAAAGATGACGTCTCGCCATTCATGCGCCCAGGTTCGTCGTTGATCACATCATTGAAGGCGCTCTTGTCTATGACGCAGCGTCAAGGAAAGCCGCAGCCATGGTCTCCTAGCTGAGAGTCCATGCTGCTGCAAACGTCGTTGAACTGTTCGTGCAGACACTTGTTGTCTTCCAAACGACCCCGTTTCTTGACTCACGGCTCATGACGTGGTTGCACGATCCATTACGGCCATGCGGATAATATGCCTGTCTTCTCGGCTGCTAGTGATAAGTGGCCGTTGAGATCCCGCATGGCGTTCCCTATTATTGTCCTGAACCCATCGATTCCATATTCTGTTAACAGTCATTGGATCTCGACCGACGCGAGCAGCAATACTGCGATAAGATAAACCGCAATCCCGGTACGCTACAATTAGACCTTTATCATAGTCAGAAAAGTGCTGGTACGCATTTCTCCTTCTTACACGAGGCATCACAACAACTTTTTACCAGGCAACAACGTTCAAATGCAATTTGTGTATGAGGAACCGGCTGAACAATTTCCTCATTTAAACACAATATAGGTGTCGCTACTGGCGCCTGCTTTGTCTGAATGCGCTGAAATGCTAATCATTTGCATATCACAGCACCTTCTTCCTTTCGTATAAATTTCACGTCTGTAGCATGTCGCCTTCTTGGTGTAGCAATTTTAATGGCCAGTAGTGTATTTTACAAAGCTAATTAGGATTCATACTTAATTTATAATTAATTACTAAAGAAAGTTATTTGAATTTCTATAATTAATATCTTTGGTTTATTAGCTGGAAAATGCAGCTACTTGAAGCTGTTTCAGTAACTTTGCTTGATTTTACCATTGTTGAAAATTCAGAGAACCTATACACTCTCGGGACTTTTAAGCAAATCTTCCTTTATATTTCATCCGAGGGGCTGTAATATCCCTATGAATAATGCTGTTCTCATGTTCAGAAAATATTGCGTCCTATACGAAATCCAGATAAAAAGACTATCTTCTTGCAAAAATATTCCCATAAGTGAAAAAAATAGATATCCAAAATTCCATAAAAGCAATGATTTCTGCACTTGAGTGAATGCAAAAAGTGCTATTACAGGTGTAAACTTTGTTACTTAACCAAACTTCTGGATAATGAGATGGTTGGTTGTGTTTATCGGGTGAAATCAGCTGAAACAGGCATACAAAAAAATAACGCTATAAATGAAACTGCTGTTTATACTTTCAAAGCTGCCAGCTCACATATTCAAAATATTCCTCATTTGATACAGCTTGGCTTCTGGCTGAAAATTCAGCTGGGCTACTGGCTAATTAAAACGTTAGTTTTGCGTTCAATAGCTCGTGAGTTTGACTCCAACCTCGGGAATAGATGTTTCTAGGGATTCATAATAAATAATAAAGAGTGCTCATGGAGCGACAATAAACGAATCCATTTCGATTTCTTTCATTTTGAACTCGTATGTTTTTACTGAAACTTGATTCAAGAACAGATTGAATGGTTTCAGCTTTCAATATGGGATGGCAAATGACGATGGAGTGTACCACTGCCACCTGCAACCACTTCCTTCAAACTTGAAGCTACTGGTGGAGCAACCTCAATGATCATTTAATGAAGCAGGCCATGTGTGCCTCTACCTTTAGAAGATTAATTTATACAAATCAGAGAGAGAGAGAGAGTAGTCCAGTGAGGGTGGGGAATCTTCAGATCCCGAAAGAAAAACCGAGCACTTCCTTTGGGATGTTTTCATTCAATCCCACACATTGCTTTCCTTTCCTCGCGAGACAGAAATATGGACCATTTGTTCTTTAAGGGGAAATGCGGTGGTTTGAAATGCCGTACTAATAGAAAGAAAGTGAATTCCAATGAATTTCTTAAGTGTACAGCATTCTTTGGTTGGTTCAAGAATCGAACCCGCTACCTTTAGGAACGTAGAACGACCAGTCTCACTCCAAAACTGCCGAGGTAGGAATAACTTGAAAGGAACTTAAAACCTGTAGGAACTTTTGGAGTCGAGTTATAATTCCATTCCAATAAAAGAAATTCATGAACCAGAATATTTGATTTTTTTAAATTTATAGGTAATTTCTAACAGATGAAAATTGATTATATCGGGATCCACAATTTTAAAGTGAGTTCTGAATCACTAAAAAAATCGAAGTGAGAATCAAAACCACGAACTCTACTACTTCGATTATGGATTTTCTGTATGCATTCCCTGTGGGATATAACTTTCATTCAATCCTCCAAAAGCATATTTCGAAATGCTTCCAAATCGAAAAAAAAGTGAGCTTTGGAAACTAACGAATCCTTTCTTCGGCGGCAGCGAAACTGAGAAAGGACATTTTTTTCTCCCCAAGAAGAATTTTGTTTCACGGCAGAATGGTTTTAATTAAAAATGAGCATTATCAGGATTCGCCTTGTCAGTCTGATCCAGGTACACGAGAAGAAATAATTAATGCAGAAAAGGGGCAGAGGAGAGAATAAATTTCTCCAAAGTAAAGCCTTATTGTTGATCGAGTTAAAAAAAGGAATGAATTCAGCGCATGTGGAAGGTTTTCTTATGAACCGTGAAATAGAGACTATTTTTTATATTCATATAAGACAAAATTCAGTCATTCAGGAAACAAATATTTTTTCAGGAAATAAATGACTGTGTAGCTCAAATGAGACATAAATGAAGAGAAATACATAACGGTAGAATTAAAACTCACCTGATTATTTTCTTTGATTTATTTTTTCATCTACGACCAGTTTCTACCTTCCTTGTGTTAGTTTGCGACAAATGCGGGATCATTTTATCGGAACGTACACTTTATGTGGTTTAAATATCCATATCCGAGAAGGGATTCTATCCCACTACATTTGAAGGAATAGCATTATTCTAATATATTCGAGTATAGAATTATTCGAATCTACTCAACACAATAGCTACTCTTTCATTTCAAATTAAGAGGAAGAAACGATGCTGACATCTGAGACATTAGAACCTCTTAACCTCCTTCACACTGGTTCATCTAGCACTCATTAGGTGTAAAAAAAACTTACAACATCAGCTTAAGCTTTCTCCTTCGATTGAATCAGGTACCGAACCCATTACATTTAGATCACGAGAATGACATCTTTCCTGTCAGACTAAAAAGGTATGCTGTTCAAATAGAAAAAAAGTCAAATAGATAAACTGTTGGAAAGAACTTACAATCAGCTGCCTGTTCGAACCTTTGATGACAGATAAATAATAGATTGGTTTTAATTGAAAACTTTAGCAGATGTCTCAAAATCAATAATATCATTTCTTCCTGACTGTCACAATTTTATTAATCAAGTCAACGTGTAATCACACAAATTTCAACAGATATACGAGATTCACAAATTATATTGGAGGGGAAATTACAGGATAACTCAGTTTCAAACACGATGCAATTTTACGATTTAAACTATAAAAAAATATAAATATCCATTTCATTTATGTGGGAATCTTAAAGAGAGATTTACATCATGCAGAAAGAATTTGCATTTGTACAGAATGACATTTGAATGACGCCAGTTTGCTAAAAGTAATTCTAATATTTTTAATGCAACACTTTTGCTTTTTTTCAGAAGTTTTATCATAAATATTAAATTTAATACTTATAAAGAGAGAATACTAACATACAGTTATTTCAAATATTTCTATTCTTTTAAAAATTCGACTGCTTCCCTATCTCAAGCTTTTAATAAGGAATGGAGGATTTTCACAAGGGCCAAGTCACGTCACACTCAGGACGCAAGAGTGAGCCAGCCCTTAAAATCTTAAGAAATCTCCGCGTGCGACATCTCTTCAAAATTGCTCGACTTGAATCGTTTTATAAATATCAGAATCAGTTCACTCGGATTGTTTGTAAAAATCGTAATAATGACAGATCCTTGTCCGCAGCGCGTGCATGAATTTGAGTATTGAGGTTGAGCTAATGGTGATCCAGCTTCATGATTCCGCCTATCAATAGTACTCTATGCAGCCAACTCTACAACTTTCTTTTGCATCGCTTACACAATCGACATCTGTTTAAGTAAATCTATATCCCGCAAACCCTATGGAACTTTCAATGTCCTTCTTTGTACGATGGTCTTCGGTTAGGACAGATATCGAACCAGTTTCCTTCTGCACTCATGCCGTTTCCCCAGAGGACTATTGCAGCAACAAATAAAAAATTACATAATTTAAAATCTTGTGATTTAATTTCAAAATTTTAAAGCTCTCACCATTTAACTCGTACAGAATACCAATAAAACATATGTTGATGTCCAATAGCTCATGAAAACATTCAAGTCAATAACACTAATGTTTGCATCGATACGAAAAATGCATTGGCTGTTGTTCATGAACATACCTGGAAATACCATTCGTCTCACGAAAAATACGAGGTCGTTCATTCAATATCAGACCTTGAGTAATAGGACATTTTAGTATCGATTGAAATTACAAACATGAATTTATTTTACTTTCTGTAATTTTGATTATTTTGTATTTTTTCAATACTTTTTGCGTAAAGCAGTATACAACACATACCATTGCCTAATATATCTGTTCTTATATGACTACTGAAAGTACAACAGGGCTTCTTTTATTAAATTTTTTCAGCTGAAATATTTTATTGTAAATTTTTTACTAAAAATTATGATATTGATTATTTTCTTAAGAACAAAAAGCTAAATGTGACTCCAAAATACCTATATTAAATCACACACTCTATAACGACCTGGAGATTTTGTGAACTACCGATAAATATGATAAATGTTCAGTAATACATCAATATTATATCAAGTTCAGCGGTGGTTCTAAATAATCATCAGATATTAAGCACTTTTACCGAAACATTTATATATATACGCAAGTGTTTATATATATATATATATAATATGTATATATATGTGTGTGTGAGTTCGCTCGGCTCATTGTCAGGAATTAACACATTATTGTTTAAATGATTTAATTATGGTTTTGGACAAAATAAGAAGATATTTACATATTTAGAAGTGAATATTAAATCACGATCTAACATCTTAGTTAATTATAATTCGAAATAAGTTCAATATCCATTCGCGTCTTTTCTCGTCCATCACCTCGTCGTTCTCCTGCTCCCTCGCTTTTCTTTGCATGTCCGGCGGCAAATATGGGAATGGCCTTCTGGGGGAGTTTTCAATCCCACATACATATAAAAATTCCATATACTATTAAGTATATAAGTTAATTAATATACATTATAATTATAAAATACTATTAATATTTAATTCAAATTTTAAATAATTATTAGAGAACAATTTTAAATCATTTATTATTTAATTAAATAAATAAATTAGTAAGAAATTGAAGCATAAAAATCAAAGAACATAGTTAAAAACTAAAATTAATTTGACAGACTAATTACACCAATAATGTAGTATTTTTAGGCATTTATGAAAGCTTCAAAACTTCTGCATAGTTTGATAATCACGGCCCATCTTAAACTTCTATATGCACAACTCTCTTGCTATTCAATGGCATAAGAGAGATATTATTTAAGAGTTATATATATATATATATATATATATCTATATATATATATATATATATATATATATATATATATATATTGCGCATAGAAAAGTTTGTTGGGGGCGTCCTATGGGCTTCATTGTCAGGAATTAACACATTTAAAGTTAAAATTATTTAATTATATGTTCCAAGAACAAGATAAAGCTATTTACATGTATACAAATAATATCAAAGCACATTGCAACATCTTAGTTATAATTCGAAAGTCCAATATCAATTCACGTCATCGCGTCTTATGTCGTCCATCACATCTCCCTTCTGCGTATGTCCGGCGGCAAACATGGGAATGGCCCTCTGGTGGCGCTTTCAATCCCACAATCGGCCATCCTGATGACCATAGCTGACCTCAGCATTCGTCTGGAATCAAAATTTCCTGAAATAAAAATGAATAAGAGCACTAACATGTTCAAGAAGAATCTTTAAACAGTGTTGTCAATTCTCGTCTAATTCGTCTTTTAAATTCTTATCTAAATCATTGTCGTTGTTCCTCGAATATGAGATTCCGTCGTGGAGGATTCCTTCATCTTCATCTGGTTAGAGAATCGGTAGCTGCGTCTTCACTCTCCTCATTAGCCATCTTCAAACGGAAACGTCTTGAACACATCTCAGTTACCATTCTTTTTTTCAAAAAATGGAAAGGTAACAGTCTGAAATAAAAGTTTTAGTCTTAAAAAGTAGCAATTCAGTGGATAAAAAAGTCAAAATCAGGAGTTAGTTGTCATCAACTCCTGACTTCTTTTCCTTTTTCAGCACATTTTAAGTCACATCGGGCCAAGGTTTCATGTATTCAGCACAAGTGCTAGTAATCAGTGGACCTTAAGTAAAACCAATCTTTTGTACATAGTAGGTGTCGTTGCTTTTAATTTTAATTATTTTGTAGGTGCCTAAATATTTGGGTTTTAACTTGAGAGCTGGACCTTGTTGTATACGTTTAATAGCAACAATATCATTTAATTTGAATTTTCTTGCTGGTTTTCTTCTTAAATTATAGGTTTTGCGATTTTCATTCTGAACTTCTAAAATTTGTTTTTTAGTTTCTTTTCTAAGGTTATCGCGATTATTAATGAAATCTGTTCGCATTTCTACGTCTAAGATATCTTTAGTTTTATAGTCATTTTTTTGTTTAATTTTTGTACCAAATAGCAATTCAAATGGTGTTATATTAATACTTCTATGAAAAGTTGAGTTTATAACCTGTTGTAAATTACTAACATGCAAATACCATTTAGCTGTGTTGTCTATCCAGACAGTTTAGACAGAGTAGAAATTATACTGGAGTTAAGGCGCTCTACTTGACCATTGGCTCTAGGTAAACCGGTGGTTATACAAATGTGTTTAATTTCTTCACGGCGACAATATTCTTCGAAATTATTTGAAATAAATGCAGTACTTTTATCCGAAATGATGCATGAGGGTTTACAGAAAAACAGACTTTTGGAGTTCTAACTTCGAAATTACTTCAGAAACGTCAGTAGATTTAGATGGTTAAAGCCATATAAATTTGGTAAAACTATCGATCACAGTAAATATATATTTATGTCTCTTATGAGTACTTTCTTACGGACCTAAATGATCTACATGATATGAGTGTAAAGGAGTGTCGTCTTTTTCGATTAGATGTAATTCTCCTTCTTGTTTACTCTTTTACGATTACTTAAAATACACGGTATGAAATTAGATAACATTTCTCAATTTAATTTATCTTGAGGAATGTAAAAGTTTAGAATTTAAGCTATCTTTTGTTCTTTTAACTGCAAAATGACTTTTCTCGTGTGCAGATTTAATTATACTCATTTGCACTTCGTCTGGGACTACTAACAGTTTATTAACATATTTATGAAGAAAATCGCTTTTGAGTAAATAATAATTTTGTTTTAATATCTCCTTAATTGTTTTGATATGTTCGTCTGTGTCTTGTGCTTGAATTACTTTTTTCTCAAAAAGTGGTAGTCGTCGGGGTGAAGAACAAATGGAGATTTCATCGGTTAAATTAGTTTTCATCTTAATATCAACACTTTTAATTTTATTAGGAACATAATTTTTTATTAATGATTGTGTGTATTTCAGATCACAATGATTTATCTTTAATGTGACTTAAATCAATTTCTGATTCATCGTTAAGATTTACAAAATTAATTAAAAATTTATCTATTTCGTTCTTGTTAATGTGAAACGATACTCCATTGTTTGAAACTATTAAAGTACCTTGTTTAATAATGTCAGTTCCTACAGTTAAATCAAAATTTACAGAGTCATCATTTATGACAAATTTATTTGCATTAACTTTCGAATTATCAATTTCAACTTCTGCATTAAAATAACCTCGTGGCTTAATTGATTTCATTCCTAAACCAGTCAACGAAATATTAGAAATTTGTTAACTAACAGTATCTTTAAATTCATTAAATAAACTCTTTTTTAATATGGTTTTTCGACTTTCAGTATCAATTAATGAAGTTACATTCAAAGTACCAATTTTAACATCCATAAGAATTAAGTTTTCAGAACTGATTGTATTTATTTTTGGTTGAACATCAATAGAGGTTGTTTCTTTTGATTTCGGATATTCCGAAGCTTTATGCCCAAAAGTCTGACATGAAAAACATTTTAAACCCTTATCTTTATGCACACAGTATTTAGACATATGTGAACGTGAACCACAGTTATAACACACTGTGTTTCTTGAATCAAAATTACCATTAGATTCATAACTTGAATTATATTTATCATTACCATTATATTTTGATTTATTTTTATCTAAAATTTGCATCATGTTTTGTTTCCATTTTATCGAAATCATATTTACTCTTTGCTGAATCACTTTTCACTACTTCATACACTTTATTTTAAAATTCTATATCAAGTTTTTGCATCCGTATAAAATAATTTTATTTTCATGTTTATCATTAAGTTCTTTAATCACATAATGTATTGACACGGCGTCATCAATTTTATCCTGAGTGGCAAAGTTCTTTCATTTTTAAAAAAATATTCCTGAACGGATTCTGAATCTTTTATTTTCCTCTTACTTAGTAATTCGTGAAGATTTGCTGAATTTATTTCAAAGGAAAATTCGTCGATTAAGGCATCTTTTCATTCTTTCAACGAGTTTATTTCCGGGTCTTTTCTAACAAATAATAAGGCATTTCCACCCAACGATCTTTTAGCAAAAACAAACTTCTGTATATCAGATAAATGGAACAGTTTCGATACATTTTCAAAGCTCTCAATCCAGTTACTTATGTTTTCATGAGACTTAGCATTAAATTTGGTAATTGTGCTTTCGATATGAGAATAATTGATATAAATATTTTGAGAATCATTTTTACTAAGTTCATTAGAAATATCATTAACATTTAAATTATTATTTTTATTTCCACATTGCATTAAAGAATCTCTTTCGCTTTCATTTTTGTTTGTTTTCTCTACTTCCGATTCAGACATCCAGGCGTCGCTCATTCCCTCCGCTAAAGAGTTCAATGAACACAATTGCTCAAATATTCTTTTTCCTATTTCAGATTTATTTCCTTCGAAAGAGATATTTAAGATAGAAATTGTAATTAATTCGTTCAAAGAAAAATTATCTTCTATTATTTTTTATTTCTTTTTAAATTCGGCACTTTCAATAGCAAAATTAAAACCAGAAAAATTCTCTTATACGCTTTCGATTTGACCGATCTCCGTCAGAATCCAAAATAAATTTATGTAAAAGTTATTTTTCCAGTTTTTATAGTAGTAAAAGTTATTTTTCCAAAATAACTTTTACTTTGTCCGACTTAATGATCTGCAATACAACGCGTATCTTTTTTCATATCATTTAACTTAATCTTGATGTGAAAAAAATGTACAGACCCTTTTCTGATGCTTGACTTGTAGGATGATCCACTTCTTACACCAAGTAAGTGGGTCCTGTATGCTCCATTAACAGTAATTAACGCATTTAAAGTTAAAATTATTTAATTATTTGTTCAAAGAACAAGATAAAGCTATTGACATATATACAATTAATATCAAAGCACATTGTAACATCTTACTTATAATTCGACAGTCCAATATCAATTCACGTCATCGCGTTTTTTCTCGTCCATCACCTCGTCGTTCTCTTACTCGTCGCCTCTTTCCCTTCTGCGTATGTCCTGCGGCAAACATGGGAATGGTACTCTGGTGGCGCTCTCAATCACACACACACGCACACAAATATATATATATATATTATAAATAAATTGTGAATTTATGACAAAATAGGAAAATAATAATAAGCATACGGACTATGTCTTCTTCAGGAGCCATATGTTAAACTATGCAAAAGAAATAAAAACACTCTTCTCTGACATGCAAATACAGTTAGAATCATATTTCTACATTTTTATATTCTATCTTTCTCTCTCTCTCTCTCTCTCTTTATTGCTTTTAAAATTGAGTTTTATTTTCAATTATTTTCTATCTTGACTTAATACACAGACACATACCCAGATATATGTATATATATAAATATAAATTATTTATTTTATTAAGTTTATATAATTTATTTTTTAATTTTCCAATTTATTTAAAAAATATTGTAAATTTTGTCAATTCTCTCTAGTTCAATAAAAATTACCATTTTACAAATTTTAAAGAAACGTTAAAATTCCTTTTTATTAATTATTAGCTTTTAGACCTTATGTCATCAACATCTCCTGATGAATTTTATTGTGCGGACACGTATTTCATTTAATAAAAGTTTTATTGATTTCTAATTATATAATTAAAATTTGAAATATTAGTTCTCATACACATGCATGCAAATATATATATGCATGTAGCCATAAATGTAAGCTAAGTTTTACAACTCAATG
This sequence comes from Latrodectus elegans, assembly GCA_030067965.1. Taxonomy (NCBI): domain Eukaryota; kingdom Metazoa; phylum Arthropoda; class Arachnida; order Araneae; family Theridiidae; genus Latrodectus; species Latrodectus elegans. Next base: position 1,744,281 of record CM057822.1, read on the forward strand.
AACTATCATTTCATTCTAAATTAAATATCAAAGTTTATTTTGGGATTAAGAATTGATAAGCATAAAGTCTTCGAAACACAGAGGGAAGGTGGTGAACGGGGATATTCCTTCTACGGAATCGCCCTTCTTGAGAGGCATCCATACCAAAACCGCAAAAAGAAATTTTTCTTAAAAGGTAAAATCAAGAAAGGACTCAATCTTTTTGGGCAGATCAAACAGTTTGGCTGCAGTTGTTCTTCACGAAGTATCTTCCTACAACAGAACTTTTTCAACGGCATCTCATGTGCAGAAATTTTATAACAATGAGGAAATAGCATGTGTTACTGCTTCTTCGTTGCAAATACTCTTACTTGCTTACATATGTATGCAGGTATGTATAATACCAAAAAATTAAATCAAATAGTACCAAAAAATTAAATCTCATCTTTACATTAAAAGATTGTCAGATTTTATAAATATGTTGATTATACAAATCCAACGAGTGGAAATTGGAAGCACTTAGTTTGCTGGATTTGATACAGGGCTTGGCGATAGTAGAAGGGCCTATGAAATTCAACCAGAAGAGAAATATTGTATAAATGCCTATAATTAAATCCCATTTAAAATCATTTACAGTCATTAAGAAATGCATGAAAATACTTTTTAAACACACATATATGATCAAAATAATACTTATAACAGATTATATATATGATCAAAATAATACTGAAAAGACTTCAACACAAAATTATTTATGATGCAAATATTATAAACTAAATTTATTTAAATGTTTATGTTAATAGATAACTAACGAAATATGGGGAAAATAATATATTGATGCTTTTAAGTATAATGATAAAATAAAAATTTAATATCGTGAAAGAGAGAAATTTTTCTAAAATTGAGCAGATAAATTATACTATTGAGGAATTAAAATTTTTGTCTACAAAATATCCTAAATCAATAGATTTATGAGCAAAGAAATTAAATGGAGCTACTTAAAAAATTCAACATAAAGTAAAAAAATTAAAACACCTTTTGGAGTTAAGAAGTAAAATTTTTGTGTTTACGTTTCTTTCTAAAAGGAGCAAGTCGAAGTTCATTACTTTATCTCAAATTATTCATTTCGATTCTCGATTCGTTCTTTGTGTACAGATGAAGCGGCCGCAGTTCATTCGTTCAGGCTGCGGCCAATCCCTAAATTACCTGTCACGTGACATCAACGGAACAGTGTCGTAGCCTTATTGGTTAATGGCACAAGCTCTGTCAGCAGTAAGAATCTTTAGCCGAATCTGGATCACGCATCCAGCTTTCCAGTGACAAAAAAAGTTATTTACTGAAGCAGAAAGTTAGAAAACGACAGCAGACAGAAAACGTCGAATTTCGACAGAAAAAGGAAAACAGCCAGCATCTTACCCACAGTAGATTGTAACTTCAATCAAAGTAACAGAAAATTAAAATGGGCCGGTTAGGGCATCGGGCTTCCCTCCTGAAGGGCAGGGTTCGATTTCCAATGTCGCCAAAGACACGCCGAGTACATGCGATATACGTGCTCGTTAAATCTGTGAAATCGAAAATCCTGTGGTCGGTTACCATGGGTGCAATAGTCTGGAGAAAATTTCCTCTCCTTCAGATGAATGTCAAAATGGAGATGGTGGATGTATCCTCTGGTAGAGCCATCTATCGGAGGATTTTGGAGCTAAGTCGTATTTTCCCACTTATAGTGCTCCGGTTAAACGAAAGATGCACCCTGCTGACTTAAATTCGCATAGCCAATAGCATAACGAGTTTGGTTTGTCCTAATGCCATATGTAACAATAACAATTCAATCAAACAACGAAATTCTGAAGAATATTTAAGCCCTTTTTAAAACACTCCATACGTAAAGACTAAATTAAACAATATTTTTTTATGAATCAGTTATTTTAGAATCTCTACACCTTTCTTTCTATTACGCAAATATAAATTCAGAGCTTTGTGCACGTAAAATTCAATATTTTAAGAATAATGAAAAAACAAAGTCACATATTTAACCAATTGAACATATTTAAACAGCATAACAGGATTTAAAATTATCCTTATAAAGTAACAAAATGTTTGGAGGAAAAAGAAGCATCTTTTAAGATCAAAGGCCTGCATGAACATTCCAAAAGTTTGCCAATGACACTGAACAAGAATAATATATAGATTTCTATATAAAATTTCGTTGCAAAAATTATAAATTTGTTTTAAATAAGGAAATAAATTAAAAATTTATTGAAACATATTTTAAAAATTAAAAATAAAATTTATTTCATTAAATGAATGCGATAAAAAGGTCAGATAAAATATTTAAATTTCAGTATTCCGATGCGTTTATGTATTTAATTGAAAAAAAAAACTAAATTCTATATATGATTCTATATACTGAATTCTATATATGATGAATTTTATATATCCGATGCATTTTTGTATTTAATTAAAAAAACTGAATTCTATATAAAATTAATAAGTAGAATAGTGAAAATTTTATTATTAACATTCAATGAAAATTGAATGATATGAAAAATAAAAGCATTTAGATATTTACAATTAAAAAAAAATAAAAACGAAACAGTTTAATAACGGAATTGTGAGCAATATTTTATCTATTTATTTTACAAATACTACGAATTAGCGTTTAAGATACCAGTTCACGGGGTCTTGGCCATACTGAGAGAGAATTGTAAAATTATTAAAATGCTGTTAAATCATTTATTGATAAGAGTCGCACACAAAACAGTTTGCGAAATCCACCACTTGAATTCTAAAGGGTAAGCAGTCAGCCCTCAGAATAGAGCCACGGTATTTCTCGGAAAACTGGGAACAGTTCTCCCCCCAGAATCTTTTCTCATTCCTTGCGCATTGAGTCATACCCTGTTTAAGGGTTTTTCTAAAGGTCAGGATAAATACTTCTTATAGGAGGCTTTCTGCTCATCATTTTGCAAATAATTTGTTAGGATTTTTTTTTCGGTTATATTAACTAATAATCAAACTGACAATAATTTGGAAATAAGCCAAATTCGGTTTGTACCCGGTGCTACTTCTACTTATGTGTAAATTATTCATAACCGCTCGTTCAATTTTAATGCCGTTCTATTTCATTTATAATAGTATGAAATTTGGTTGTTATTCACAATGAGAAATCACCAAATATTTTCATTGTATAAATGTAGTAGAAAGTTTTCATTAGATGCAGAGAATTTATTTCTTATCAAATGATATCATCAATTTAGGAGTTGGTGATTATTCAAAAATGAGGTCGCGCGATTATATGTTTCCTATCACTGATTAGTACATTTTAACAACTGAGACGGTTTCAATCATAAAATGTGCAACATCTCAAACCTCTCATCAATTTAATTATTACGTTATTTGCTTAACATTTTTCAACAGAAAGTGAAGTTTCGCCTTCTGAGTTTTATTACAGTTTGCAGATTCGAAATATGTTATCGAAGGATATCACCAATTTTCGTGATGGTTGTTTCGAAAATGAAATCAATAACATATGACGTCTATAATCTACCAGAAACTATTTTTATCACCGAATTCTTGCTTTCCTTACTTAGTCCCGTAACTAAGGCAGTTTCTCTGTGTTAATTTGATAAAGAGGAGTTATTTTCTAAAGGTCTTTTATTTACTTTTTACAATTAATTATTATTGAAGAATATATAAGTAGTACGAGTAAATGTATTACACCCAACACACACAGTTTTGAAATAAGCTATCAGATTATGCTATCAATTTTTAAGTGCTGATTTCGAACTCGGAAATAAAAAAACATCAAAATTTATACTATGAACGACAAGCACCATTTATTTCAACAGCGAAATTTTTGCGTTAGATTACTTTGTCTCGTAAATATTTTTTCTTTGAATTCCTTCGATGAGAGAATTTATGTCTCTTTTTCATTTTTCTGACCACTTATAACGTTACAGCTAAGATACTCAGAAAGCTTTGTTGTTTCCATTTTTCAGAGAAGTGTTCCAATTCGAATGGCCATACATTATTGCAAACAATTATAATTCATAACATGATCTAGTGCGTACTAGAGTTGAATTAGCTAATGCATTAGGAAATATTAAAGAGAAAATTCGTAACCGACGGAAGAAAGATTCCTTTAATAATATCACAACGTGCAATTTGAAATGTGCGTATTCTATCGAATTATTTCCCCAATTTATTTGATCACTCGAAAACGAAATCACCTGTACAGGTCCCAATAACTGGAAAATACCATTCATTTTAGTAATGAAGTTCTTATATTAGTTGATTATTTCAACTCGTAAAGGGAATTCATTGAATTATAGGAGTGTTATGACCTTTTCACAACCTTATAGTTAAGATCTTTTGGAAATGAAGCAGTTTTAATTTTTTATGGGATGCATGTTGCTTTCCATTTGCCTTTATTCGTGATATGAAGAACAATTCCTCCAATCACGGTTCCAAGAGCGGCGCTTCCTTTAGCCGAGCATCCCACGTATACAGGTGCGAAATTAAGATACAACGAGAGGGTCTTAATGAAGACATAAAAAGTGCCAATATGAATTAATTAAGAAAGGCATTCTTAATGGTGCGCTCTTTGATCTTTGGAGCACAGAACAATATGTTCAACGAGACAGAATGAAGAATATCTTCATTTTTTCATAACTTTTGATATTAAATGAGGCTTTTAAGAGAATGATTCATAATGAAGTAAGTTGGTTTTTTTTTGTCTCATTACATGCAAAGGAAAGTGCACAGTCTAAAAGATCATTTAAATTAATTTTTATATGAGATGGTGTGCGGCGGCATTCTTTCCATGCAATTCATTAACATATCTTAATGTCCATCCATTTTATGTGGAAAACAATTGCGTTGTAAAGATGGCGTAAGTCATCCTTTTTGACATCTCTCAGGCACTGTTTACTCATAAAGGTGATTTGCATAAGAATATTAATTCCTCTTGAGAGAGAGAGAGAGAGTGAGAGAGAGAGATGCCATTTGATAGACAAAAATTAAGCATGAAACAACCATTATATTTATTTTTTAAGAAAAAAAAATTCTAGTTTACTGCTCTAATTCCCATTCCACATTTTTAATTAAAATTATAACATGGGAATACTTATTCTTTACAGAACGTCAAAAGTGGAAATTTCTTTTAAAAAAATATTCTAATCCAAACTTTACAAATGTATATAATAAACTGTCTTCAAACGAGTGATACTTTTCAAAAGTTACCTGTTGATTCAAAGATTCTGCTAATGTCCTGGGGCCACTCTTTTGACTTAAATCTTGCATATTTTCCCTCGTGAGTCGCAGAGCGTATTTGCATCATAGAGTCGCAACTGGGCGATACCTTCAGCATCGGAATCAGTTAATTGTATTCCTTATAATCGTTCCGCTAACTTTATTCACTTGCACTATTCTACCCATTGTTTCTTATTTCGCGAGAGTTTCTTATTTTGAAAAAAATGTACATTGACTTCTGTTCATATTAAGTGCTGCAACAAAAGAGCCTGCCAAATAACAGTTTGGTCATGACTTTTATCCTGAAATTATAATAGTAAACACCATGGGAGACACCTAACTGTGATAGTAATATCTAAATAATTATTAAGACTGTTGCCAGTTTTAGTGCATTAGTATTTTAAAACTAAATCAAATATTATCATAGTCAACATCAATATTAGTCACGTGACGAGTGAAGATAGTCAATGTGCGGAAAATGTCATGGAAAACCAATGCTAGATTTGTCATTTTATTAAAAATCTTATATAGAAATAAGAAACTAGGTATTAAATCCATAATATTTTGTATACATTCTTAAAATAATCGATTGGAATTCATTCAGAAGGAGTGAAATTTAACTCTTTTATTGTCACAAAACTCACCCAATCTTTATGATAGAAATTCACTCTTTTGAAATATGTGGGTAAACCACTCCTTTTAGAAGCAGTAACAACGTATCGTCTAAAGGGGTAAATTAGATTTTATAGAAGTATTGTTAATTTTTTTATATTGACAATTAAGTGCAGAAATTACGTTTTGAATTCTTTATTTTCAGGATTTTTTTTTTTTGACAATTACAATATAGAAATTTGATTTCTTTAGTTAATAATATAACAGTACATTTGAATATGACATTTTAATTGATTTGGATAATTATAGTGGTTTTTAATTTACATACATTATCAAGCAATTTGTGTGTTCAGCCATTTATTACATGACTTATATATATTTAGTTAAACGTGTGAGTATAGCGTTCTTAAGAAAAAATCGCCACACTACTAATTTTTCAGTTAAGTTTACTATGGGCCAATAAGTACAAAATTAACTTTACAAACATTATTAATACAACAAATTGTACACAATTTAAAAAATACATAAATATTTTATATAAGTAAATCTAATTTAAATTCTTTTGAAAAAAATTCTTTATTTAAAGTATAGCTTAAAATTAATTTTTGAATATTGATAATATGCTTTTTTGAAGTTTCAGGAGGATAAAGACAAATAATTACAGATTATTCAGTTGTTTATTATTAGAATTATATTCAGCCTAAAAAATACTATCATCCTGAATTCTCACGTATTTATTCCATATTACAGGACAAGGTTTTGAACATACGATAATATTCTAGGTGCACAGAATACGGGATATTTATTGAGAAAACAGTCAGCCTCTGGATATCAAATTCCAATTTCTATCTGTGATAAAGAGAATAATCATATATATTAAATTAATAGAACTTTTTACTGTAATTTAAAGTAAGTGTAATTTGTTAAATAATGGTGTTATCATTAATTAATTATTTAAAAAATAGTAACTTAAGTTACTAAATTGATGATTATTTAGTAGTTTTTGAAAATTTTTATAAGAATGTGGCAAAAATGATAAATTATTGATATACAAGGAAACAAATACAAAATAATTTTGGATTTTTTCTTTGTTATGAAATACATAGAGCCTCTATCATAATTTACAAAATGGATTGTTAAACAATAAATAAAAATATATACATGCATACTTACATTTATTTCTAATGTTAAAGCAATTTTGAATCAATCAACTGTAACTGAAAAACAATTGAAACTAAATGAATAATTTTTAATAATTTTATTAATGTCTATATAAAATTTAATAGGAAAATTCCATATGAATAATACTTCAAAATTATGAAGCCTTATTTATTAAAAAATTAAAAAAGAACTATCAATCTGAATTCTCACATATTTATTCCATATTATAGGACAAGTTTTTGAATACATGATAATATTGTAGGAGCATAGAATGCAGCATATTTACGGAGAAAACATTCAGCCTCTGGATATCAAATTCCAAATGTATCTGTAATAAAGACAATAATCTGTCATATTATATTATAAAAGAAGTTTTCATTGTAATTTAAAGCAACTGTAATTTGTTTATAAAAGGTATTTTCATTTAGTAACTGAAGTTCGTAAATTAGTGATTACCAAGTAGTTTTTAAAATTTTTTATTAGAATGCGACAAATTATTGATATACAATGAAACAAATACAAAATTACTTTGGATTTTTTCTTTGTTATGAAATACATACAGCCCCTATGATAATTTACTAAATGGATTGTTAAACCTTAAAAAAAATATATACATACAAACATAAATTTATTTTTAATATTAAAACATTTTTGAATCAATCAAATAGAACAGAAAAACAGGTGAAACTGTATAAATGAGTAATTTTTTTACGAATTACACAAAACATTTTTGAAACTGCTTTTGTATCACATATACTAATTACATTGCAAGTGAAACCATTTTTAAAAATACAAGATAGAAAACTACACTATAATAAAAGACAAATGCAATACTGCATATTTTGTAAAATATAGATTTTAATTACTTTCTTTTGGACCATGCAATCATGAAACAAATATCAAAATAATAATGAGATTTTTTTTTCCATTTTTGTATAAAAAATTTTCTCTGGGCATTAAAATAATTTAAAATATCTTATTCACATGCAATAAAAAAACTTGGAAAGGTATGAACTACCATTTCCAAGCATGTTTCATTTTCTACCATTAAAAATGCAGATATACAAATTATGCAAGGCATTGTAAATTTTGGTGTGTTTGATTGAAGCATTGTTAGAAAATAATGTTGATGAATAAAAGTTTAGTACTTTCATAAATATTTTAAAATTCATTTTCAAATATGTAAAAAATATACAGGCTTTATTCTACCAATGTTTCCTTGAAAGCAGCCTATTTTGGATACTTAGAGAAATAAATTCTGTTATAGAATAGAACAATAGATGGTCTATTTTTCATCACAAAATGCTATTTTATATTAAACATGTTCTTCACAAGTTCAAATATATTTTCTCGAGGAATTTCATACGGGATTTTAAATTGTAATCATTTTATCTGAAAGGAAAAATACATATACACATATGTGTTTACTCAATAATATTATACATGTAAAAACTAGTTATGGTCAGATGAATTATAAATACTGGATATTTATTTTTTAAACAATTAAATTCTAATCAAATTTTTTTTAAGTGAATTATAAATTTATTATAAAGTTAATTAGAATTTGGTGTTTTAGGAGTAAAAACAAACAAAACTTTAATTCAAAATAGATTTAAAAACATTTTTAAAATTTCTTAAGTTAATTACCAAATAATTATAATTTAATAAATAATTACCTTTTATTATTTAATATCAACTTTAAAAATCAAAAACTTAAATAAGGGATTTAAACTGAAAATATTTATTGGAATTTTCATGTCAATTAATTAAGTTACCACGTTCTTACATTAAACATAGAATTTTACTTCAAACTTTTAAATAAATTTTACAAGCAAAATGAAATGAATACTTGTTGCAATAACAATAGTTAAAATTTTCTCAGTTTCCATAAAACTTATTTTGATTACATATTATACAGAATATACCTGATCAGCCATTTCTTCCTTACATTACATTTCATCATTTTCAAAAGAAATCCATATTTCAGATTTGCTTTTGCTAATATTGTTTTTTATTTTTTTCTTCGCTGATGACAATGACAACCATAAAATACGAATATAAATTATATTTCCATCGACAAAATGTTTAGCTGTAAATTTTAAAATATACAAATTAATAGATTTTGATACATACATTTCCTTTTCGCTTTATCTACAAATGCTTGTACTTAGTAAACAATCAAATCAAATGAAAAATTATCAGTGAAATTTTAATAAGTCAAATACATACTGTTAAGTAATATTCTGCAGATTAATATTTGCCTTTTTAACATTTAAATTAAGAAGCTTCTAATTTTATTTATGAAAAAATTTATTCTTATTCATTGCTAAAATGTTGTATTTGATATTAATCGCACTTTCAATTCAGCACAATACACTATATTAAATATAATATTTTTATAATATATATTGTGTGTGGATAGTTAAATCAACGAGAAAATTAATAGTCATATTCACGCTGTTTCAAAAATAAAATAATTTAAAAATACATTCAATATAATGTACTATTAATTTACTATTAATTTATAATGAATTAAACTTTGTCTCAGAAAATAGCATTTGAAATAAAAAATAAAATTTCCAAACACATTATATTATTAAATATTATCAATTAATGAGAAATTTCAAAATATTATACATATTACATGAATACGAATTCAATTGAGTTCATTCCTTCAAACTTTCGAATACCAAAGTTTATGCAATGGTGAAAATTCACAAATATGAAGATTTGATTTAGTCACTCAATTAATTATAAGCAATAATAACTTATCGTAATGTTTCTGCACTCCTTTTTGTACAATTATATATTTTAAATATTCTAATAGATACCTTTTACAAAATGGAGTACTAAATTCCTCCACTTTTATCGAAACTAAACCAAAAGAATAGAGCAACATGATGATTTAAACCAATCAGAGCACATCACATTTGCTTTGTGCCATAAACACGTCAAAAAAAAAAAAAAAAAAAGAGTGAAAATTGCTTTGAATCGAAAATAGAGTGTTTGAAAGAAAACTTCTTGACCCCGTTAAGTAGAAAAGGATTCATTTTGTATCCTTATGGAGTACAAAATATCAATCGCTCATCGAGTGGTGAAAAACCACTCGATTTTTTAAAGAGTGTAAGATTTAAACCCTAAAAATAATTTTTAAAAAATGTTATGGTTAAAGTAAAGCAATATTTAAAAAAAAGTAATAATAAATAACGTATATTTGAAAAATTAAATATATTTAAATAAATAACGTATTTTTTGAAAAAATTAAACATTTATTAGGAATTAAATTAATGCTTTATTTGGAATAGCAGTATAGCTGCATTTCATGGTCTTCAATACTCACTTTCTTTTATAGAGAATAATTCTTTGTCATTGTAAAAATTATATTGAAGATTTTTCTACAAAAGCAAGTAGAAATTCGATGAAATTTATTAATAATGTCACTATGAATAGTCCACGGAAAACATAAAAGACATTCAAAAAGTAGAAATTATAATCAAAATCAAATTATCACTTCGTCATTTAAAATAGACTTTCTTTCACAATGAATATCTTACAGAAATTACATGGAATATATTCATCCCTTTAGCAAGTTTGTTCAAGAGTTTTTATTACAGAAATTTTCATAGTTATAATAAAACCTTTCTCTCTATAGCTTAAAAAAATGTTTATATGTAAAAGAGAGAGGGCGAATTAATTTTTAGCTTCACTGATTTCTGCAAAAGCATTTGGCGACAAATCTGAGTAATGGTAGATAAGTACGCAATTATTTATTTTCATTCAATTTTGGAATTTCATAAATAAGAAAAACTATAATTTTATTAAACTTCAAATTATTATATTCAGCATATATCTCTCTTACTCCATATAATCAGCAAATCTTACTCTTCATATTATCATTTAGTTCAAATATTTCTTGACACACATCCTATAATATGTACAGCGTGAGTCTCGTCTGTTTTTACAAAATGAGTTTCTATGTTATTTATGTAAATGAACAATAATTACCAAGGATCGCCTTCCATTGTAAGTGGCAAAAAAGGACAAAAAGAAAAAAAAAGAAGTGAGCATAAACAACTGATGTCTACAAATCCTCTGTTACTGTTTGGCATTTTAGCCTCCATCCAATAAGTAAACTGCTTTCCAGGAAGAATTTTCAAACATAGCGCACACTATGTTTAAAAATAGGTCATGGTTTCCTCCCTTGCTTCAAGCTTCGCAAGGGAGGAAACCGGGAAAATTCCCAAGCATCCACCCAGGTAAACGCGCACACTAGGAGCAGAGCCGCAGCATACATCTAATTTTTTTCAGCTTTACTAGAATCGAACCCAGGGCATTCTGTGAAAAACATTATCTTAATACTGTGCCACAGGGAGTCGTCTTCATTCGTCTTTTTTAAATTACATTTCGGAATATGCAGCTTTTGTCATTAGTAACTTCCATCAAAGAAAAAAATCAGATTGAACCCTGTTCTTTGAAAACGATTCGACACCAAGTAAAACCTTGGAAACAAAATGCGAAAGTTATGAAGGCTCTGGCAAAGTACGCATCCTGAGAATTGTAGATGCGCTCCTCACATTCGGTATGGGAAAAGAAATAAAGATCCACGAAGAAGCTGTTTCCAATGCGTCACATACTAAGTCGCTCCTTTTTACCAATTAGAATGCAATTTCACCTTACTCTCCATGGTTATCATGGCTCTTCTGGTCACAAACTACCTACCCCCCTCGAATTTTGTAAAAATATTTAGGCTCAACACCTGCATAAGACAATATCTATATATATATAATATAGAGTGATAAAATTATAAGATGTAATTTTCATAATGAAATTTTTAAGAAAATAAAATAAAAACTGATTATGATTAAAGGACGAGCAATTACCCAACTAAGTAAAGCTAAAGTTATTGTTGGAATAGAGGTCAAATTTCTAGCATACCATGAGAGTTCACCATAAAATGTTACAATAAAACTGTTTATAGTATTTTCTGAAATCTGCCTTCAAATATTCAACACCAAAATTTTTATTGAATTAGCAAACGTGAGTTCTATATTCAAGACTGAAGCTATAATTTATTATATTTGCAAATGGAGTTTTTGCAAATCACACACAATTATTATTTACTTAACTTTTTGTCTTAATTAATGAAATAGTATTCATATAAAGGTAGGAAATTTATCAGCAAATTTTAGACTGGATTTCATCTATGCGGGATTTTACATTTTAAAATGAACCTTGCTTTGTATTTTCAAGCGGAATTTTTTGTGCCTGCCTTGACAAAAGTTAAATGAAACTTTGTTTGTGAATGAATGATGTTTCCACAAATTTATCATCAAAGTTTAGATTGGATTTCGAGACTTGAATTTTATCCATAATCTTGTATTTCCAAAGCAACAATTATTCACATTTGCAAACGAAATTTTTTATGCATTTGCAGCCGCTATCACCTTCGACATCACTTTTCTCTCTCTCACTCTAGATGAAGGAGGCATTACAAGTCCTTCTCTTTTATTATGTATTTTATCTAATAAATCGTTTTTGTTTTCCATTGAGTAGTCCATGGTGATTACGCTCTCCCTCAGTGGAGCATTGACTTACCAATTTTCAAGTGAAAAACAACGGGATTCTATTAAAAATAATTGATTAATCATGGAGTGATTCAATCACGTATCAATTAATATAACATGAAGATATACGTGAATTACGACAGAAATTTTAGGCAACTGTAAAATGTTGTCGCGTGATGTCCTTTTTTGCCAGCGTAAACTCGTTTCAAAAGATTACTATCGAAAGTGGATTTCGATGAGGAAACAAACATCCACCCCTGAGACAGGAGCTGAATCAAAGCTTCTGATCTGAAGGATAGAGCTTGTACTAATAGAAGGTAAATTTAAAATCAGAATGCTAAAAATTACAGGAGTACATTTTCTCCAGTGAAGGCTCGCAGTGGCCTGACAGAATAACAGTGGTCCTCGGATAATAGTATCCCAGATTTGATCGCAGTTACTAACGAGAAATGGATGTTGCGCTTCCTACGCACATCTGCACCGAGGTGCGTTCTTGGGAATTTTCCATGTTTCTTTCCTCGTGACTAAGGCTTCTATGAATGTCATTCTATTCGTAATTACGTATTAGATGATAAATATTTCATAGCAACCTGCAGGAAACTTGCCTTCTGAAATCAACCACGGAAAAAGATATGTACTAGTGTACTGTAACCGCTACCTAGTGTTAGGCTCGCTGTCTTCAGACTGAAAAGTTTCCGGTTTGATTCGAGGCATTGCTTGAAGAATGGAGGATGAGTGTCACCTTCTGCATGTACATGTGTAGAGTTGAGGGTCTTATTACCACTAGCGAAGTACACAGCCTCATTACCTAAGACTGTCGCAAGCTTTTCTACTGAGCACCCAATAAATTGCTTTACGGGAGGATTTTTCACGGGCAGTGGAAAAAAATGACTTTTTAGTGACACAATACACCGAACCGTCGCTGGAAAGAAACTAACAGCTTTCTGCTGCAAGGAAATTCAAAGTATAATGTCACAAATCCTTTTCTCTTAGCCTTTCCAGAATAATAAAGTATCTAAAACAATACTTTATGAAATTTATAATCCTTTAATATATAATACTCTAAATTCCAAATGACTCATCACTTGACTGACTGCGTTAAAATATGTAGAGTCCAATCGTACTTTCTGCAGGAAACTTTATTCTTGTAAACTAAATATCACGTTTTACATTTCTTTATATTTCAGAATTAATTTTTTTTCAATGAAATTATAAAAAAAATTCAATATTTTTATTCTGGAAAAAATAAACCTTATTTAAATAATTTTCTTATTTTTATTTAAGATATTTTAATGCTGATCTTTGGGACTTGGGTAATAAACATCTCTTGTCTTTACTTTGGAGGAAATGTTGAAAAATTCACACTAAACATTCTTTATTCAAAAAATAATTTTCTGTTTCGATATTTCACGGGAAATTCTACAATTCCAATAATAAAATTCCTCAGGTTATAAATTTAAATTTAACTTTATACATATTTTAAGTCTCTTCGGAATCTTTTGAAGTGAAATCTGGCCATAAATTTGTGGAGGAGAGGACGCTTCCATTCCGCTCCTCTTCTTATTGGCTAAAGGTTTAATGAAATTAATTTCCCTCTCATTTATTCCCAAGCATTTTACTCAAGTAGAAATAATCAGGTTTCTTTCAACAGTTTCATAATTTTTCAGAAAATATTTCCTTTAATATTTTCTCATAATGAATGGATTCTTTTTTTCTAAAATCGACTTAAAAATTATCGTTAACGTTGGTGTATTTTGCTTATGCATTATTTTCCTTACACCAATTAATGGACGATGGATCTAACTCTGTTATGGACCTAACCCTGTTGACGACCATCTATATAACTTAAAAGTTTATAGGGCCCTATGAGTCTCTACCAGTGAAGAAGGATGCCTGCTTAAGTGTCGACTTCGTCACGTAACTGTTTGTTATTCAACATTAAGAAATGGCTTAACCCCATAAACTGATGCATTTGCTTGATTTTTTAATACCAATTAATTTAAATAATTTATTTCATATCACTCAATATTATAACGGATTTATTTTTTTATTTTTTTTTTTTTTTTATGAAATATTTATTTTCTACGTTCAAACTCATCATATCATAAAATTATGGAACAACTTTTATGAAATGATGTTTGTATTGATTCCTAAGTTATTATTTTCTCATTTATAAAAGAATTATATTTAAATATTTTTCCAAATAAATCTTAGAATAAATTATATATTACTATTTATTCCAAATAAAAGCAAAAATAATAAAAAAAAAGCATAATATTTATATTTTTCAAAATAGTTCTTGTAAAATTAATTATACTTCTTTATTTTTAAAAAGGAATTATATATTATTATTCTAAATGCATTTCACGAAATTTTATTATACTCCTATTATTATTTTTTCCTTTATTCATAATTTTCTGTTTTTAGCTACTGTTGTCGTTTTTTCAGTATGTGAATAGAGATAAATTCTTAAGCCGAAATTAATTTCCACGTTTCCTATTTATTCCAAGTAAAGATTTATAAAATTTATTATTGATTTAAGAGTCTCTGAAAATCCTGGAAATAAATTTTTCTGTTTGAATTTTATAAATTTATCATAGCAAATATAGCTAAATCAATATAAGTTGAATAAATTTAAAATGGTGAAAAGAAAATAGTTGTATTTCCCTACTTTATTCATGGCATCCAGTTACAAAGACTTGCATGTCAAACATATAACATTTTCAAGCAATGTTTAATTGACAACAAATTAATAATTAGACTCAATGATCATATGGATTACGTTCGGTTAAGTAACTATTATACTTTGTTGACTTAGTGAGTTTAAATTACGGTAGAGGGACGAGATCAACATTTGTGCTAGTACTTTCCTTTCCCTTCTGAGCACTTTCAACAGACAGGTACTATTGATGGGCATAAGATTTTTCAACACAACGAACTTCACTGGTCCAAGCATCGAACTTACAAACCATTGTTATGAGCCACAGCGATGCTTTTCTTGCCTCGATTACAGTGATATGAATAATTTGGAAAGAAAACTTTGGAACCGTGTAACGGACACCCTAACGGCCAAAAGTGATTGTGTGGCATTTTAATAACCCCCTTCTGTGAGGATTTTCCATAGAATATGAGTAGTTATGCACATGGAAGAAAACTCAGAAAACTCTCAAATGTGACAGATGTGTTTGCAGAAAGGCAGAATACCCTTTAGCTCCCTATATTTTACAGTAGCTAAGATCAAGTCCGGAACCTTGTGGTTTGATTATGTTTGATTATAGTTATGATGAGGCCATGAACAAAATTTTTTAATTGTACAATAAAGAAGTTTTAAAGCCGTATGATTCTAGCACACCTGTTCCAACTATGAATTCTATATAAATTGTGTGCAGTGCCACTCATCAAAATTTGTCTTATCCCTTTATGATTGGAGTGCGGGTAAATATGGCCATAGAAAAAAGTATCGATATTGGAAAGTAGCTATGTTTGAAAAGATGAGACAGCTTGAAGCATCTTCCGCAATAAAAGCCGGAAATAACTTTATCCTGCCTCGAACACTGAAAAAAATACGAAAAAGACCAATTACAATGTTGTAGAGCAATAGCAATTCAATACCGAAAGGCTTGCAGGCATGTGGGGAAGCAGCCAGCGCATAATGAGCATATTTTAGTTTCATTTTAGTTCATTTTAAGTTCCAGCTCAAGTACCTCGTGCAAAACACCAGAAAGAGCACTCGTACGAAGCACAACCAAGCGGTGGCTGTGTTCGTTACTTTTGGTAAATGCTCCTACGAAAACTGTTAGTTTCGTTGCTTCTTGGGGTAATAGTGTTGAAACTTGAGCGCAGAGCGCACTCCACCGCTCTACGACTTCGCAGGTGATTTTTTCTCCGATCTCTTGGAAACTTTTCGATGGAACCGTAACTTTCGAATTTACCGCCAGCTGCCCAGCAATTCGTCCTTTTTGGTCCACACAAACCGTTCTCCTGCATCGCGATATCTTTTTGTTTTAACTGGATTGGAACGGGACTTTACTTGACATTCGGGATGCAGCATTAGTCCTATTAGTCATTTATAATTTGAAAGCCATTTTTTATAAAATTACTAATGTTTGTTGTGTTTTATTTGTCCTTGAAATGAACTTCCTCGTAACGTTTCCTTTTGCTCTGATTTCTTTCTCACATGCGCAATTGTTCTTCAAAAATGCTTTGTGACAGATTTTATCACAAATATTTCATCACTATTTTATCATAAATATTACCCACTTATTTGTATTGCTGTGATAAGCAACGCTTTGACACCTCCCTGAATTATGGAAGTAGAAGCTCAATGCTTTTAGTTAGGAAAGAAGACTTTGACATTCATTCCAATAGTTCATTTCCCATTTCTCGCATGGTTGTTTTAGTAATTTGGAATTCGATTTATATTTATGTTCCAGCTGAATCAGCTTCCGTGTGTAAAAGAATGATAGAAAAATCCCTCCTTGCACTGCACATGAACTAGACACGAGAGGAATTCGGTTCAGTTCTTTCATATGTCGTATTACTACAGAACTTTTGCAAAACGTTTGAGTTTATGTTCATCTTAAAAATCCCTATATTAACGTTTTATCAGAATCAAATGGGCTCAGAATATATTGTTTGCTGCCGGCTGTCAGGTATAATCTTGACTTCGAATTCTCTTCTTTATTCTAATATTTTTCTTTAACTCTGCTGCATTAATTAATCATACTACGTCAAATGAACACAGAATATACTGTTTGAATAGTAATGTTGTAATAATTCCGGGTGATGAGTGATGACAAAGCATTGGAGGAAATTAAGTGGCGTTTGGATAACGAAATACTGTGTTTCATTAGGGATAACGAAATATTGTGTGTTTCATTTTTAAAATTCAAAGTTAGTATTTCGTTGTTAAATATTACTTCGTTATAAATTACTTCAACTCAAGATTTTTTTAAAGTGTAACTTTAAATACATAAAATATGTATGTGTTAATGCTTACGCGTTTATGTTCCTTTTTATTTAAGAGTGTTAAAATTTTTAAAAGAATGACTGTGTACATGTTCTTATATTTTGTAGTTCCCCATTATGAATTCGAATAAGCTAAAATTACAGCTATAAAATATTCAAAATACTCTTCTTATAAGGTTTTTTTTCTCGTAAAATTTACCAGTAATAAAAGGATCAAAATTAACGGCTTTCAGCAAATAGTAACTTTAGAAGTGGAAAAAGGACACGAATTTTAAGATTTGTCACAGATTAATCACAACAAAACAAACAATATTAATAAAATTTAACGATTTATTTGGCGACAAATTATATAGATTTTTCAGCAGTTTCTGGAAAGCATATTTCTGATTTTATTTTATATTACTTTTAAATTGAATTATAAATGAAATTATACTTTTAAAAATAGTATACTTTAAAATTTACTTTTCTAAAATCAAATTTAAGTTTCACCATATTTTGTAATAACCTTGATACGATTTATTAATAAAAATGTGCACTTCACAATGTAGAATTTCGAGTTCAATCTCAGCTTCTTTCGAGACAAAAAGATGCAGACCTTTTTAAACGCACACCTATCTAGATGGATTTTTGGAATTTTCTGGGTTTCCTCCTTGTGACGCATGAATACGCCTTACTTGTCTGAAAAGTTAGGCAAAATTCTGTAAGATCTTACAGAATCCTTACAATTCAATGTTTAAGTAATGCATTTCATGCGAAAATAAAGGAGTATCCATCCTTTGTGTAACAAGTGGAAGTGAAAACATAATTTGTGAATTGTCTATCAATTGATGCTTATGAATTTCGCTATACAAGTGTTTTTGAGTCATGATTATAGAAAGCATTCATAATTTTTTACAAGTTATTCCAAAAAAGAAAATTCGTGTGGTCAATCTCGAATGCAGTTATTCTTTGTGAATGATATTCAGAGGGAATATTTAACTGTCCAAAAATCCCCATTCATCGGCTGGACATAAACAAGGGAAACTCTGAGCACCTCGTAACTCGTGAAAGTTAGAACTACCAATTTGCTTGTATTGTTATCAATTTAATACACTAAAGATGGACAGCGTTGCTCTGTGCGAATGTTATGCAAGGGAGGAGGAGGGGGAGAGCGTGTGCCGGGGATGATGGATGGTTCCGATGGCGATAGCAATCTTTGTGATGTGTGCCGGCGCTCTCTCTTTCCCCACGCGATTTTTTCTCCCTGGCGTTGCGAAAGACTTTATTAAACTGCTTCTTGGCCCAACAAAAAAGGGCCTGTTTTTTATATAAATATTACTTGTCAAAACAATGTTCTCTTCTTCCCCCTTTCAGTTTTACAAATCGGGCCCTTAGGTACGGAACAAGTTTTAAACATATTATTGCCTTCAAACCAAATCACTGATATGTTATTTGCCTCTTTATTACGAACTGATGTCGGTCGGCTATGGCGGAGAGGTTCGCTGCGTTCATATTCCCTGCCTTACAATCTGAACCTGTAAAGTTACAGTATTAACTGTAAAGTTACAGTATTAGTAATTTGTAAAGTGAACATAAAATACAATTTTTAATAAGCCGTCTCATGCATTCGAACTTGTAAAGAGGATGAGTCATTTAAGAAATTGTTTCGTACATTTGAACAAGTGAAAACATTTGCAGAGAGTCGTCTTGTGCTGTACAATCAAACCATCGGCTGTATAACACAACTTCAATTTATTTCATGAAGTTGTGTTATACAGCCGATTTGAAACATTCATTTTATGAAATTGTGTCGCGCATTCAAACCTGTTTAAAGGGATTATAAAGTATTCTTCCTGAAGATCTGTATCACATGGACTTGAATCTTCAAAGTGATTGTAAAACACCCATTTTTAGGATTAATATCATTATTTCATTCGAATCTGTGTAATAGTTATTAAACATTCAAGAAGTTGTTGTGTGCGTTCAGATACACGAATTAACTATGAATCCTTCATTTTAGGTGTGTCATGCATTCAAACATGCAAAATGATTATAGAATACTTACTATAAAGAGTTGCGTCACAAGCTTTTTGGAAACAATCCATGAGAAATCTTTCAATAATTATTTAGTGATTTTAGCGAGAAATTTAATAACAGCTCTTATTTAGCAGTTTACAGATTTCTCAGTCAAGTCGAGTCTCCTGCTGGGTCGCTGATATTAAATGTCGAAGACTCCCGGCTTTTTCCACCTGACCGGCGGAGCCTAAGGATCCATCAGGCAAAGGGAAGTATGAATGCAAACGAAACATTGCGACAGGGGATGGCGAACGAAACATTGCGACGGATAAGGCATTGGTTACGCTTTTCGTACATTTTATTGGTAGTCGTGTGATGCGTGTACACTCAGCTTAAGTGGCAAAATTTGACTGAAGTCGCCAATGTCGAATCAGGATTATCACGATACCTAGCTACCTTTTCTTCACCACCCCCAGTATCTGTGAATACGGTGGAGTCCTTGTTTTCAACCACTGTCAGAGGACGAAGTTGACATTTCAGCAGGCAAACTCCTCTTTCATAATGGCTTTTTTCTACGGTATGATTTTGATGTATAGGCTCTCCGGAAACAAGGAGTGAAGTCACCTGGAAAGAGAGAGCGTCTTTTTAGCCCACCAATTTCTTGACGTCATCAACCAAATATGTCAGATGTCTGCCTGAAAGGTTTTCTGCAGATTTTATTAATGAAAAATTTCTTCGTTTAAGGGAAATGGGGTGAATTCTACAAAATAGCCTTATTATAGCTGTCCAAGTTTGTAGTTTGCAGCGCCAAAACCAAGAAATGAATGACAAAAAAAAAAAAAAAAAAAATTTTTGAGATAATCTTTATTTAAATGTCCAACTGGTAAAATCTTCATCAGCTCATAATCCCTCTAAAAAGTTGTCCAACAGAAATGCTTTCTTTATTATTATAGCGTTTTTGTCCATCAAAATAAGAATATTGAACATTTTCGAAGGAAAAAATAATTAAATTTAGTTTCTGAAGTGTATTCAAGGGGCAAAAATCGGTCGAAATATAAATAAAATTTTCCCAGCATCTAAATTTAATTTCTCAATGTGTCAAAATCTTTTGGCACCGTTAACTTTACAGTTAACAGGAGTATAACACATGAATAGGCGATTTATTCTAAATGTGCAAAGTCTTCTCGGCCGGTAACTGCGCGATCGGTATTCAAATGCCTTTCAGCAAGTTCAGGTGGTTAAGCTTTCCGTGCAACCAAAAGAAGTTGTTTTAGATTTACGGAAAACCTGGGAATTTCCTAAGCACCCACACTAGAAATTGTCCATGTAGGAAATGAAAGCAGAACATCCGTTGCTCAGGGGAGGCTGGAACAGTTCGCTCCGGAGAAAGCCCTTCTGACTTCCTTAGAGTCAATATCTGTGTCTTTCTTTTTGAAGAAAGATATTTACTGTAATGAAATTAATGCAAATATTTATCTTTCTTTTTAAAGAATTTAGCGTAAAAGAGAGATTAAATTGACATTTTTGTACTAATTACAGTAACACAAGAGAAGGATTCGAAAATATTGACAGTCGAACATAAAGCTACCATTTTATCCATTGAACTGCTTGTTAGTTTTCAGACATAGTTTTCAGGTTATTTTCTGTAAATCAAACAAAAATCTTCAAGTTGCATACTGTCTCTTTTATTATTTTAAATCTAAATAGTTATAAAAGTGTTATTTAAATGATATATACTTTATACTATCATTTTATTTTCCATTCCTTATTACTTTGCAACAATGCTTCCATCATACTATATAAGCATATCATTTATAACGGAAAAAGTGCTTATATTTCATTCACTCACGTAATAATATAAATATATGAATTATAAAACATTTAAGGAACATTTTACATCGGCTATAAGTACTGCGTGTATCTGATTAAAAGTATACATCTCAACCTTAAGTTGCATGCGTCATTGATTTTTGAAAGTGATACACTTTAATCAATCGAAATTAGCTGCTTTTAAAAGAAATAATTTTTTCCTTATTAAAGTTTTGATAAAATATTTATATTAATGTAAAAAAATACTTCGCTCATCGAAGCTTAAGGAGATCAGCATTTTCAACTTTAATAAACTAGTTACATCTCTCATTGGGTTACCTAAAATAACTCTAAATATCAAACAAATGCAATTTGAATTTTCATTTGGAAATCCAGTACAATATTCAAAGTAAATAACAAAATGGAAATTTTTTTATATATAACTTAGCATATTTAATATATAAAAATGTCCAGAAATCACATGATCTTAAACATCCCCTAGTGAGCGGGAGCGATCCGGGAAAACTTGCAGAAAAACTGCCGTTGCATTTTATGAAATAACAATAGTTTTCCTTTAAAAGATCTGTTGTCCTTTTTTAAGCATTGTACCCCATTTAATCTGGAAAAACACACTCATTCAAAATCGCAGTGTAAACTGAAAAAAGTGGATAGAAAAAAAAAGGCCTAAGCATTTTCCCACTAGAACATCGTTGTTGAGCTGTAATCTGAACTGCTATCTTTCAAGCTCAACAGTTCTTCAGTTCAATTCCTATCCATATCTGTTTCCTCGTATAGGATATTGCCGAACTGCTTAAAGCCACTGTAAAATATTTGACCACCCATCCACTTCGAACGTCCTTTCTTAAAGGACTTCAAGAGGGTAGCATTCACGTGCTATGAGAGGGGAAAGGCTAAGAACTCTCAAGCACCCACCGTGAGACGTGAGGCCGAACATCGATTCGCAACATCAGATAGGACACAGATTGCGCGAGGTTTCCCATTCCGAAGACAACTGGCTACAGGTTGTTTGCAGAGATTCTATGTCCACTTATTCATTTTGAAACGTTGGTCACCCATAAACTCAGCCTTGCGTCTAAAAAGTATTGGTAAATAATAATCATAACTTTCATGTTAATCAAGTTAAAAATATAATCAAGAATCTTTTCCATCATTTATAAAATGCAGTTTCGGATTTGTATTTGTGTGCATAAAATGCATATTTAAAGAGGAGATTCAAACCAAGACCATCGGCAAGTTTCTATTCATGAATCGAAGAGAAATTAAAATCTTCTAGTAAGGTGAAAGAAGTTGAAGAGGGTTGACCGTCACATATGGGGCCATGAATCATAATAACACGTGTCATGTGGGGTCGTGGATATCATTGCTTATCGCGACTCCTGCTGACAAACATTTGAAACAGAAAAAGTCATTGATTAAAACAGACATTGGCGACAAAATATAAATGTTCGCTCTTTAAATAAAAATTTCTCATTACCTATTCACTGGGAAAAGTTTACTTGAAAGACGAGTATGTAATCATTATATTAGATACAGGCAGAGACATCAGAGACTGAGCACCTGGTCCAGTCTTGGGTGTTACTCCACCGCGTAACACATCAGGTTGTGATAAAATTGCCACGAATTTTGATAAGCAAAATTGTGCATTTCAGTAGAACTCTAATGTTCGAAGTTACGCTATTAACGGAAGTAAAATATGTAATTAATATATAAAAAAAATTATTAGTCATAAAGTTCAACCAATAGAAAAAGTGTACATATTCTATAGAACATATATCTGTTTCTTTGGCCGAAGATCCGGTTAGGTAGTAAGCTTAAGTCGAAATTTATTTTTTTATTTAATTATTTAAGTACAAGGTTTTAATTTAATGAAAGTATAATAAAGTAGTTTATATATATATAATTATTAGAAATTAATTCAAAATAATAAAATTGTTCATGCTATTGGTTTTATTAGTGTTCATTAATAAAATTGTTTTGAAGTTTTTGCATTTCGTTTTTGATATATTGACAGAAATATTTTTGATTATTTGATAGTTTAGAGTGCGTGATGTTATAAATAGGATTAATAAATTCATTGGTAGTAAGAAATCGCCGTTTAAAAATTTAAATGTTGTCTGATTTTTTTTTCTAATTATTCTTTTAATTTAGAAGTTAGTTTATTTTCTAATTATCCTATTGATATCAATGAATTCTAAAAATTTTTAACTATCACAATATTATTTTCATTTTATTCTTTAATGTTTTGATAATTTCAACTTGTTCACCGTAAATTCAATTATAAATTTCTATATATTTTAATCTTTTGGCAACAGCCTCTTGACATTTGTATTTTTATTCTTTTCATTGCTTTCAAGGAATGAACTTTGCTTTATCAGCTTTTCTTGCTAAGTTAATTTTTCAGTTTCTTTTATCAATTTCTTTTTAATTATTCTAGTTTTTCTATTCAATTTTCATTTTTGAAATGGTTATTTATTAATAACATCGTTGCATAGTTCAAAAACTTTTTTAATCATTTTACACTGGCAAGTACTGCAGTTACATTCGTAATTTCCTATGAATAACTTTAGTTTTTCAATTTTTAATTTAAAATTTTAGTTTAATTTTTTTTTCTCTCGAAGTTGTCATTTGTGCATTTTATTTTCTTTAGAATCATTACATGAGTGAATATATACGCGAATACAGGATATTTTATTTCTATCTTTTCCCAATATTTTTATTATTTATTTAATTAATTTATTTTTGTTCTCTTTCTTTACAATTCACTTGCTTTTATTTTCCAGTTTTACTTATTCCATTATTATGATAATTTTCTTTGTTTTATTAAAGCTTAATCTCTTATTCTTATTAGAAATACTTTTCTAATTTATTAGCAACCTTTTGTTTTATGTACTTCAAATTACTTTATTAATTTTAAAAAGTTTAAATTTTGCTTTTTTAATTAAATTAGAAATTATTTCATTCATAACAAATCTGTACACTGAAAGCTTATTTTAAAAAAGCGAGTTTCAATGCAAACGAAAAGGGAAAAATAAGCATGTTAATTAGTAAATACTTTTAAGACAGCTAATACAGAAAAGAACTTTGTTACCTTTCAGCTAAATCAATCCGTTCCATCGGAACGGAGAACAAATAAATTAAATTTTATATTTTTGCATGCATAATGTTAATATCTGTAATCAAAGTGTTATCATGTGCTAACCCACTAAAAAGTATTAAACTGAAATTTAAACTCTGTTTAAAAGAACTCATTTAATAGAGAAAATAACAGTAATATGAATAAAATGAATTTTAATGAAACAAACATTAAACAATCGAATTATAAATGAAGACGCAATAATGATACACGATATACATCAATATTTTTCTTTCAAAAACAGAATTATATGCTAATAAAATTAATATTTTCATTATCTTAAAATCTGAGGATACGCAATGTTAAGCATCCTATTGTTTGAAGCAATCGAGATACAATAAATACTCAGCAAAATATGCTAATTCGAGATATACAAATTTTAAAGACACCCTGTGGTTACCTAGTGGTTATTGTATCGGCCTTCTATCCGGAAGAGTGGGGTTTGATTCCCAATGTCGCGAAAGACCCACCGAGTGCATGAGATATACGTGCTCCTTAAATCTGTGGAATCGAAAGTCATGTGGTCGGTCATTGATCAGTTACCATGGGTGCAATAGTCTAGAGAAATTTACTCCAGTTCAATGGAGGGAGTAGATCATTTGGTGCTGCTAACTATCGGAGCATTTGAAGAACAAAAGTCGTACTTTCACCTCCATGATGCTCTGATTAAACGAAATTCGCTCCCAATTGACTTAAATTCGCATAGCCAAGGCATAGCGAGCTTAGCTTGTCCAAGTGTCGTTAGTGACAACAACAACAAAGACACCCTGAGCAACATTTTGTTGTCATGGTGAAACAGAACAGAGAAGAAAAATCATTGATTTTAAAAAACTAAGTTTCATGGAATTATTGGAGAGATGAATAGACTTATAAGATGCGTCTGGCGATTCATTCAATTTTTTTTTAATATATATATAAATATGCATATAATGTCAGTGCAAGGATCGCTATTTTATGTAATTAACGATGATCTTCGAAATGCTGTGAGATGTTCAGAATTGCTTCCTGTAACAAATCGTCATACTTTCTAATATCTTACTCTGGTATAAATTTATCTGTGACATGAGGTATCAAGCGTCTACCTTCCCATTCGAAGTAAATCAGCACTGTGTGTCTTGCCCTATGAACTTTCCCCATGAGTTCGAAAATTAGTTGTTTTAATTTCATCACCAGAGAACTGAAGATTTCTCGCATAAATGAATTTCATCAGTTCTTGTTCAATGTGTCATAACAAGCAGAATCTGTCGGAAATTACATAAAAGGTAATACTATGTCTCGGCTACTTTGTCTCAAATCTTTTAGATTAATGTCAAGGGATTTGTAAGATATTGTGCAAAGTAATATTTCTTTGAAACTTTAATCATACCTGAAATCTTACATATTTTACATGTTGATTGCCCTAAGTTTTCCGTCATTAAGCAACTTGAAGGCAGAAAGTTCCATTCGTTGCCTTTCTTCCACCAGCGAATAGAGTGACAGCAATTGCAGAAGAGATAACAGTTAATGCGAAGCAGTTCCATTATTGTACTTTGGAGGAAATGTAACTAATTACAAGTATTTTGTTTTTTCCATGTGGGATATCAACAAAAACACTCTCTCAGATTTTATAAAAACAGCTGCTACAATTCCCAATTAAGTACTTCTTTACGATCAAGTTTTTAGATCAGCAATTCACGAGTTCGACTCCCCTCATCGGGTATAGATGGTCAAAAATCATCTGCGGAAGGATAAAATAAAGGAAGTCATACTGAAACTGAATCAATATAATGACCTGAACACCAAACAAATGTTTCCTTTTTCTGAGGATATTTGTTAGAGACACATCGTTGAAAAAGCATTTAATTTCTGCTTCTTAAAAAGCTCTGTTGCACAAAGTCTGGGTAAGCCAATCTATCACATGTTTATCTTCAACACTTCATGTTTATTATCACATGTTTGTCACTCTATTCTTATTTATTTCACTTGAAGTCTCATTACACCAGAACCTACAGTTCAAAGTGCTTTTCGAACTTCAGCAAACGTTGACTTTTAAATGAGAATCGAACTCGCGAATTGCTGAATGGAATGCCAGAGTGCTTATCATTCACCTACCAACTGAGTCTTGTACTTTGAATTATTTGTATCTAAAATAATGATTCATTGTGCTTTAAATGTCCAAAATAATTGTAATAATATGTTTTTGGAAAATTATGTCGTATTACATAAGTGAGCAAATGGGGATCTGTGAACACAAATATTATTTTTAATAAATTTGCAACTTCACATTTTCCCATTTTTTTTATTATTTCAATTAATGGCGAAGACATGATGATAGGGGCAATCTTGCGAAAGTTATTTTTAAAAAAGCATTTTTTTTTTAAATATACGGATTTGGATTTAATTCAGTCAACACATTTAGCAATTGTCATTCTAAGTGTTCAACTTATCTCAATCATTTTTATAATTAATGAAAATATTTTATGGAATTGATAAAAAATTTACCGAATAAATTTTCTTACATTAGGTTTTTTTTTTTCTTTTGTTATACTGCTAGCAGAGTGTATTTATGCCAACCGAGTGAACGGAAACATCAAAACCAAATGCTGTGCAGAAAATCCTTTTTGGCATAATCAGTAAAATAAAACGTTAAATCATAACTGAGCCCTTTAACAAATGCTTCAAACGTAACTGATGTATTTATCAGATAAAATGTTTTCTACAATCCTCTTTCAAAATACTCGTTTAAGCTGCCAACTGAGTTGAGTTGATTTCTTAGAATAATATTGTGGACGGTTTCCTTCCGCGAATGCTCCCTCACTTGTGACTTGCGGAACGGAGGCTTTGGTGATACTTTATTTGCCGTTTCACGCTTTGATCAGTTGGTAGCCCCGAGTGAATAAACTTTTATGTCGGAGGGGGGATGGAAGAGAGGGAAGAAGAGGAGAAAACATAATGAAATATTCGCGTCGCATTATCCAACTCGTTATCCTAGTCAGGCTAATTTCCAGTTTGTTTGCCGAAGAATATTCCGTAATTACTTTCAGGCTACCCCAAGGTATGTGCGAAAAGAAGGCTTGGCCGCCGAAAAGTAGTAAGCCTCCTCCTCTGTCAGGCACCCCAAAGTCATACCGCCAAAAGATTTATTGCTACACACCTGGATTTCTATGTCCATCTCCTCCCATAAGTCATGAAAGTTCCTCGGGTTTCTCGGCTGGCAAGAACTGCAATATTTGGCTGAGTATCGCCTTTCACAATTACTTGGATCAAACGCATACAAAAAGAAAATTTTGTCCATAGGTTCTTCGCAATAAATTTAATTTAAAGTAGACTGTTAGCAAATAATTCTTAATCTTCTGAACAAAAATAGGGTCCAGTCACTACTTTAAAAGAAAATTTTGGGAGCAGATTATTCTCAGTAAATCTAAACAAAAGTGAGTTCTAATCGCCAATTTTGCGAACTAATATAATTCTTAATGTAACAGAAGTAAATTCTAATCACCAACTTCGTAAAAAAATGATTCTTAATACATCCGAACAAGTTTTAATTGCCCATTTTGTGAGCAAATAATTCATAACCTTTTTAAAGTGAAGTAAGTCGTCATCGTCCATTCGCAATATATTTGATGAGAAATAGGTTCTAAATGTCAATTTTGTGAGCAAATAATTTTTAATGAATCTAAACACAAGTGTTCTCTAATTGAAATTCCGTAAACAAATGATAAGAACAAAAATTATCTCTAATCACAAATAGGCTCCAATCGCCTTTTAAGAGTAAATAATCCTTAAAATATCTGAATAGAAGTAAGTTCTCATCACCCATTTTGTGAGTCTGAGCAGAAGTAGATACACACAAATTAATTTATTGCAGAAGTCGATAACGTTAATGAACGCATGAGAATGCATTCACGCAATTTACAGAAAAGAAATGTGTTTATTCTAATGTTACATACTAACAAATCTTTGATTTATCTCAAACATGTAATTTTAAAATCGGCTAGAAAAAAAGCAACAAAACGTTTGTAAAATAAAAAATGTTGTTAAGTGAAAAATTGGAGAGTGTTAATAGATTTCCAGAGGACATTCGATAAGAATAAAAGGTCACGATGGCTAATTCTGAGAATGTGGCGATGCACTTTTAATAAGGAAAGACTATTTCTTTCAGAAAAATACATTTAAAACATTGTTAATGACATATTAATCTTTTACTTCGTTTAAAATTAATTTTATGTACCTTCTAAAATGACGTAGTAAATTCTTATTGGAAAAAATATTTTGTAGTGAAAACTGCGATATTAGGAGTCTCGTATTCGTAAAGTTTGCAGCTTCTCTTCCTTCGTACCAGTCCATGGTATCTCGTTAGGATTGAGGCTGCTTATTTTACAGGAAAGAAGCAAAAATTGGATAGACGGCTCCATTGTTACACTTCAATTTATGTTTTTGTTTCATTTTTTGCTACATTGAAAAGGGAATTAAAAATCCCAAGTAGATTTTTTTTTTAAATTTCTCTCACAAAAAGCTTATTTTCTTTATTTTTATATACTTTTTAATGATGATAATTTCTAATTGCGCAAATATCATTGACGTATATATCTAATACAGTTTCTTTTACTTATAATTTTTATCAAGCCATTCCTCTTTTTTTAAATATTTCTTTTTCTTTAAAACATAAAACGCGTTTCATTCACATTGAGAGTTTCAGCAGTAAAATTATTTGAATGGAAAAAACTTTTTGAAATCAAAAACTTTTTAAAAGAAGCATTTTATAAAAATTATTCCTTAAATAAAAATAATAATAACCTTTAAATAAATCATTCCTTTCAGCAAAAAATTTGTTTGAGATAGTATTAATGATGTGGAAATCATTCACTTTGTTCAAAAGCGTTATTATATATTTTTATAATCATTTTAAAGCAAACTAAACGAATTTTTGTCGAATAAAAATATATTGCAAAGTGAAAACTGCAACGTGTTCAATAACTAATATTCATACCTTTTTCAATAATTCTTTTTTTCATTTATATTTATTTGCTGTTCTCGACAAAGCACGATCCATTCATTCCTGTAAAAAAAATGAGCGTCTTTAAGTATTGCGACTCTTGCGATGCTCGTATCACTCGTTAGAGAGGAAACAAGTGCATTGCGAGCCTGCATTGGGCGGCAATCTGAATGCATCCCGTCATCGGATTATTAAAGAAGAAAGGAAAACCCGATGATTTTTTAATTGGTTTTCATTTCCAAAAGTCATTTTATAAAAAAGCAAATTAGAGAACATTTTATATGTGCAAGAAATACTCGTTCAATGTTATTTGTAAAAAATAATTTAGATAAACGCCATGTCTATAAATAGGTTGAATAAGGACATATTTGTATATATAGCGTCCATCAAATGTACGCTTGGGCTCGTGTCATAAATTTTCATCAAAACATTAGTGCCATTGGGATTTTGTTTTGAGGATGCATTTCGGCCTTTTAAAATTTTTTTTAAAATCCGAACAATTTCTCATTAAGTACAACTTAAATTTCCCCG
This sequence comes from Latrodectus elegans, assembly GCA_030067965.1. Lineage (NCBI taxonomy): Eukaryota > Metazoa > Arthropoda > Arachnida > Araneae > Theridiidae > Latrodectus > Latrodectus elegans. The sequence goes on from CM057822.1 coordinate 1,774,276, forward strand.
ATCAAGTTTCATACAAAATTATAGACACCGAAATGTGTAAGAACTAATTTTTTAAGCATAGCAATCATTATTTCCTTGAGTATAATGTAAGACCCCTTTCAACCCTGAACTAATGGGTGAAGTAAGCTTGCATGATTAAAATTGGTTGTGACGTCATCCTTCAAAATTTGCAACCCCCTAATTATTTTGAATGAGCAACTTTCCACTGAATCGGTTGATAAAACTGTTTTTTTTTTTTTTTTTTTTTTTTTTTTACTTGTGGTGTAAAATTCGTATTTTTTATTCTTTTTTTCCCCTTTACATGGCTATGAAAAGTAAAAGACGTTAGGATAATTATGGAAAAAATTCTGAATAAATCTATGATGTGAAATTTGTCAAAAATTTTAAGTGCAGTTTTCTTTATTACTATTGCATTCAAGAATATAGGGTAAAATAGCAACATAAAAAAAAAAAAATCATTCAGAACAATGTGTGATATTTTATTTTAAAATAACGGAATTTTTAATGACTCATGAAAAAATATTTTGAAGGAATTATTTCCTCGAAATTTACGAAGTAATCTTCCCCCACCCAAATGGAATTGTTCTTATGGATTTGATTATTTTTATTTAACAAATATTAAATGATTCAGGAAACAGTTAATTGTTTGTGAGCTGTTTGAAAATCTTCTCCAAATTGAAAAAATTATTAAGTTGTGTGTCATTTACTGAGCTAAAGCTTTTTCTATCCAATTATTTTTAACCTAATTTGTCCTTCAAATAAAATAACTCTCATAAATGTTTGCCTCAGCCGGAGTCTTCCTGATAACTCATAAGTTAATAAACTGTTAGGGATGTCATTTTCTAATCATACTCTCGGTTTCAACTTGGAAATGGCATCAGGTTTTCTCGGTGTGCTTCTTCAGACCGTCAAACACTGTCAACTTCCTCTCTCCATCCTGAGCTATGGCCGTATGAGGAAGTCAGCATCTGAAGAAACACCCTTTTCTTCATCACCAATGGAAGTACACTCTGCTCAACAGATTGTCTCACGTGCCCAGGTTCTGGCAACGTGATGACATTAGTCTATGTCTAACATTTGTTATACAGTATGTACATTGGAAGCTCTGAGAGATATGACCTTCACATAAGGATGTAATGTGGTGCATTTTGAAAACATCAATTGGTCGGGGATCCAGGAGGCGTTAGTTGCGTGAGCATCGGTAAGTAGAAATAGGTTACCTTGTGGCAGCAACTCAAAGACTCAAGTTGCTTAGGAAAAGTAAACGCATTTAAAGTGAGGAAAATAATAAATGCAAAATATTTATGTATGCAAATGTAAGCGAATATACACACAGAATAGACATTATTTTAAAACTAAATGCACGTAAAATGAATGTTAGTATTATGTGCGACATTTGGAAGGCAGGAGGGTCACATAAATGGAATGTCCACGAGTCCCACGAAAATCGAATGAAATAAACAAAAAGGGATGGGGGAAAAGGATGAGTCAACCATACGGTAAACAAGGGGAAAGAAAACAAAAAAAGGAAAGAAAAAATAACACAGGTGTGAATTTGCAGGTGCGAAATGTTGGCGATTCTAATCTTGAGTTATAGGAAGATATTTCTCAAATTCTCGTAAAAGTAAAACATTCCAACACCCTGTATACATGGCTTAGTCTTTTATGTGCGGCGGTATAATAGAATGCGCAGTAATGCTGTAATGAAATATCAATCCACCTGTCAAGCCTCTCTTTGCACCCCCCTGGAAACCACCTTTGTCCGAACCGCTCCCCCCCCCCCTGGTGCCTGAGGCGTTGTTTCGACAGACAGCTTGGTGCCGAATTCTTTCCCGTGGAATTCGTTAAGCTCTTCGTCGCAGTGTTTTCCTCAGTTGATCACTCCCCCTTCCTTCCTTCCTGATGACTCCGAAAGAGGAGGATGGAAAAGAACCTCAATGTGGATCAAATGCACGTTGCCTCGGTATTCAGTGAGATCAATGAAAGTGTTATTATTTAAAACAAAAATATTTAAGCATATTTATACCTTATATAATTTTTCCTTTAGAATTTGGATGAAATAAAATCAATCTGTTTTTAATAACGATTAGACCACATTTATTTTGTTCTTTTGGTTGACAAATTAAGCACAAAAAGACTTTCTTACTACAATTATTCACAAATTCCAAGTGCAAAATTTATCAGAGAAATTTTGATATCATCAAAATAAAATTTATCCTGTTTTCTTTAAAAGAAATGAAACCATTTTTGTCACTATTTTGTCTTCTTACAACAAAATCTAAGAGTGCTTCCTGAACTGTGTGTCCTGAAATCACGATTAGACCACATCGGTTAGGATTTTGGCAGCCAAATCTAGCATTCAATAGACCTGTTTTCCTGGTATGATGATTTTCAAATTACAAGTGTTAAACACTTCAGAGGCATTCGAAATGCTATTTGTCAAAACATTCATTTCTTTATAAGAAATTATCAGCCACTTTATTAAAAAAAATTTTTTTATCAATATTTTGACTTTTTAAAAGTAACAATGCTTTCTGAACTGCATGTCCACAAACCACAATTTGTAAAACATTTCTGGAAACCATTTGAGATCATTGAAATATTATTTGCCACGGTATCCATACCTGTAGAAAAAATTAAACCATTTTATTTTACAAAGTGCATTTTTCAAAGTACTTTTTGTTTCTATATCAAAAATTACGCCAAATATTAAATGCATAATTTATAGGCAATCTATTTTATAACTTTTAAGAAGCTTGAGATTTGATTTCGGCTGCGTAGAAATATGAACAGCAACATGATGAGTAATGGATCGTTCCTATTTTATATAAAATCCAAATCTGGGCCCAGCAACTGTTTCGACTCCATCACCTGCAACAAACTACCAACAAGAAGTCGCCTCTAAAACAAACTAGAGACATGAATATGTAGATGTGCTTTTCATTACATCGCCACAAATCATGATCTTTTTGTTCCACGAGTCTCGTGAGTTTTCGCAGATTTCGTTAAATCAATTTCTCGAGTCAGCCCTTCCCTCGTCCTTTTCAACTGCCACGGTTGACACCTGAAGTCCTCTCCCCCCCTCCCCAAGTGAAACAACACGGGTCCTTGTGGAAATTTTAACAATCTTCCTGTTCTTTGATTGAGTCAGTTACCGAACTCACCGCTTTCTTAATTCTCCAACGAATGAGCACAATTTTGTTGTGCTATACATGGAATCAAAACTCATTTTTTTTTCAATTAAGCTATTGATGGCAGGATATTCTGATGCCACCTAAGCTTTTAGAAAGTAGAAATATCATTCCATTATTTAAGAACTTTATTTAGAACGGTGAAGATAATTATAAAGGCAAAAAAGTTCATTCACATTTATAATAAGATAATACACTTTAAATTAAAATCAAAGGTAAAATTTCGTTAAACTTTCATAAATGACTTTAACAACCGTTATTGCTCAGTGGTTCTAAGCAAAGTTAAAAATTTACTCAATTTTTTTTTCTTTTTATTTTTCTTAAAAAGAAAACAAAAGATAAAAGAATTTAAATAAAGTATTTATTTTCAATTTTGTGATTAATTATTATGATCTATGATATTTATTTGATTTCGAAAAGCATAATCAATGTCATAATAAATCATAAATTCCTTTAATAAATTTGTAATTAAGAAAGATTTATAATAATTTATTAAAGACATATTTCTTTTCGCTTGACCTCAGAAATAAAATAAAGCGATAGAGCTATTTTAATAATCATGAATTCATTTTTAATTTTATACTTATTTATTTATAATTTTACATTTATTTGTAATTCATTTTAATTCAAGCTAATTAATAAAATATTAAAATAGTTAATTTTCAATTATTTTTTAACTAACATTGAAATTAAAATCTAAAATTTAATCATTCAAATTTCATATATAATTGAGAAACCGGATAATTTTTTCAAGATATGATTTTTTCATTTTTCTACAAAAACAGAAAAAAACTTGAAAATAAATTTTAGTAATTATTATTAATTTTATATTTTATTTTTAATCTAATTATAAAACCTTTGTATTTAATCGATAAATATTTACACAAATAATTAAAAGAATCTAAAAGGATATATTCAAAACAATTTCTACAAAAGAGAAAAAAAAAGTTCTTTCAAAAGAGAAAAAAAAAGTTTAAAAAAAATTTAATTTAATGATCATTAAATATCCTTTTTTATTTTATATTAATTTTTAATTTTATGTTTTTAAAATCTTATATTCAATTGTAAATATTTATATAAATAATTGAGAAGAGTTAAAAAATAATTTGTCCAAAATATTTCTTGGCTTATCCTCAAAAAATAAATTAATTAAATGATAAAAATAAACTTTTATTTTGTTGAATATTTATTTTTAATTTTTTATGTAATTATTATTCTTATTTTTATTTTGGTATTTAGTTTTTTTTTTAACTTAAATTGTAAAATATCTTATGTAATCATTCAATTTTTATGTAAATAATTAAAAAAAGTAAAAAAATTAAGAAAGTTGAAAAAAAAAAATTAATTTAAGATGTTCTTTCTTCGCTGCTCTGCTCAAGAAGAGTGGATAAAACAACAGAATTTTTAATTTTAGTGCTCCTGAAATATTTGTTTTAAATTTTATTTTCATTTAGTTTGAATTTTATAAATAATTTAATAAATATTTACATTTATACAAAATATGTAAAATAAATATTAAAACGAAGGGCTTGAGCTTTTCTCCTTTAGGAAAGAAAAATGCATAAAAAAAGCTTAATTTTTGAAATTTTAAATGCTCATTTTTTATATTAGTTTATTATAATTTATTTCTAATTTTAAATTCGTTACATTTAATTTATTTGTATTTTTAAAATCTAATATTTAATTGCTAACTATTTATGTAAGCAATAAAGAAAGGTTAAAAAATAATTTATGCCAGATGTTACTCCTTTTCTTTCCTCCCACAAAGCAGGAAGAAAGAAAACGATAAAAAAAAGAAGTTTAATTTCAGTGATCGTCTTTCAAGCCCAGCTTTGTTTTATGGTCGCTCATTCTCCAAACATCTTCCCGTCCTTTCACTGACAAATCGTTTGCACACGAGGACAAAAAGGTAAAAATGTTATTTTTTCCGCCGATCCTCGCAAGATTTACGCGTCGAATTAAGCGCCGTCCCCCAAACGACACTTTTTCACGGAATAAAAACCTGTTAAATTGCAAATAGAAATTCTATAGCCGTTGTTTTTCTTAACCCCCCAAGTATCGCTTGCAAACGTAATTTAAAAATTCCGGACGTTCCTTTCCTGCGTGACAGATCGGCCGTTCCGGGCGAATTTGAAAAACGTTTCCCCGCCTCAGAAAAGGTTTTTATTTCGAATCTTTTGGAATTGTTTTCCTCTGCAATGGCCCTAGTTTGTGTTATTGCAGCAGTTTCGTCGCCGCTTATGGTAGGCATCAAGGCCCCATATTAAATAATAAAAGGGCTCTTTCAACCCATTAGGAGGGCCATTCTGCCCTTCCGGCGCCTGACTCTTTGTGTATTACAATAAAACTTTGCTACAACAAACTCCTACTGCAAAATTCGTTTCACTGGAATACTTGTAAATATATTTCACCTCGCAACCACACAGTTTTGGAGGAAGATATCACGGGAATGCATGCGCAGCAAATTTAAACTCCTTATTTTGCATTCCTGCTCCCATTGATCTAAAAAAAATGAGTTAAATTCATGAACATGAAATTTGAATCAATAATTGTAAATTTCGTGCTTCCATCAAAGGATCGATCTAAGAAATTGCAAACTATGAATGAATATAATTCATAAATATGAAGTTAAAATACATCACTTTGGATTTTTTTAATAGATATAAATATTTGTGAAATATAATCACAAAATTTATGAGTATGAAGTTTAAATGTATTTCTGAGAATTTCTTGCTCTTATCGTTCTAAATATTTGTAAATTATATGAATGAGTGAAATTCATGAGCATGAAATTACAATATTATGAAATATTACTTTTATTGATCTAAAATGTGTAATTTAGGAACAAATGAATTGCATGAATATGAATTTAAAATGCATTTTTTGCTTGTATTAAAGAACAGATGTAATAAATTTTAAATGATTGAGTAAAATTCATTTACACTGCATCTGAATGTGAAATTGCTGATTTTAACTTTTATTAGAAAACTTATCTAAAAATCCATAAACCATGATGGAGTAGAAGTTCAAAGTACATTCAGCATTACATGTTATTTTTAGAGTCTCTTTTGGCATTTCATGTATTTAGGAACACAGTATGTTATGATAATATTCCATGAGAATTGAATTAAAATTGTATAATTTATAAGTGAGTAAAGAGAGAAAAATTTATTTAAAATTGTTCAAGAGAACAACACATTTCGAAGAATTTGTCTACATTGGAAATTAGATAAAACTAAGATGCTTGAATTCTCAAGTTATTTCAAGTGGACGAGCGAAATGTATGGAAACTTATTGCATTGAATTTCAGTCCTACTAATCATTTCTTATCGAAAAGATAAACAAATAAAATATGCAAATTTTGCAGAAAGAAAGGAATAAGATTAACAAAAAAATAGAAATTAAAATTAAAAGAAATAAATAGAAATTAACAATGTTAAAATAACAAGAATTGTAAATTCTAGAAGTTAACAAAGCAAGAAAGACCAAAATGGTAAATTAAAGAACTATACAAGAGCCAAGTACGACTACTCTAGAAATTAACATTGAAAGGTAAATTCGAACAGTAAATTTTAGAAAGGGCAATGCAAGAACGGTAAGTTTAAAAAAAAATATCAGTTATGCAAGAAAGATAAAGGAAGTGTAATTCCACTAATTAACAATGCAAATAAAACAAAAATATAAATTCTTGAAATTCACAAACAAGAAGACTAAAACGGTAAATTCTAGAAAGACAAGAAAGACAAATTAAAACTGTAGCAAATTCTAGAAATAATAATTAAAGAACGATTCATTTAAAAAAATGCTTTGCAAGAATAACAGATTCTAGAAATTAACAGTGTGGAACTACAAGAAAGTTTCATTCCATAAGCTAACAATACTATTAAATAATTTTAAAATCTAAAAATTAGCGATGCAAGAAAGACTCGACAATTTCTACTGCTTAATCATTTGGACGTTAGATAATAAATGATACAAAGAGAATTGTTTCACCTTTCTCCTTATTGTTCAAAAGATGAAGATTGGAAATAAATATTGAATTCAAATGGGAATATTCCACGCGTGGGTCGATGAAATGTCGTTGTGGACAGTAACTATTTTGCCCATTTTGCTCGATTCCATCGACATGAACATTTCGAAGGGAAGAAACTGTAAGAACTCGTCACAAGTTTCGAATCCTCGAACCGAAGCACAAATTACTCAGCTGCTAAGACAGCAATTTTTTTATAAAGAAAAATAAAGCCAAATACATTCGTTGTATAAAATTCATATAAGACATAAAATTATAATAACTGCATCTCAAACAATTATCTTACTTCGTCATTAGATTAAAAATACATTTCTAAAATCATGTTTGATAAAAATTACAGGCAGAGACGTCTGGAACACGTGAAAAATGAATCAATAAGTCCGGAACTATTTTTCGTTCACCTCTTAAATAAACATTTTCTATCAAAACATTTTTTCGTGTGAAATTTCAATAAATAAATATATAAAAGTGAAAGTGCTTTTTTTATTCAATTATAAAACAATCTATTTTAAAAATATCTATAAATACGTACATACATGTATATTTTAAATCGTTGATTTTATTTATAAATTCATTTACAAATAAGTGTCACACAGAAAATATTAATCGTTTTATAGTGTTAAATATGAAAAAAGCTACTTTTATTAAAAATTACAATTTATTAGAATTTAATAAAAATTTATCGGGGGAAATGAGGAAAAAAAATTATTACAATACAATTCCACCATTTATTACAGAAAGGGATAACTATTCGGTTGAATGCATCCAATTTCCTTTACTCTTCCCTGCTTTAGATGGAAGTCTTCGTGTCACGACCTACATTCCGCGTCTTGCCCCTGAGGGACCGCCGAAAAGCATTGCCACGGACCTCCAGGGAGACTCTCCTTGGGAGCCTCAATTCAAATCTTTCTCACAGTAATTTTGTATCTTTTACGTAAATTAAAAAAGTTTCGGGCGATTTGAAAAGGATGACATTTTGGAAGATGCAGGGATGGTTAATGTTCAGGAGGCTGAAATCACAACGGGAGAATTATAAAGCTAGAGACCAGAGATTACAAGTGCTTCCATGTAAAAGATGACAATGCGGAGAAGTGAGAAAAAAAAAAAAAAAAAAAAAAACTTCATGTATTAAATAGAACTCTTCTCTTTCAATAAATGCTAAATTTCCCACAATGAAACGGTCGTTACTTTCGAGATGATTTGCGTATACGATACCTCAAGCCAATTTCTGAATTTGGTAAGATTTTTTGGTTGATATTCTTGTTTATCTGGCAACCTAGATTTATATTACGTCATAGAAATTGAGAATAATAAGAATAATGAAGGAAACTCTATTTCGGTAACCCTAGTATTTAATACACAGTGAAGAAATTTAGAACATATTATTCTATTTGTGGATTTTATTAAAAAATTTTGTCAGTATATTTCGTTTGCATTTTTTTTTTTGTTGCTTCTACAGATTTCTTGACCCTTCGTCTCTTCTTACATTTAAAAGAATCTGTAACTGAAATGAATAAAGTATAATACAACTTTATTAATTTTAGGCAAGGAGTACGTAATTTTCTTATACGGAACAAAAATAGAAACTATCAATTTAAATAAATGAAAATTAAGCTTGTTTTATCTATGTTTGCCGATAAGGCAGATGTCTTTTCTATAACACGAAATCATGTTTGTCAGTATTTTTTTTTTTTTTTTTAAATAAGAGAAAATTCACTGATGTCTCTGAAAAATGTATAAATACATGGGAAATGAAATCTTCGTTTCATATTGATTGAATTTTCTTCGGTATGATAACAGAGGAATTATTGCAAACACTTGAAAACCAACATGAAATTGCTGCTCCCAAAATTATGAGACCTATGATTTTATCTGCTTAAAGAAAATTAAGAAACTCTGCTCAATCGACATTCCTAAGCGGACTACTTTAGCGGATGCTGCCACGTATGTTTCTACTATAATCTCTTAAAGGTTAATTCTGCCGTGGACTGTAGTCAAAAACGTTATCTAATTTTAAGAGGAATTTCATTGAATACAACGGGGATGAAATCAAACAAGGTGTGGAATGGTTAACGTTGTGTACTTCAGTTTAACAGTTTATATGTTCGATTCCCAAATCGGACATGAATGTTGGTCCTACTTCGAAATACAATGATTCACTTTAAACTATGCTTTATTCAAATTATATCTCGAGAGATAAAAGTGAGAGTAGAATGACCTATAAACTATATATATATAAACCAGCTATGATAAAATCGAATCAGAATTTCCTACTCTTTTCCAATAAAAGAGAAATTCCAAATTCCATTAAAAATTAAAGAAAACATTTTATGACTTTTTTTTTTTTTTACGCAAAGAAAAAAAAACATTTATCTCGTAAGTAAGATAGCCATCTGAAACTAATCAAATAAAAAGGTGGAACAAAAAAAGGTCGCCCTCTTAAAGAGGGGCATTAACGCCTGCCCCTGACAGCGAGCGATTTGTCGCGGTAAAATAGCACCTGGAATCCAATAAGACACTAAAGATGCCCCTTTTTACCCTGACAGTGTGGAATGTAATGGGTAATTTGTGGACCTCAAAGGCTGGGAAGAAAAATAATGGCAGCAAAAAAAAAAAAAAAAAAAAAAAATAGCGCGAAAAAAAAGTTGGGAATGTGTGCAAAAATGTTAAATTTACGATATGTTAAGGGCAAATCTCCGGATCTGTGAAAGGAAAGTGATTCTTGAACCAATGAAAATATTCTTCTTCTTTTAAATATAAATTTTGAAAATATTCTTAATTCTAGATTCTTTAGTAACGAAACCTTGTGAATAATAAGAAATTATATGACTTGAGAATTCCAAATGGAAAAACTTCCTGAAAGATTGTATGCTTTTATGTGAATATTGTTTAAGAAATCAGCGCATATTCATAGTTTGTCTCATGAATAAACTGAAAATTCCGGCTTTAAAAATTTTTTTTTCGAAAAATTTTCCAGAGAATATAAATTTTTATATGTATGTATTACTTCAAAAAGCAATATAAATTCATAATATTGCTTATGAGGATTCACAGCAATGAAATCTTATCAATGATATGAAATTTCTAAAACAATATCCATATAAAGAGAATTTTTCTCCTTTTATGTGTGGATATTGTTTTAGAAAAAGAACAATAGTATTCATGATACTTCTTGGTAGTATGAGAATACACCATCTCAGTATTTCTAGAAAAGAACTGACTGTTAAAAAAAAGCGCATTCTTATATGGATATAGTTTCGGAAAACAATGTATACAATATTGCTTATGAAATTTTCTAATAATGAAATCTCATGAATATCATTAATATGAAATTTAAATACTTGAGAATTTCTTTTGAAGATAATTAATTAAACAATATCTTATTTTATTCAGCTGTTGTTTCAGAAAAAAAAGAGGTAATTTATAGGATACAGTTTTCATAATGTATAAATTAAATATTGCGTTAACAATTTATTACGTAGTTACAAATTTGTGAAGACACTTAGTACCTAAAATTATATGTGATTAATTAACCTATATATACACTACTGGTCATTAAAATTGCTACACCAGGAAGAAATGCAGATAACAAAATGATATTTGTTGGACAAATAGATTATACTAGAAATAACAAGTGATTAAATTTTCAAAAAAATTGGCTGGATAGGTCCTGAGAAATCAGTACCCAGAACAACCACCTCTGGCAGTAATAACAGCAGTTATACGCATGGGCATTGAGTCAAACAGATATTATATTGCATATACAGGTACAGATGCCTGTGTAGCTTCAACACGATGCCACAGTTCATCAACCGTAGTAACTGGCGTTTGGTGACAAGCCAGTCGCTCGGCAACCATTGACCAGATGCTTTTTATTGGTGATAGATCTGGAGAACGTGCTGGCCAGGGCAACAGCCGAACATGTTCCGTATCAAGGAAGGTCCGTACAATACCGGCAACATGCGGTCGGGCATTATCCTGCTGAAACGTAGGGTTTCGCAGGGCTCGAATAAAGGGTAGAGCCACGGGTCGTAATACACCAGAAATGTAACGTGCACTGTTTAAAGCACTGTCAATGCGAACAAGAGGTGACCGAGACGTGTATCCAATGACACCCCATACCATCACGCCAGGTGATGGGCCAGTATGACGATGACGAATGCACGCTTCCAGTGTGCGTTCACCACGATGCCGCTAAACACGGATGTGACCATCATGATGATGACACAGAACCTGGATTCATTTGAAAAGATGACGTCTCGCCATTCGTGCGCCCAGATTCGTCGTTGATCACATCATTGAAGGCGCTCATGTCTATGACGCAGCGTCAAGGGAAGCCGCAGCCATGGTCCCCGTGCTGACAGTCCATGCTGCTGCAAACGTCGTCGAACTGTTCGTGCAGACACTTGTTGTCTTCCAAACGACCCCGTTTCTTGACTCACGGCTCGTGACGTGGTTGCACGATCCATTATGGCCATGCAGATAATATGCCTGTCTTCTCGGCTGCTAGTGATAGGTGGCCGTTGAGATCCCGCATGGCGTTCCGTATTACCGTCCTGAACCCATCGATTCCATATTCTGCTAACAGTCATTGGATCTCGACCGACGCGAGCAGAAATACTGCGATAAGATAAACCGCAATCCTGGTACGCTCCAATTCGACCTTTATCAAAGTCAGAAACGTGCTGGTACGCATTTCTCCTTCTTACACGAGGCATCACAACAACTTTTCACCAGGCAACAACGTTCAAATGCAATTTGTGTATGAGGATTCGGCTGAACAATTTCCTCATTTAAACACAATGTAGGTGTCGCTACTGGCGCCTGCTTTGCCTGAATGCGCTGAAAAGCTAATCATTTGCATATCACAACACCTTCTTCCTTTCGTATAAATTTCACGTCTGTAGCATGTCGCCTTCTTGGTGTAGCAATTTTAATGGCCAGTAGTGTAATACAAAATTATATGTGATTAATTAATCTATATATTATATTTTTATTACGTGTAAATTAAGTATGCGTGTTAGTTGAAATTGGTCAAAAATCTTCCAGAGAATTTTCAATAGTTACGCAATGAAGAATATCTAGTGTTAGAAAATGCTATCTAAAAAATGAAAATTAAATTTTTGTTCTGTAAAATTCAATATTACGTAAATATTTATTTCATCGCTAATTTAAATAGAATATCATCTATAAAAAAATTTTTTAATTTGTTACAGCAAAAACAGTTAAATCGAAGAGAGTCTTGTTCATGTGGGAGTAGAATACTTGGAACGATTTTTTTTTAAACCAGTGTACATGTGAAAGAAAAGAAATAGAGAACATTTATTCACGAGGACGATGACTCCAGACAGGAACAAGAGGGTGCGCTGCTTTCTGTTGAAATGGGGATCCATTTTACAGGTAGAAAGTTAGTCTTCTTAACCTGTTTTTACATTCAAGCCTTTTCGGGATTCGAGCACGAGCACACTCGGCTAGAGCCGAAGGCCATAACCACTGTACAGGATGAACTGCGCTTGAATATTTTGTAATCTTTAACAGATTTTTAATCCTTTTTAGACTGAGGTAAGTTTGAATTTAATAAAATTCATTTAATGTTTTTTTTTTCATTCTTTAAAAAATTAATCTAATAATAGCGAAAAAATATTTTAAATTATATCTTCAATTCATTTTGGGCTTTCCCCCATGTGTTCATTCACAAAGTTATTGATAACATTATTGATCAATCATTCATGAAGTTATTGAAATAACCCATTCACAATTCTTATGACAGTGCTCGTAAAGCGATATTTTGCTGAAAATTCGACAGACGAAGTTATCTGTAGGGTGCTGGGGGATTGAATCGTTAGAGCAGGTTGTAGCGATACATTTCTGCTTGAATATTTCTGCCTACTGTTCACGAGCTCTAAATTTTGAAGTACGGTAACGTTACTGGATCGACACCGGGGGTGGCAGGCTCTTCTTCACGCTCTGCCACAGCCATGGAGGAACATAAATCGCAACGAAACTTTAAACTCTGCCCCTCAATAACACGTCCTCTACTTTATGGATTCTAAAATGACTCCACAAGAATGCTATCCTTCATATTAGTCAGGAGGTTGGATCATTTCAATGTTTTCCCTGCTGCGTAAGCATTCTTATCACTATACCAGCGGATTGACAGTGAACCATACAAAGAACATCTACCATAAAATTTCTCTCTCAGCCAAATTATTTTCAGTAGTGTCTGGTATCAAACACACTACTTTCCAAACAAAATGATTATATTTGCCCTCTTCATGCCATTACACTGGAGAGATATTAGATACTACAGGTTTCAAAATGGATTTAGGTTTTCTCAGAATCTAGATCATATATTAAATCAGATACTAAACCACTTGTATCACGAGGCAATTTGTAAAGTGGAAGGAGCCACTATAGAGCAATTTAACTCTTTAAACTCTAAATAAATATTACACCTGATTTAATATTATTACACAGAGGAATGGATTCCTATTGTGGATCTAGATAGGTTGAACATACATCTAGCTCTTGTATGGAAAATAAATAAATTAAAAAAAAAAAAAAAAAAAAAACAGTGCACACTACAGAGTGAGTTGAAAAGTACTGCTCTGGCTATAATTCAAAGTAGATACCCTTCTGAGGATTGGCACCATATTTTTACAGATGGTTCTGCAGAGAATGCTATAGAAAATGCTGGTGCTGGAGTGTATTCAAAAGATTTTAGCCCTGTGGGGAAATACTGCAATAATTTCGTTGGCAAGCTTGCTGCTATAACTCGTGCATTTGACAAATTAAGAAGTATCCATGATCAAAAAATTGTTTTTCTTGTTGATTCTCAGGCTTTTATTCTTTCGCTTACTAATCTAAATTATATTAATAGTACACTAGTACACTCTTGCAGAATGAAACTGCACGAACTCATTGAAATCAAGGACCTTCAATGGATCCCGAGCCACCGCGATATTTTTGGAAATGAGCAGGCAGGCAGATTAGCGAAAGCCTTATGATCCAGCCAAATCCCCCTTTGCGTAACATCAAAAGTGTAATCTTTAGTAAAATAAAGGACGACAGAGTTTCCCTTTATGTTGTGATGCACCTATGGACAGGCAATGGAAAACTCTATACTTGATGGAAACAATAAAATCTCTGCCTCCTTACCACGTGCTGTTGGTGTCGCTTGTTTCCGGGTGACAAATGTACATGACTCCCTGCAAAGGCATCTGCATCGAATAGGTCCATTGAGTAATCATGATGATATGGATGCTGATCACCTCAAGCATTGCCTGGAAGTTTTAAAGTTTATGACTGACAACTCTTTTGAGGCTACTAAGGGATTTTATACTTGTTCATCTTTTAATTGGGCTGCTCATCGATTACAATGACAGAGATGCCGAGGACGGGCGTAGGTAAAAAAATAACTATATAAAATAAAATAAAATATATTATTATTTGTGAAACATGGTAAATTAGAGTTATTATATATATAGTTTTTATACAGGAAATACATTTTATATCAAATTTAAAAATTATAAATTGCATTTAAAATAAATGAGACAGGAATTCTCTGAGAAGCTGAAATTTTTGTATGCCATCTCATATTCGAGAATAATTAAGGAACTATTTTTATTTAAAGGCATCAGTATAAATATAATCTGAACATCAAAACAGTTATTTGATGAAATCGATCATTGCATGGTTGAACACGTCTTTGAATTGAACGCATTTTAACCTCTCTTTATGTGAAAAGTTTGGATGCCTTCAAATGATGAGGTGAATCTCGCCGGAAACATTAACAGTTTTCGCCCTTACCTTGTGGTTCCACACTTAGATTTTACGCTGAATTCAAATTCATTGCATAAAACTGTTGTCAGATATCTCCTACAGATTTCGTGCACTTACATTGCTTAACAATTGCTTTCTATATTAGAGATGAATTAAAAGATAAGATTTCATTTTAAGTTATATGTATTTATTTATAGTAGATATAGTACAGATACTCAAAGAATTATTTTATAAAGGCACCAATTTTATGAGTTTGCGAAAAATCACGTCGCTTTATAAAGTTCGGGTTTTTTTTTTTTTTTTTTTTTTTTAAATATTATGCTAAGAGGATGGTTAAAAGGGAGGCGGTGCTTCATTACTTAAATCAAAATTTCCCTCTGCTTCCAAAATCAAATGAAATAATCTTTGAGGGTTCTTAAATGAAAATGCGATAAAGACTTGGAAGATGATGAGAATCACGATGAATTTTTTCAGTTCCTACCAAGGAAGAGACACCAAGGATAATGGCATGCAGAAAAGATCGTTGAACTCTTTAAAGTGGGGTATTCAACTTGTTGAATATCAACGAAATTCAATATTCTTCACGTTTTAAGTAAGAGTCGAATATTATTATATTCCTGTGTAAACATACATTTTGTTCACGACTAACTTAAACGTCATGTTAGAATCATGATTGATTGGGAAAAACTACACACTTGCCGGTAATCAGCATAAAATATTCTATCAGAATCGCAATTTTTAATTCTTCGATTAAAGAATAATATTGTTGATTGAGGTACTTTATAGAAACTTGTGAGCTAAAAGCATTTTTTTCATTTATTCATGGCAATTATGCATGAAAAAATGATTAATATATGTATATATATATGTGTGCGTCTGTGTCTGTGTAATATCCATGCATGGTTAGCAAATTATAAAATGAATTCCAAAAGAGACCTTTTGAATGTGCATTAAAATATGACAATAGCTACTATTTCTTTATAAATGCAGAAATTCAGGTAATATTAGCAGCTTAATTAATGTACCGACATTTTTTCAAAAGCGTAAATTATTGATCCTCTCAGAGTTCCAAAAAAAGAAAAATCTAATGACAATATGACCGAAATATCCTAATATTCAGGAGTTTCCACAGGTATGATTTCTTGAGTGATGACAGCGTGCACAATAATGCAGCAGCGTCCTCCAAACACTGGCCTGAAGGCAGCTTCATGAACCGCGGAACCCTTGCCACGCGTCTCGGGTGATCATGTCAAGCTTCCTCTGTATCAGTGCCTCACTCACAAAACCTGATAGAGTGATAAGTGCAAAAAAGTAATGTGGTATGAGAAATGGTCTTCCGCCCTTTTCTATATTCTCTTCCAGAACTTTCACAGCATCTCCGTGAGAAATGGCACAACGATTCACTCTTCAGCATTTAGCTAGATCGATTCCAAAGCGAAACCAAGCTGCATTTCATCCCAAAGGACGTCCTACACCACTATAATATGAGATCCTTTATAAATCTTAAATATTTCCAATACTTTGAAAACCACCTGCATGACGCGCATTGGATAAGTGCATAAGGTATTCAAAGTCATGACACATTATCGACATATGTTAGCTTGCATCGTGAAAAATAAATTTTTAAAATGAAGCACTGCACCGGAGTATGCAACTACAGCCAAGAATTCAAAAGCTTCCGTGGAGTACTGAAGGCTCTATTCGCCTGAAAGTATTTTCCAACTTTGTGTTGACTGATATTTAACAAGGGCGAGGAAAACTTTCGGATGGAAGTAAAAAACGCCGATCCCTCAATGTGTCAAATTACAGGAGCGCAAATAAAGAGCGATGAATCAACACGAGTGACTCGATAACGCGCTGTTGCGAGGGTACCGGTTGACCGATGACTTTGCCTTATTGCCTCTTCTGTAATGGAGCGGCGCACTGCTCTTGATTCATTGCCAACTCTGGCTTCCGTAGCTCTCACTTATATTTCCAATCAGCGTTATCACTTTTCTTTGTTTATTTATAAAAACGAAATGAACAGATGACACAGGATTGCTTTGGCGTGATTTCTTTGGCGGCAAATAAAAAGTCAGCATTCGTATCATGGCTGTAAGATGAGCGCGAATCACCTTTTTGATGGCACTATAAAAGCAAGGGAGTAATTTGCGCTATTTCTTTCAAATAAATAAGCCGTGAAAATAATGTAACTGTATAGAATAAATTCATTTTGTCTTCAGTTCTTCTAATTTTGTAATAAAATGTAATTCGGGTTCGTGGTAAAACCTGTTAAACGTATTCATATTCGTCGGAATGTGAGTAGGAGTCTTCAGAGTCCCCTCGCTTACTATACGTGAACTATAGCTTTCATCAGAAACTACAGATGTTCAATTGCCTACCCCTTCGTTATTTCAAAACAAAATATTATTTAGATTCTAAGTGGCCTAGAGTAAGACCACGTTCTTCAAAATGGTAAGCTCCGGGTTAGATATCAGCCACTGTTGGCATATAGGAAGATGAATGCATGCGTCTGATCTGCGTGCGCATTTATCAGAGTGCGTCTCAGAGAGATGTTCCGGGTTTCTTCCGTGGTGACACATTAACAAGGTTCACCTTCTACAACAAAGGTGGTTCTCGATAAAAGAGTGCAGTATTCTCTTCTGATGACGAGATTCAATGAGAGCTAAAATGCTTTCTACGTTATATTTGATTTCTGCATGTCAGATTCTGTCAGCAGTTTTGAACTATGATCAAGTGCTGAGTTCGAAACCTTCTTTCCAAAACACTCCTCTCTAGCAGAGGAATATTGGACGTAAAAAACTTTTAACGCACATAAACTCTCTTAGTATGACGGTTTCAGATTGGTTTAGTTATCAAGGCTCCGACTTGAGAAGGCCACCTTTCCTCACTGGATTCTTGAAAACTCTAATTGATAGAAATCTTCACATAGATTATTCTTTTGTGAAGTGAACACCAGCAGGACTCCCTGTACCTAACCCAGGGAGGGTTCTACCAATCTGATGATTCTTTTGTGCCAGCGAGATAGCAAATCCTCATTTTCAGTAGCATTAATAAACTTGATATTCGAAGAAATCAACCGGGCTATGTTCCATACCTAGCACAGCAACGGAGAGACACTGGATCCTACAGAACTTTAAACTAGCATACGAAACCTCAGCATGAAATTTTCCGTCTAAGGCAGGTATGGAACCTGTGATCACCCATAATGTCCCTCTTCCTCAAAGAACAGTGATGGCATTTTGAAATCTATTATTACATTTCAATTGGTGCTCCCCACGATCTAGGAGTAGGAACATACTTTCGAGGGGGGAGGAGCTGTCGGAATTCATGTGTATGTAGGTGAGTGCTTGGAAATTTTCCTGGCTTATGGCCTTATGATATGTGAGTACAGCCGATTTAACTATGAAGAGATCACCCAGCAGGCACGGTGAAGGGTATATGCTCAAATGCCTAGAAGTCATCTTCAGCAGTTAAGCTATGCCCTTCGCTTGATCAGAGTAAAAGGGAAATATTTATAATTAGTTGATGTAATTATTTTATTGTCCCATAAGAGACAGTTCTCAAGTAAAAGTTTAAAATTCAAACAAATACAAAGTAGTATTGCATAAATTAATATGATTAATTTTTATAGGAAAATCGTGAGATATATCTCATGACAATTAATTAAAACTTTTAGTTCTAAAAACTAATGAAAATTATATAATATTAATGTAAATGAATCATAAGTAAATTGAAGCCACAATTCATCATTTTCCCCCTACTTTGTTAGTACTTCTTTATTTTGTTACAAAATATTCTAGAATATTTTTTTTTCGCCTACAAACAGATATAGTTTTTAGATTTTCAAAATTAGAAAAAATATGTAAAAGAATAATTGCTAGATTCCAATTAAATTTCATATGGAAAGAAAAATGTACACAATGAACGAAAGCGATCAGCAATCTTTCGGGTAAGAATCGATGCATCGCTCATTGGTTTGTTTGCTTGCTTGTCGCTCAACGCTCATTTTTTGCACACAAGGGATAATTAGACCGGGACCTACGGTTTAAAGTGGATTCCGAACCACTACAAACATCCATGCCCAAGATACGATTTGAACCCACGAACTGTTGAACCGATGGCAAGAGCGCTAACCATTCGGCTGCCAGCTCGTAATAAACACTGATTGGAGCCTTAGCCTCGTAATAAACATTTAAATCGTAACCAGGAGGTTACTAATTTGATAACTAAAGCAGCCCTCTCTCGGATAAAGCGGATGAAGGTACCAGCTCGGGGCTTGCTTGCATTGCTATCTATCTATACTGAGAAGTCTTATGGTGGTGAATAAAAATCCTTATCGACAGTGTCTCATTTTCAACTTAGACTTTGTATTTCATTAGACTTCCTTCCATTTCACCTGAGTTCTTTTGTGAAAGAAGCCTGGCTATTACCAGTTCCTGTACACGTGGTGGTGTTGGACGCTACACATTCGAATGTAATCTCAGACAACAGGAGCATCCGAAATCACCAAAAAACTCAGAAGAACTAATACCAATTCTTTAGCTATGCTAGCAAAACGTCATCCGTTTTGCTTAAGATAAAAAATATCTGAGGAAAAGATCCGATCTCTATGAAGGTAAATCCATAATTGACTAACAGATTTTATCAAAGCATCCATTTCTTTCTTTTTTTTGTGCTTGATACAATAATTATTGTGTTTTTCACAATAATTATTGTATCCTTCGTACCCACAGCTGATTTTTGTAGTTCAGAAGTTTCATATTACTGATCAGCAGTTGCCGTAAATAATGTGCATGATTCAACACAGTACCATCTGAACACTGTATGATAAAACTTAAAAACGGGAACATAGCGTTGGAGGAACTTGTTCGATAAAAATATCGAAGTACAATTTATTTTATCAATAGCAAATATTTATATCAATGTCCAATTTTTTGTACCAAAAATACTCTACAATACAGCACAGCAAGCACGTGTTTTTTGCATATATCTCCAATATATTGATTATAGTTTTTATTTATTTTTATCGTGTTCCATGGATTGCATCATTTCATTATTTTTATTTTTTCGTGTACAATCTTGAATACAAAAGTCCAATTATATATGTACACATAGATATAGACACATAATTTATATATTAAAGATTACTTAAGATTCTGTGAGTGTATGTGTGTGAGAGAGAGATTCTTATTTAGTATGAATCATATGAATATAATTTATTATAATATTCATTCATAATTTAGAATTCATTTAATGTGTATTATAACAATGTTCTAGTCATAAATAAATCAAGATTTCCATTTTACATTAATATTCTATACGTAATTAATATGTATGAAAGAGACCAAATACAAGATTTAAACTTTCATTACGATTTCTTAAATTATTAATAAATACACAGAATTTTTCTCGGCTCTTTCCAGGGATCCGAATTTCCCTTGGAAAAATGACTTAAGAAATGTGTACTCATCATTCCGGGAATACGGTTAAATAGAATCCTATTTTCTCTTCCGCATCCTAAGTAATTTTTCCTTGCAGCAGCCTGGAGAAGCAAATAAACTGATTTCACATCAGTTCATCTGAAGGAAAGAACTCGGAGCTGAGAAAAAAGGGATGTCCCGATCTTTATCGCGCAGCTCTTTTGAAATTGTTTGAGATTTCGCCGACACGATTTTTCCCCGCCCTGATTAGAAGACTGGTTTTCAAACGGCTCTCAACTTATACCTGCGCAAGTTTTCTTGTGGTGGTTAGACGCTCTGCGATACAGGCGACATGATACATCCTGCGACAATCTGGCGTTATGCTTTTTTTCTTTTTTTTTCCTTTGGATACTTTCGTTCTAAAGGTAATCTTAGAAACCATGCATTCCTACTCGGTTTTTGATTCCAGAATTTGTTCCAGCTCGAAACCTCAATCAGCTGTACATTTCTTCGGAGTTGCAGTTGTTGATGATCCAATACGTGTCAGCAAATCCTGTGGAAACACAAATATTTCTTTTCTCCAGCATATTTTTATCAAAAACTTTCGAGGGAAATTGTGGGTAATTGTTGCATACGAGATGTGTGTTAGCACCTGTTAATAACAATGCGATAAGCTTTTTTTTCTTTTTTTCCCTATTTCTTTAGAATAATTTCTTCAAAAAGTCGCGCAGAGAAAATACATGTGTTCCCATTTAATTCTAAAGTTAACAATTTCTTCTTATAAAAACTCATCCGCGTGTGAAAGCTTTCTCGAAGTTATAATTGTTAATGGCACCGATACATATATCCACTGATATTGTGCGAAGCATTTTTTCAGAATATTTTCGTTCTGAAATACACGCAGCGCGAATATAAATATCTCTTCTTAATTCAATAAGAATGCATTCGTTCGTAATTAAGAACCTGCTTTTTGCCGAATACTCATTTTGGTGCCAGTTTTTTTTTTTTTTTTTTTTAATATCAGAGTTACAGGTATTTTTTAACACTGTGTGATGCATGTATTGTCATCCCGTGACAACATGGCGATATATTTTTTTCGTTTAATTCCTTCAATATACATTTTTATTCAAGTTTTCCTCAGTAAATAAATATTCCTGCTTATTTTTTAGTTCAAAAAAACTTTTATTTGTATATCATATCCAAAATTAAGTTTTTATATAGTTCCGCTATATCAGATCCAAAATAAAGTTTTTTCTAGCAAGGAAATGCATTTCTCTATGTTTTTTCAAAGTTACAGGTAGTTGTTCGTGTTCTGTTTGTCTGATAACATCCGGTAGCAACATGGCGACATTTCTCTTTCTTAAGAATATTTTCGTTCAAAATATTTTATTTATTTTTACTTCATTTTTAATTTCAGAATGAAGCAATTATTAAATTTATAATGATTAATAAGCCTCGAATATTCCTCCCGGTGAGCTTTCTTGAGGCTGGAAAGTAAAATCTTATGACAGCGTGGGGCAATTTTTTTCTTTAGAATATTTTCTTTCCTAAAATACAATAAAAATAAACATTCCTATTCAAATCCAATCTAACCCACACAGGTTACATTTGTTCTCAATAAAGAATCCTGCAAGAAGACTTTTTCGCGTGAAATATTTCTCCAAAGGTTTTTCATTGATGCTCTTGTATACATGCCTATGATTGTTTTAGTTCAAAAGGTTCAGGCAGTCCCATTTCTTTGAAAACGGCGCTGAAAACTTGTTTCACAGGCAAGAATTCTTAAATTTTCTCGAAACCGTAACAGTGATGGACTCTCTACGGTATGTATACCGAAAACCAGCGATAGAGTGATATTTTTATTTCCAAACAAAATGTAACGGAAAAAATATATTTTTAACTTAATAATTAGCTTTTAACTAAGAATCCATTTGTTCTTAACTAAGAATTTCTTTCAGCTCGAAAATATTTCTCCAGCGAGTTTTCTCATATTTGGAGATAATTATTTAATGTTCTTGAAATATATGCTAAAATCTTGTTATAACAGAAAAAGAAAACTGAACCAAATCTGTGGCATGACAGCCTAATGTGGTCCAAGGTCTGGGGGAGTCCGCAATAACGGGATACTTCCACTTTAATTACCAAGAATGCTTGGTTCTCAATTGATCGATCCACTGTAAGGATGAAAGGCTGAATCGACCTAACCACTATTTGTTCTTAGTTATACAAAGTTTTTAATTCTAATTAAGAATTCGTTCTTGCACTGTTATTCATTCTCTAGCAACTTTTTCGCAATATTCGATAGATGTTGAAGGTCTCGACATTTTGTAACAACATAGCTACATTTTTCTTTCCTTAGTATATTTTGGTTTTAAAAGTTTTTGAATCAAATATATATTCATATTTGAAAATGCACTTACTCTAAATTCCAAATTTATTCTTCGATGATAACGTATTCACACGCAAGTTTCTTCGATTTTTGTTAGTTATCGACACTATGTTATCCTGTCACAATTTTCTCTTGAGACTATTTATTCATTTATATTTTACCCAGGAATGTTCATTTATTTTCTTTTGCACTTTTAGTTTTTATTTCGGCAGTACTGTTATCATTTATTTTAATAAAATAACTAAGAAAAAAATAAAAACATTTATTTAAAAAAATGATATTTACTTATAGTTTTGACTTTTGATATATTATATTTTTGATTTTAAAAGTTTGCTTGACAGAAAACATAAATATTTTTAAATTTTAAGTTACATTTATAGGCTATCATGTATTTGCATTTAAGTGTATTAAAATGCATTTATAACTCATAATAAAATAATATTTCCGATATTCAAGGATTTACCATGTTTATATAATTTGTCAATGATATTCAAATTTCAATATAGCGAATATGATTTTCACTTGTTTGTAAAATTAGACGCTTGCTTATGACGACATCAGGTCATCGCGGGTGAAATAGTCTGCTTACTTTCTTGAGAGAAATTGAAAATGAACATGAGTGACGATTCATCTTGTGAACAGTCATCTTTGATGAATTAATTTTTATTGTTTGCATACTACTATGAAGAGAAAAGGAAATTTTAATTGCTCGTTAATACAGAATTATGGTAAAAAACCTTTCTATTTATACATTCAATTTTAGTGCATCGCAAAGAGTCTTCTAGAATGTATAGAAAAGACATAAGCAACCGCCACGCTTTCCGTCCTCAGTTGTCTTCTTCACTCTTAAAAAAAAAGAAGTGGTTTTTCACCACTCGATGAGCGATTGATATTTTGTACTCCATAAAGCCAAAAAATGAATCCTTTTCTAATTAATTGGATAGAAAAGTTCTCTTTCAAGCACTCCATCCTCCGATTCAAAGCGTCACTCTTTTTTGACGTGTTTATGGCACAAAGCAAATGTGATGTGCTCTGATTAGTTTAAATCATCACGTGGCTCTATGCTATCGGTGTAGTTTTGTTAAAAGTGGAGGAATTCGGTACTCCATTTTCTAAAATCTATCTATAAGAATATTCAAAATATATAATCGGACAAAAAGGAGCGCAGGAACATTACGGTAAGTCTTTCTTATAATTAACTGAATGACTAAATCAAATCTTCATTTTAGTGAACTTTCACTTTTATATAAACTTTGGTATTTGAAAATGTGAATGAATGAATTCTACTGAATTCATATTCATGTAATATTTATAATATTTGAAATTTCTGATTAATTGATAATATTCAATAATATAACAATGTGTTTGGAAATTTTAGTCTTTATTTCAAATACTATTTTCTGGCAAAATTTAATTCATTATAAATTATAATAGTACATTATATTGAATGCATTTCTAAATTCTTTTATTTTCGAAACAGCGTGAATATGACTATTAATTTTCTCGATGATTTAAATATCCACAATGTATATTATAGAAATTTTATATTTAATATAGTGTATTGTACTGAATTGAAAGTGCGATTAATAACAAATACAACATTTTACCAATGACTAAGAATAAATTTTTTCATAAATAAAATTAGAAGCTTTTTAATTTAAATGTTAATACAATATAAAGCCAATATTAATCTGCAGAATATTGCTTTACAGTATGTATTTTATTTGTTAAAATTTTACTGACAATATGTCTCTTATTTATTAAAATTTCACTGACAATTTTTGATTCGATTGCTAAGTACAAACTTTCGTAGATAAAACGAAAAGCAATTGTATGTATCAAAATCTATTAATTTGTGTATTTTAGAATTTACAGCTAAACATTTTGTCGATGGAAATATAATTTATATTCGTATTTTATGGCTGTCATTGTCATCAGAGAAGAAAAAAATAATAAAAATTAGCAAAAGCAAATCTGAAACATGGCATTATTTTGAAGATGATGAAATGCAATATAAGGAAGAAATGACTGATCAGGTATTTTCTGTATAATATGTAATCAGAATAAGTTTTATGAAGACTCAGAAAATGTTAACTATTGTTATTACTAAAACTATATTGATTTCATTGTGCTTGTAAAATTTATTTAAAAGTTTCAAGTAGTATTTTATGTTTATGTAAGAACGCGGTAGCTTAATAATATATTTAAACTTATTTGGAAGTAAAATTTTCTAAATTTTCAATTTGAATTTAATAGTTTCAAAAAATAAATATCCCCAGTATTTATAATTCATTTAAACATAGTTTTTACATGTATGATGTAATTGGGTAAAATGACATGAAAATTCTAATCAGTATTTTCAGTTAAAATCTCGTATTATAATTTTTTTGGCTTTAAAGTTGATTTTAAAACAATAAAAAATAATTATTCATTTAACTACACATTAAATTAATATTACTTCGAATAATCTTAAGAAATTTTAAGAATGTTTTTAAAGCAATTTTAAAAAAGTTTTTTTTTTGTGATAAATATAAATTTTTATTAACTTTATTGTAAATTTATAATTCATTTAAAATTTTCAAAAATTTTAAATTGAATTTGATAGTTTAAAAAATAAATAACTAGTATTTATTCGCTAGTCCATAAATATTACATGTATAATATTATTGAGTGTATATATGATATTAAACAAAATTAGCAACAGCAAATCTGAAACATGGAGCTCTTTTGAAAATGAAGAAATGTAATGTAAGGAAGAAATGGCTGATCAGGTATATTCTGTATAATATGTAATCAAAATAAGTTTTATGGAAACTGAGAAAGTGTTAACTATTGTTACTGAAACAAGTATTAAGTTCATTTTGCTTGTAAAATGTATTTAAAAGCTTGAAGTAATATTCTATGTTTCCTGTAAGAACGTAGTAACGTAATTAATTGTCATGAAATTTCCAATCAATATTTTCAGTTAAAATCTCTTATTAAAGTTTTTGATTTTTAAAATTGATTTTAAAATAATGAAAGGTAATTATTCATTCAATTATTGTTACTTGGTGATTAGCTTAAGAATTTAATTCAAAATAGATTTAAAATCATTATGTAGCGACGTAAGAAAATGGAAGTTAAAACAAAACAAACATTTATTACATTACACATAATTAAGATTAGATACAAAAAGAAAACACTTAATAATTATAAAATAAAATCAAGGTTACATAGTACCAGGGTGGTACCAAAAAAAAAAAACGTATTTAGGAACCGGATGGTTCTTCCTTGCTATCTCTCACATCACTCTGCTCATCTCCTTCGATGTTGTTTGTAAATCTATTGGGCAGCAGCGCCATCTACTGTCAATATTGGTAATAGCGGTCTGTTACAACCTCCTCCTCTGACCCCGAAGACGTCCCGACCAGGGGTCAGCAGGAGTTTTCTTGGAATGGCTTTGTTTTTGAGCATGAGCTTTGGCAGGAGTGTTCCTAGAATGGTTTTTTCTCTTGAGCATGAGCTTTGGCAGGAGTGTTCCTAGAATGGTTTTTTTCTCTAGCATGAGCTTTGGCAGGAGTGTTCCTAGAATGGTTTTTCTCTCGAGCATGAGCTTTGTTATGAAACAAACTAACGACTCCAAATTTAGAAACAAAACATTTAATTAACAAAAAATTTACAAGGAGTCATATTTGGGTTCATAAAACTCTCGCGCTTGCGTAGCGTACCAAAAAGTCAATATCAATTTCCAAAACTGAAAAACGCAGCTTCTTCAGCCTGCTCCTCGCACCAATCGTCTCCCTACTCACCCTTCCCATCAAAGGCTCTGGAAATCGAAAGCGCTGAGTAGGAGACGTTACAGACTAAATTATTCCTTCCTTCCCCCGAGTTTTTTTCTTTTTTTTTTTCTACGGAAATCAACCTGCAATGAAAAAGAAAAAAACACACACACACAAGCAACAAAAAGCAAAATTTAGTATTACAGATAGCCCTGATCAATCGGACTCTGGCTGATACACAAAATATATGGCATTATATAATATAAAAATATATCAAAAGAGCACAAAATAATTATGTAATACAACAGAATCTGCAACAATAGATAAATTTACAAATATACACATTAATATTATAAAAACAATATAATTTTTTTCAAAAATTATGAAACAATTGAAATTTTTATTAATAGAAAATATTTTTTTTTTTAAAAAAAATTAATATCTGAGTAATAAAAAGAAAATAATTATGTTTGGTTATTCAGCATTCTACTGAGACTATCAGCATTCTGATGTAATTTGCCCTTTTTGTGAACAATATTGAAATTTAGGCTTTGAAGAACCAAAGCCCATCTTAAAAGTCTGGGATTAGATCCTGTATGATGTTTTAACCAAACTAAAGGGTTGTGATCAGTTTCTATAACAAATTTATAGTGACTATCTAAATAATATTTTAATTTAGTAACAGCAAAAATTATTGCTGCACATTCCTTTTCTATAGTACTATAATTTTTTTCAGACTTTGAAAATTTTCTACTCAGAAACAGGATAGGGTGTTTATTTAGTTTTTGATCTCTCTGAGATAAAACTACTCCTATTCCTAAGTTTGAGGCATCACATTGAATAATAAATGGTTTTTGAAAGTCTGGACTGTAAAGTACAGGCTTCTTTATTAAAGCATTCTTTAATTCTATGAATGCCTTTTCACAGTTATTATTCCATATTACAGTTCCCTTCTTGAATTTCCCTTTTAGTAAGTCAGTTAAAGGCGCAGCAACTACCGAAAAGTCTGGTATATACTTACGATAGTATTCAACAAGACCTAGGAAAGCACGTACTTCGGTTTTGCTTGAGGGACATTCGAAATCGGTAACAGCTTTCACTTTAATATCACCTGGTGTTCTTTGACCTTGTCCTACAAAGTGTCCCAAATATTTAACACGAAGTTGAGCGAATTTGCACTTTAAGGGTTTTACAGTCAATTTCGCAAATCGAATCTTCTCTAGAACACATTTAAGATGTTGGATGTAATCAGACCAAGTAAATGAATATATAGCTACGTCATCTAAATAAGGTACAGCAAAATGTTCGCAATTTTTTAATATCTCAGCCATTAACTTACTGAAATAATAAGGGGCATTCTTCAAACCGAATGCCATTCTCAAAGGTTTATAAACACCAAATGTCGTAGTAAATGCAGCATATCTTTGAGCCTTCGGACTCAAAGGTATTTGCCAATAACCTCGTGTTAAGTCTAATAGAGATATGAAATTAGCTTTCGAAACAGATTCAACGCGCTCTTCAATATTTGGCAATGGATAATATTGTGTTCTGGTAACCTCATTTAACCGGCGATAATCAATGCACGGACGAGGTTCTTTTCCAGGAGCTTCAACTAATATTAAAGGTGATGTGTAATCGGATTCACCTGGTTCCAC